>QLOH01000315.1:0-600000 GCA_026901365.1 Sesbania bispinosa
AAAATAGGGGCTCCTCAGGGTCCTCCTCATACTCCACAGGATGGACATCAACATCTTCATCCCTTTCCACCCTAGGATAATTGACCTCCAATGTTCCCTTCACTAATCTAATGTCAAACTCACAGTTCCCTTTATATGTAAATAACACCCAGTAACTCTCAATCAAGTTATAGCGCCTAATGATATTTTCAACTCCATTAATAATTCCAGCCTTATTATACCCATTGCAACTTATAGAAACATTAAAAGTAAAGCCAGCAGGGTCCCTTAGGATAACATTGTGATGATTAATCTCGAATCGAAACTTCAACCAAAATGAATTTTTTATAAACATCATACCCTATTAATAGATACGAAAAAAATAAATTCATTAAACAAATCCCATCTTGAATAATTAACTATATATATATATATATGTATATAAATGATAGTAAAAATTTTAAAATACCTCATCAGGGTTCAACTTAGCTACGAAACGATCAACCTCCCCATTTTCTTTTGAGGATCCAGCCTTATCAGTGAACACTAAAACATAATTAAGAGATTAATTTTAAATGAATTGCAAACCAATGAGATAAATTATGCAAAAAAGTTTGAAAGTAAATCTTTTTGTTCTTTGTCTTACTAAGGAAAGAGCAAAACACATACTTTTCCCAATTGGATTTTGTTTGGAGAACTGTTAAGAACTTTCAACCGTCTCTGCTAATCAATTAACGTAAAATTAGCTAATAAGAAAAATAGCAAATAATCAGGAAGTAAATAGTAAACAACAACTCAGCAGAAAAGGAAGGGCAAAAAGCAAAATCACTTAATTACTTTACTCCAAAAAATAATGAGAACATTGACATGCAACAAATCTTAAAATCATATACTTCAAAGAAGAGGAAGGGGAAAATGCGACATTGAATTGATAAGCAAAAGAATTTAAACCCCTGCAGCAGGGCCAATTGTAGAACGAATAAATGTTAACGCAACCAAGAAATAAGCCACCAACTTAAATTAGAGCCACCAACTGAAGCGCAGCAAAAATAGCCACCAAAACTGGAATAAAGCTAACATAGCAGCAAGTTAAGAAGCACTCCAGGTGCTAATATTTAACACACATCTACCGAGAATTGGAAAAGTTTCCAAGCACTCAGTAACTTCTGAATCTTAGAACCATAAAAAGCTCTTATCTAATTACCACACCCATGATTTAAGAATTAACTTGACAACTATATTTATGAAAATTTAAGTGAAAGACCGAAAGATTAATTGCGTTGCTTATATAGGTATTTAAATCAACAAAAATGTATAGAAAATCATATTTTAGGAATACACATATTTTTAATATAATGCTAATGAAACAGATTTGTCACAAAGGAATCATGCATTTGCAAGAATGAAATAAACTACTTCCCTGTGAGATGTAATGTATTACTGTTTTTCCAAGAGCAACTTAAAATAATTTGTGAATTTCTCATAATTCACAGTGGCAGGAATTAAATTCACAATGACAGGAATCAAATATTTGGGAGTTAAACATTATGATCCAAAAATAGTCAGATACTTTAACTAACCTGCAAAATAAAAAAAACATCCAAAATAAAATAAAAAAACAGAATAATACAAACAGAAATAGGGTATGTGTTAGACAGTAACATGCAAAATAAGGGAGAGAGTAACATACCTTCACGGCAAGGACAGAGCAAGGGGAAGAAGCAGAGAGATTAAAATGGTAAGATTCTTCCTTCAACCTACAAAATAGAAATAAAAACATGCAAAAAAATTAGAAAAAAAGAATGAAGAAATGGCCAGATCTGCGAAGAAAGAACAAATTTAAGAAGAAAAGTAAACCTAACTCAGATCGCGAAGACACCAGAGAGAACGAACAAAACATTAAAAACAGATTCTTCCTTCAACCTGCAAAATAGAAATAAAAACAGGGAAAAAAAATAGAAAAACATAACGAAGAAACGCCCAGATTTGCGAAAAAAGAACAAATTTAAGAAGGAAAAAAACCTAACTCAGATGGCGAAGACACAGGAGAGAACGAACACAGCGAGAGAAGAAACGGAGAGAATGAATATGAAAATGGAAAATGAGGGAGAGAGCATTTGCAGAAAAAATGTATAGAGGAGACTGAACAATTTATTTCTGAAAAGACAAAAGCTTTACTTATGATAAGATATTCTGAATGGGTTTTCATTGAAAAGCTGCGAGTAGTGTATTGAAAATAGGTCTGCATAATTGCTCCTGTGGGTGGAAGACGAAGTGCAATCAGTTTGATGGGAAATGCACACAGAAGGGGAAGAGGGACGGTTTATTTTCCTTTGCAAATGCAATAAAGTGCTTTATTTATTAAAATATTAAAATAAAGCAATAAAGGGACGCGAATTTTGCAGTGTGTCTCTGATTGCAACGTTTATAATGAAACGTTTAGATTTTTTTTGATATTATAATGAAACGTTTATAATCAAAAGGAATTTCAACATTTATAATGAATAATGAAAGGCATTTCAATTTTCTGTACAGATTTTTATTAATAATCAACGTGAATCTTTAATTAACAAAGTGATTTATTATTAAAATATTTTAGCCAACATTCTGATTATTGTACAACATTAATACAAAATATTTAAAAAATTCAAATCTTTATAATAATAAAATGTCATTGTACACATTCCAAAATTCCAAAATCTGATTCCAAAATAATAATCGGTGATTTTGTCGGTGAATTTATTTTATTTTTAAAAAAAAGAAAAAAAGAGGGTAAATATAAAGATATATATATATATATTACTGTACAGAATTAATGCATAGCATTACAAAAGTCAAACTTACTAATTAAAAGGCATGCCTAAAATGGAAGCAAAATATTGGGTTATAAAGTCTGATTATTAATACCGCATTAAAGCACAACAATTCAAAATTCAAATTCAAATCTAATATTTAAAAAACGTGGCTAAATTGGAGGATAAATTTGTGACCAATATACCCTTATTTTAGGCGGGAAAAATGAGCTACAGACTTCCTTCCTTTTATTATTATAAAGATTTTTTTTTTGTGAATAACATGCTTATATATTTACACAAGTTAATAAGTATATAATTATAAGACAATATAATAAAAATATTTATAATAATAATAATAGCAATATAAAAAATAGTAGTATTTTATTTATAGGTAGTTAAATAGGTCGGCCTGATAGACTCAAAAGAATTTTGATGGCCTAAAGTCTGACCTATTTTACTATATAGGCTTTTGAAAAAGCTTTGGCCTAATATATTTAATAAATTGGCCTGACCTGGGCCTAATGTAGACCAGGTTGTAAGCCCCTGATACCTCCCCAACAGTGTAAAAGGTACTCCTGACCTGAGATAGTCTATGAAGCTCCCAAGCAACAGAATCCCTTGCTCTGTAGTCTGTAAAATTTAACATGCGCTGCATCAACTATTATTGGCCATCAGTCTCTCACACTTTAACTAGTACATTTTTAATGCTGCAACCGAAGTGGTCAGAGCACCTATTTAGTTTACTTTATAATTTCAACACTAGCTATAACTTGTGAAGAGGCACCAACCAAGCACACAGAATCCTTTGGAAAATGGAGGAAAGTAGAACAACACTAGAAACAACTTGCTTTCCAGGGGAAGGGGACAGGGGGTCAAAATTTAGGTCCCTGAAATGACATCCAACAATGGAAGATAGTAACCATATCAGACAATGATTATACTTTTAAGACAAGGCAACATCGAAACCAACAAATGCTGAGTCCATTCCAATCTATGTTTATCCCTGTCAGCTTTATTTTCTCAACTTTGGTTCAGATAAACTTGGCCATTTGTGGTACAAGGTGCACTAAGCCTTGGGAAAACTAGCACTGATACAAATAAATGTGTTCTAAACAACAATACAATTCCTGTGATCAACAAGAGAAGAAATTGGAATAAAAATATCATGAAGGACTATTACTGAGTGCCACTATTTTCAAGCTTTTCAATTTCTTCGCGGTGCTTTCTTTCAGCCTCCTGACGTTCTCTTTCAGCATCTGCCTCTTCCTCAATCTCATCAAGATCATCAAATTCCTTGGTTGCTGCCATTGCTTTCACCACAGGGTCTCTTAGCTCATATATTATCCCCCCACCAATCCTGTACTCTTCTTCATCCCCAATCAGATAAAACTGCTGGTCTCGACCAGAAGCCGTGGGAATATCAACGGCTAGCAGCTTCATATCATACTGCATTGAAAATAACAGCAAAGGCTAAGTAAGCAAATCCTAGAGCATCAATTTCCCCTCAGTGCTTTGGGAATTATTCTTGTTAGTAATTCCAACATAATAGTTATATGGAAACAGTGTATAGTCTTGTTAAACAGAAAACAGGCAAAAATAAAATAAAATAAAATAGATCAGCTGATACCTAGTATCTAGATAAGGGACAAGCAAAAAAATAAGCAGTAACATGAAGGGATAAAGCCAGAAACCGGTTGTAAGGGAAGCCAAAATATTGCACATGATATAATGTTATTTAGCCTATTGAATTTGAATTTGTGTGTCTAAACCAGACCACACACCACTGTATTTATAATATATATAATAAATACAAATGATTGTGATTGTTAAATCTAATCCTAAATAGCAACTAATTAGAGATTGTACACGTAATTATTATTTAGTTGTTACTAATTAAAAACAGCATGTGATGTGACTAATTCTAACACTCCCTCTCAAGCTAAAGCTTACTAAGCTTTCAGCTTGTTACAAATATACCCATATTAACAAAATTGAAGATAATAAATCGCGGGCCCATATTGAGTATACTGGGAAAGCCGTGGAACTAGATAGATTGCACTGGGATAGCCATGGGGCAAGTGGATAGCGCTCGATAGCCGCAAGATACATTTGTAGGTTTTGAAAATCATGGGTCCTTGGAATAGCAAGCGGGAGAGAGAAAACACGTCCAAAATAGGAAGGAGCCACAACCAGACCTGAAACACACAAACGAAGATCATTTCTGGATAGGTGACAGTAAGGCAGGTCCAGCTATGACCAGAACGGCCGAAACGGCAGCAGGATGCGCCGCCACGCGCGGCGTACGACGGCTGACATGAAGAAAAACGCATCGGCGAAGAGCTGGCGCATGAGGTCGCGTCGCTGCTCCGTTTGAGGTGGTTCCGCCGGTGTATGACTTGTCTCAGAGGGGTGACTCTGATGGTGTGATCACCTGTTGGAGTTGCTGCGGAAGGGCGGCGGCAGCAGCGGAAAATAAGGGAAAAAGGCCCGAAAATGCACAGCAGGGAGGATACCAAGGTAGAGCACACTAGTAAAATGCACGGTGGATGTTTTGAAAGCACGTCGGAAAGATGCACGATGGAGGAGATTGAAAACACAATGGAACATGAATGTTAGTACTTGTCAATGAGCGACTTACGGCACTAACAGCAGCAACTGGACAATGGTGTCAAAGACTAAAAAGGGTTTGAATCTGGACAAAGTTCCATACTTGGAACTCGAAAGTGGAAAAGTGGTGAGAGAGGTCACGGTGGATGGTACCGCTTTGATGCCATGTTGAATTTGAATTACTATGTGTCTAAATCTGACCACACACCACTGTATTTATAAATATATGTAATGTAATAAATATAAATGATTATTATTGCTAAATCTAATCCTAAATAGCAACTAATTAGGGATTGTAGAGCTAATTATTATTTAGTTGTTACTAATTAAAAATAGCATGTGACTAATTCTAACATAGCCTTATAAAATTAGTAAATATATCCTTCATCTAATCTACCCCCTTACTGATGCTTCTACAATTTTCTCCATACATGCACAAACCACCTAAATTGAGACTCTACCATGCTTTCCATAGTAACTTTGCCACAACCTTTTCTGTAATGCTTTCATTTTTAATCCCATCTCATATAGTGTGACTATACATACATCATACCATTCTTATCTTTGCAACACCAGACTTACTTTCTTGTTGGTTCTTTAGCACCCCACATTTAGTCCCATATAACATTGTAACGTCATATAATTTTGAGGTAATTTTTCCTTTAAGGTTGATTGGTACTTTTCTATTATCAATCACACCAAAAGCATTCCTCTATTCCATCCATTCTACTAGAATCCTATGGTTGAGCACAGCCATTATTAGTCCATTGTTAGCATTTTTCTATATGAATAGAGCATATAGTTAAGCTCTATCACCAGTTTATATTTTCAGATCAAGTAAAACCTCCTACTTTAGAAATGCAACGAGAAATTAGGAAGATATCTTGAGGATCAGATATGGTATCAACTATAAAAGTCTACCCAAACCTCTTCTAAAGTAACTTGGGGGATGCTGCTGGAGACAAGCCCATGTTATATGCACATAGAACGTCCTCAGAAATATCTTAAGCATGTATTTAGCTTCAAAGAATCAGATTGCATTTTCATCATCCAATTTCAGATTAGAACCAAACCCACTGTTTTAAGCCATTCCAATAGATTCAACCAAAAAATTGGATTTAATAATTGCAAAAAAAAAAAAAAAAAAAAAAAAAACACAACATAATATATTTTTAATTTAATTTCATACCATGAAAAAGTTACAAACATAAACATGTCAAACAAAGATCACCAGAACATCAGTACTTTCCTAGTAGAAGTGAGAGATATTCAAAACAATCAGCCAATCCATTGAAATAACACAATGAACCCTTTTTAAAAGTAAATTCAAAATAGAAATCTAGTTGCAGTAGCCTCTTTCAATATCCACTCAGAAGCCTTTATTTCTCATTAAGCTGCTGCTCTCACTATTATATATGCCTACTGAAAAAGAACGGAGCAAGCATGTCATATTTGCACACATAATTGTCTATGTCATAATACCTGTAGAGGTATCCAATTCATGTCAGTATCTTAATTTTCAGCCCTGGATTATTTGATTAACACCAGATTCCCCTTTTCTCTTCTCAATCTTTCAGCAAGTAATGCAAGATTCAAGCTTAAACCATGCTTTCTTTTCTCTTCAGTAACAAATCTATAAATCCATTACTTCATGAATCCATTCTAATTAAATTATTAGACAACCAATACCCATAGCATCTTTGCACAAACAGACTCTTCTGCTGACCCTATGTTACGTAGAGCAAGTTGCCAGCCACCAAACATCCTACTGCTATGTTCTGTTTTTATATAAAAAATATAAAACAAAAACTTAATAAAGACAAAGAGAAGAAAAATACAAGGAATTTAGAGGATAAGGAATCCTCTTTAACAAAAAGGAAAACAAAATCAAATAAAAAAGCAGCCCAGTCCTTCAGCATATCTGTTAGAGGAACACCTTTAAACAAAACTGTTAGATATAAAGCCATTCATGTGCTTTCACCCAACAACTTAAGCGTTTGGGATACTCGATTAATGACATAGTATTAGAAGTTAGAACCTCAATGACCAAATAGTCAAGAGTTTGATCCTTGATGTCCCCCTTATTCATCCAATAAAATGAATTTCAGTACAAAGTAGAGCAGACTTGTGCATTGTGCACACTTTAAGTCCAAAGGACTCTTGTATGGGGTGGCCTGTTGAATATAAAATCCTTCATGTGCTTTTCTACCAAACAGCTAAAACTTTTCAGACAGTTGATTCATGACAAAAATCATATGCTTTATACACCAAATAGAAGCAAGGCTTTTTCTAGCATGCACAAGTTTAATAGGTGCTGTACCATACACAAGTTCTACAAACCATTAGATATATCATATTACAATCTGATGTGGTTATTTTAAGAATTAAGTGAACATAACTTTGAAAAGATATATCATATCACAGTGATGAAGGTGGAACTACCAATCACAAGGGATGAATTTTTCCAAGAAAACAATCTCGGGGCTACCTAACAAATCTCAAGAAATAGGAAAAAAACAACAAAATGTACCTATGTTAACTATATTAGCAAAATTTGTTGTGGAAAGAAGATGTTTAGACAGAATAAGAGACACAACAAAATTCAATGTAAGACTAACAAATTCTATGAAGTGAATACTGATATAAACAGAACGGGACTAGATTTACCTGGCCTTTCTTTTTCTTGACTTCAACACTGACTAGACCCTTTCTCTCAGAACCTCGTATGGGGAAAATGAGAAAACATCGCCGGCCCCTAATTTTTGGCTGGAACTTCTTTAGTGTAAACCCACCCCCTGACATCACATAGGCTCTTAAATCAGTTCCTGTAAGGGGGGCACCCATAACTTCAAGAATCTCAGCAGATGTGTTAAGTCTTGTCATGGCCATTCTATAAACTTTATCAGGGTTGATTGTGAACCTTGAGCGGATATACAAGCCCTTAAAGAAGCCAAATGTGTAAAATTAGACAATGATCCATATGTTAATGCATGATTCATTCATTAAGGACAGGCTCCACCAGCAGTAGTCCGCATATAATATAATGAGAAAGGAAAATGCACATTTACTAATCCTGATCTAAAAAACTTTACTGAGCTAGATATTATCAAAATGCAGATAAAGTTGTTATTTATAATCAGAACTAGTGATAGCCCAATGCACAATGACTCTTGTTTAAGTCAATGGAAGACTATCTATTAGTGCCCGTTTGTTTTAGTGTTGTATAATGCAAAACCATGGTTTCATAAAATTGAATTTAAATTACTTCTGCCTAACGTGCTTCGTAAAACGTACACCACTCATCTAAATCATGATTTCTAGAATCAATTCTACTTCACTGTACACTGTAAACCAAACGACACTTAACATCAGCGTCACACACAGTTCCACATTAATAGGAAGCATAGGTTCCTGAAACTGCAAATGGTAAGGGTAACTAGCAAAGAAAGGAAAGAACTTACAGTAAAAGCAACGATAGCAGATGAAAGGGCAAGGAAGCCATACTTAGCCATGCCTTCTGAAAGCGCAACGAAGGTGTTAGCAACCCCAAAGAGAATCCTCCAGAGGATAGCACAGACAACAACTCCACTTGCACCCAACAGAAAGAGGTAATTCCTCTGGAAAAATGCCTCCAATTGCAACCCCATAGCCTCACGGTACCGCGAGAAAGCAGAACTGACAGCCGCCGCGGGTTTGTCAAGCACCTTCTTCGTGAAACCGCCATTGAATTTCGGGGACTTTGAGGAGAAGAATCTGAAGGCACCCAGCCGCGCGGCGGCGGAGGAGGAGAATGTGGTCGGCGGCGAAGAGCGAAGCAAGGAAAAGAGGGTGGGTTTTGGTGCAAATGAAGGAGCGAAGAGTAATGTTGAAGAAGGATCGCGAAGCGCAGGGGAAGAGGAAGTGAAGCGGTGGTTGATGGTGCGAAGGAATTGGGTGATTCTTTGTGAATCAGCTCTTGCTCTTGAAATTTGCATTTCGGATTCCCAACACAAACGCAGAGAGAATGATGACCCGAATGGAGTGCACTTTCGTCGGGTTGACCCGACAGATGAATTTTCTTTTATATTTGTGAAGTAACTATCTGCTGCCACCTTCCATCACCCTCTAAGTGTGAAGGACGGTTAACAATATAACCATGAAAAAGAAAATGGAGGATTCAAATTAAGGTTTCAGCTTCAAAAGTCACCGGAACAATCCATACAGACTCCTAGAGAGAACTTGTGCACGAATTCATCGTATAGTTACATGTATATGAACATTTTAAAAAAAAAATTGTTTATTAAGATATACGCCCATTAGATACTGTCGTATCTTTTGTTATGTAATTTTAATTTTAATTTTGAAAATTTTTAATTTAAGTTTTATTAATAATAACTAATTTGATGCAAATCAAGAGTTAGTGAAAAATTGGAACTTTCAAAATCATAAAATAAATTGCACAAAGTAAACCACACCGCCATATTTATTACTTTGATAAAATATATGAAAATTCAGATTTATAAATTCCAAATTTGTAGTTTATAAAAATTTTATGTGAAATTATTATATTTATTATTATAGAAGGTGTTTGTTTCAAGTTTTATAAAATCATTATCGAAAATGTCTTTCTCCAGAATTAAGCCAATTTATTAAATAAATTATTATAGTGGGAACATGTCAAGCCGTTCGTCATGGGCTTATAGCTTATATTAGGCTCAGGCCAGACCAAGCCAATTTATTAAATAAATTAGGCCAAGACTTTTTCAAAAGCTTATATGGCACAACAAGCCAAGTTTCAGGTCATGGAAAAAGTCTTTTAAGCCTATTAAGCCGGCCTATTTAATTAAATATAAATAAAATACTAATATTTTTTATATTGCTATTATAATTATAAAGATTTTTATTATTTTTTCTTATAATTATATATTTATTAGCTTGTACAAACATTTTAAGTATGTTAAAAACTTGGGCCTATAAGTTTATTCAAATATATGCTTATGATATTTATTTTTTTGTTAAAACTTATGATATATTCAAGTACCTTACTATAAAACAGGCTTATAAACAGGCTTTCAGGCCCTGTCAGACTTTAAATAGGCCAGAATCAGACCATAAAATAAAGTCTATATCATGTAAACAGGTCAGGCTTAGGCCATGGATTTAAGGTACAGATCAGACTCAGGCCTTGAAAAGCTTAGCTCGGTTCGGCCTATTCTCATTCCTATCGAGAATGTTATTTCAAGATAGATTTAGAAAAACGGTTTGATTAATATTTAAAATTCATGGTAATAATTAGGGCTGTAAATGAGTTGATCTATTCGTGAATTATTTGAGCTCGGCTCGTTAAATGCTCGATCAAACTCGTTTGTTTAATTAAATAAATAGGCCCGAGCTTAGGATTGTGTTTGATTATTTAAATGAGTCAAACTCAAGCCTTAGAAGTTTGACATTAAGAGCTCGTGAATAGCTCATGAATAATTCGCTTATTATATATATAATAATTAAATAATATAAATATTTAAAGTAACGTAAGATTAATAAAAAATATAAAAAAAAATATGGTTATAAATTTATTTTTAAAATAAGTAATAAAATAATAAAGTAAAATTATTACTCTATATATTTAAAAATAAGTATTGGAATATTTCTTATATTAGTCAATAAGTTATGTATTGAATTTTGAAAAATATAATATTTTAGAATTCTTAAATATATATCCTACATTAAGAATATATTTTGATTTTTATATTATTAATTAATAGTAAAATATTTATTAAAATACTAAATTTAAAAAACTTTAAAAATGATTAATGAAAATTTTCATAAAAGCAAAAAGAAGGAAACTATAAATGAGCTAAACAAGATAAGCTCGAACTTTGATTTTTTTTAACAAGCCAAGCCAAAACTTTAAGTTTGGCTCGTTTAAATAAATGAGTCAAGCTTGAGCCACCCATTTTTATCACAAGCCAAGTCTGAGCTTCAAGTACTCGGCTTGGCTCGGCTTATTTACAACCCTAGTAATAATTAACATTTTTATTTGGTTTGTCATGTATGTTCCCAAGAATATATATTATAACTATTAAAATCTATTATATAATATGTTATTTTAATTTTTAATATAATTAATAAAAATGGAATAAGAATAAAAATAATATAAATATTATATCTATAATATGAGATAATTAATTGCTCAATTATGTTAAATATTAAGACATTTGCAGCCGTGGTTAACAAGTGAGCTACTGTGTTCATGGATCTATGATATAAGGAAACAATACAAGAGGAAATTTGAGAAATAAATAGAAAACAATCAGTAACAATATACATACTGGATACTTGGACTAGATTGAGGAATCTTTTAAATTTTGCACCAATTTCAAGTAATATGTGCTAACAAGCAAATTGACCAATTCCCACTCTACTGCTAATTGTAGTCTCCACTTCAAAGCTAGACTTTCAGCAATTGAAGGGTACATTGGAATATTAATATATTTAGTAGCCCGATTAGTATATTAAAGACTATCCGTGAGAGTCACCAACCAAATCTAGGACCCTACCCCTGAGAGACACAGATGGCTAGCCAGATTAGTAGCCGCATCACCTGCTCACCCTAAATCCACATTCATTTTCAGCCCTTTAATTCCCGGAGGTCTCCATACTTGATTCTACTTCAATATCAGTTCAGCATTTATTTGGTGGACTCTTCATTAGGTAAGTATAACAGCAAGTTTACGATGCATCTTGGTACTATCAGGGAAGGGTTTGTATCTTTAGGGGTAGTTTGCAACAACAGATTCTAGAGGAAGCCCATAGAAGCAAGTTTACGGTGCACTCTGGTACTACCAAGATGTACCAAGACTTAAAGATGATGTTTTGATGGACATGCATGAAGAGGAAAATAGTTTAATTTGTCTCTAAGTGTCTAATCTCCCAACAAGTTAAGATTGAGCACCAGTAGCCCTCAGGTACCCTTAAGCCTTTAGAAATTCCTGAGTGGAAATGGGAGGGAATTGCTATGGACTTTGTAATGGGACTACCTAGAGTCTTAGCAGACTTTGATGTCATTTGGGTCATTGTGGACCGGCTGACCAAGTCGCCCCACTTCCTACCAATCAGGGCCACCTACCATTTGAGTAAGTTAACAGACATGTACATCAAGGATATCGTTAGACTCCACAGTGTACCCTCCAACATTGTCTTAGATAGAGACCCTGGGTTTACCTCTAGATTTTGGAATGTGTTACATTTAGCTTTTAGTACTAAATTGAGGTTTAGTACTGCTTACCATCCTCATACTAATTGACAGTCTGAGAGGACCATCCAAACTTTAGAGGATATGCTTAGAGTCTGTGTTTTAAAGGAGAAGGGTAATTGGGATAGGTACCTGCCCCTCATAGAGTTTGCCTACAACAACATTTTTCATAGCAGTATAGGCATGACACCCTATGAGGCTTTGTACGGTAGGAAGTGTAGGTCCCCACTTTGTTGGTGTGAAGTGGGGGAGAGAACCCTGTTAGATCTGGAGTTGGTCAAGGAGACCACAGAGAGGATTAGGATGATTAGGGAGAAACTTGGAACGACCTAAAGTCGGCAAAAGAGTTATGCCGATAGGAGGAGAAAAGACATAGAGTGTGAAGAAGGCGAACATGTTTTCTTAAAGGTCACTCCTATCACAGGTATTAGAAGAGAAATTAAGGTCAAAAAGCTCAATCCTAGATTTGTTGGTCCCTTCCAAATCTTACAAAGAGTCGGTTCCCTAACCTTCAAAATAGCCTTACCTCCTCATTTGTCCAACGTCCACGATCTATTCCATGTTTCCCAAATTAGAAAGTACGTTCACGACCCTTCATACATCATAAGTTATGAGTCGGTATAGTTAAGGGACGATCTGACCGTTCCTACTCGACCCGCACTGATCATTGACCGGAGTGTCAAGACCCCGAGGAACAAGATCATCCCATTGGTGAAGGTGTTTTAGGAGGGACAAACTTTCGAGGAGGCTGCATGGGAGAAGGAGGAAGACGTCCGGACTCAACATCCTGATTTATTCATTTGAGGTAACTGATATGTAATGAACAATTTTGAGGACAAAATTAATTTAAGGGGGGGAAGAATTGTAACATCCCAAAGTTTTAAATCAAGGCTTTACAAGAAATTAGAAGTGTAATAGGTTTTTATAAAAGAAAGTAGGAAAAAAGGGTTTAAAACTGAACTAGGAAGAGTAAGTATGGAGCTTGGTCTCTCAAGCGAGAGCCTCTCGCTTAAGCGAGCATATCATTAAAAACCAACATTTTGGTTACTGATATCCTCGCTTGAGCGAGAAGCCTCTCGCTCAAGCGCAATTAATCTAGAAACAGGGGGTTTACTCTCTAACTTGCTCTCGCTCAAGCGAGAAGACTCTCGCTTGAGCGAGACAAAGTCAGAGAAGGGGTGGGGTTTCTCATGGAGAATTGCGCTCAAGCGAGCAAGTTCTCACTTGAGCGAGAACGCGAATCACCCAAAGTATATTCCCTCTCGCTCAAGCAAGAAGATCCTCGCTTGAGCGAGAATGCATGAAACAGCTTTTAATGTTGTTTCTGTTTTAGGGCTTCTCAATTATGTTTTTCCCTTCACTTTTAGAGAGGATTTTAGAGAGAGAAAGAGAGAGAAGGAAGAAGGAGGAGCTCATTGTGCAACCTCAAGCCACCCAAGGAAGCTTTAGGTCAACCCTCTCCACCCCTCCTTCACCTCTATTTCCTTTGTTCTTGAGGTGAGTGTGGTTCACCCGCTCACTCCATTTTTGTGTGTTCCCTTTTTATGCTCCCTCCTCTGTCTTCTTATTCTTGATTATTTGTGTTTGCATTGAGTATTATGATTATGTTTTAATAATTACATGGATTTGAGCTTTGGGTTTTGAAAGTGGTTAGGGTTTGAGGAAAAGGGAATAGAATCTATTGTGCCCTTGCTTATTTTCATTGTCTAAATGTTAGAGCCTTGAGGAATGTATATGATTCTGATTACTCTTTCCTTATGAATTGAATGTACATAATTGTATAAGAGAGAAATTATGGGTCTTCGGACCAAGAGGAAACATGGGTCTATGATCCAAGAGGATTCTAGTAAGAGTAAAATGAGACGTTGAATGTTAATTTAAGACAGTAGGTTAAAAGGCCACAAGGGAGACGTTCCTTATATGGATACTGAGCTCAGTCCAGGTCAAAGGATTAAGTGATAAGACCCTACTGGTGTTGCCATGTTGGGTAGTACACCAAGAGGTTGAATATGTTTACCAGTCTAAATGTGCATATGTATGATGTATGACTATTCCAATGTGCATTATCATTTGTATGAATTCCTTACACTGCTTGCATGACTACATTCACTGGGACGTTAGTCTCACCACATTCCGTGGCTTATTTTAAATGTGCAGGGTTCTCAAACCGGTGCTTGATCGGGAAGCTTGGGAGATTGTATTTTGGGCCATGCTTGGCCTCCTATTTTGATGAATATGGACTTTTGTACAGGCATATTCTTTTGTTCCTTTTGGTGGGATATAGTGGTACATGTGTTGCCCTTGGTGGGTTGTAGCTTTACCTTCTCATGACACATATATTATTGTATCCCTTCCATGCCTATAGTGATGTAATGGGTGTTGTTGTGCCACTTTTGGGCCAACTCACATTGTTGATGTTTTTGACTTCTTGTATTAATGCTTAAGTGATGTTAGAAGGCCTAAGTGCTTATTGTAATTTAATTTTATGTTGATGCTCATAAATGCGTGAAATAATTTCATAAACTTGGGATTTTGTCTCCAACGGACATTATTCTAAGTCAACAAAATTAGGATGTTACAACTTTTCATTTTTATCCATGTGAAAATGTTTTTGGGTTTGGTCATTGCAAAATCAATCTTTTCAGAATAATTCTCGTCGTCAGTGTTGTTTAACATCCAAATGACGTGGTTGTTAGCATAGTTACCTACGTTTCAAAATAGTCCTTACTAAATCAATTTTTTTCAAAATAATCCTTATAAAATTAATTACAATTTTTTTCTACCAAATCTCCTCTCATTTAGCTTGCTTGCATTGTAGCTTCATCATCTTCTTTTCAATTATACAACTTCTTCTTTCAAAGCTTCTACTTCTTGACTTCCATGACCTTCCCTATCCCACACCATCGAAAATAGTTACATACCAATTCCTACACTTCCAAAATGATTTCCCTAAATTTACAGTTGTCTTTTATCTTAGTATAATCACTTCCTATCCACATCTACACATTATTCATTGCGAGAATGAAGAAGAGGAGGATGACTTCCTCCATGTTAGGGAGTCCCTGATGTCTTATTCTCCCTCGCAGGCCTCACACTATCTATGACAAACTCACATTCATGCAATTGCACTTTCATTGTAGGAGGGGAGGGAGCTCTAAGTTTCAACAACGATAGATTAAGGTTAGTAGGGAGGTATAAATTGGTTTCAATCTGCACCTCATTAAAGACATCCAGAATCGATATGTAACTATCTTCGATGATGTGAGGATGGGGATGTTAGTGGTGAAGGTATGGAGAAGGAATTGAGAAGGAAGGTGATGAAGCCATAGTGCTAGTTGAAGGAGGAGAGATTCAATAAGGAAAGATGGCTAATTTGACGAAAACTATTTTGAAAAAGATTGATATCGCAAGGACTATTTTGAAAACGATAATAAGTATGTTAAAGGGCCAGACACTACAAGAATTTTTCCATATACCTCCGGACACTTTTGGGGACGGTCATTAAAAACTTTGGCTATATATATTCTATACCTACATACATATGATAATTAAACAGTGGGTATAGGTAATATATACCTACATATATTTGATTCTGTAACTAATTGTTTTAGTGATGAATTGGAAATCATAGGTATAAACAGTAAATACCTATAGATTTATTAAGTTGTCTCTATATATTTTAGTGATAGGTACAAAAATCGTGGGTATAGATGACATGTACCGAATGTAAAGTTGTGTCACTATACCATTTAGTAGTAGATTCATAAGTGTGGGTAAACCATTGATATGGGAAGGTTAAACTCTTCGCGGTAGTCCCATTCCATTGCTCCTTTCTTATGGAATCTCAATGTTCCTCCATTTCATGTTTTTTCGATTCATTGAATAACTCTATATGGACAATTCCTCAATGTCTTGTTCATTTGAACACAATATTTTCTTTATACAACCGTAAAAAAACCTTTTGGAGAGATACTATTCTACAATCAAGTCACAGTAATATAACATATTGATACTTAACAATTTGATGTAAAGTACAATTCTTTCCATTTTCTAAATGGATCATATCCATTCATTTATCAAGCTATTTACTCAATCACAGACAATGTTTGAAAACCTCTAATAGAGGGACAAATAGTTAATTTTGAAATAATTGACTGTCAACCTTTTTTAGAAATAATTCTATGCAATTGAAGAAATGTCGATTTTAATTCATATATCTTAGCAGTCACAAGCATCTAACATATTGATATCTATCGATTTTAGGCAAAGTGCATTGTTTTCCTCATAAAGCTATTTAATTACTTACTCACACACATCTTTAAAACACCTCTACTAGAGGGATAAATAGTCAATTTTGAAAGAACTTATTGTCAACCTCTTTTACATATACCCATTTGAAGGAAAAGCTTTCATCAATATCTCAATATCAACTTACTCATGAGTTTGATTCATACTCCATATTTTGAGAAATATTTATTATTGGAGAAAAAAATGGTCTTCAAGGAAATAGGAAGATATTATTGCAGTAGATTTAAGCTTTCAATAGGAAAGCCCAAAGTAATGGCATTGACACTCATCTACTTTGAACCATGAACCATGACAACTAACTAGATCCTTGCTAGTTATATCCTTAATATAGTGGTAAGGGAAGTCATGGAAGAGTTTAGGTGAATTGAACTTGCATTACTTCAGAAAATGTGTTGCATGTACTTAATTTGCAAAATAACACAAACTAATTATCAATCAACTTATTAAGTAACTGTAATGACGAGGATATAAAAGCTTATGACATATTTGTAATAAAGTTGAGGTCCTAACATGGTCACTAATTTTAACATAAGTTGTTACTATGTGAAGGTCATTCTTAAAAGTAACACTTTCTCAACTAGAGAAATGTATTGATATGGGAAGATTAAACTTTTCATAATGGTTCCAATTTAATATTTTCTCATTCATTGAATATATCCCTATATGGACAATACCTCGGTGTCTTTTTCATTTGCAACAAAATAGTTTCTTTATGCAGCAATAAAAAAATCCCCTAATGAAGAGATACTATCACTACTAGAATATTGATGAATAGTGACAGTAAATTTTCGGTCACTAATAATGACTGAGCCATCGTTGGGGTGTGGAAGTCTTGACCAATTTTCTGGATCACTAATCAGTTGCTAAATATTAGCGACTGAGTTTCTGATCACTAAAATTTGATTTTGTGAATGGTATGGTAATTTTAAGAGAAAATTAGTGACCGATTTTTCAGTCACTATATTTGATTCTGTGACCGATTTAACAATAGATTTAGAGACAAAATTATTGACCAAAACATCGGACACAAATTTTGACTTTGGGACTGATTTATATGGAAAATTAGTGACCGATTTATCAGTCACAAAATTTGGTTTTGTGACAATTTATTGACCAATTTTTCGAAAAAAATTAGTGACTGATATTTCAGTCACTAAATTTGATTTTGAGGCTGCTTTCATAATCAATTTTGGGAGAAAATTAATGATTGATTTTCCAATCACTAAATTTCATTTTGTGACCGATTTATCGGTCATTAATTTTATAATTTTACTTTTTTTTTTAAAATCCGCCTCATAAACAAATAATTATGCAATAATTAAAAATTTTAAGTTGAAAAAAAAGTAAGTTTCAAGGTAAAATATCATTTTTGTAATTATGTTTATTTTTAATTAATTTTATCTATTTTTATTTGAACTTATAATTTTTCACTTAATTAATGGTATTGGGCGACTATGTAATTTATTTTAATTTTCATAAAAATTATGTACAATAATGAAAAATTATATTTTATTTGGAAAAATTATAGGTTGTTCTTATTATAATTTTTTTTATTATATTTGAAAATGAAATAGAAGTTTCAATTTAAGAAAATAAATATTTTAATTTTTAAAAAAAATAAAATCTCCTCTCTTACTCTCACATCCTTTGTTTCCTAATGGTTTCTATTTTTACCATTGCGAGGATAAGATGTTTGGAAACTAATCTCTTCCTTATTCTCTTTCAATTCAAGGATTTCATATCTCTCAATTGATTTCTCTTTTGAAGTAAAAGTTAATTTTTCACCCGCTTTAATTTATATAAATTTTATTTGTATTGATTGTCGGAACCGGTGTCACGACGGGATGACGAAACAAAAGGTATTGAAAAATCGTTTTCAATGGAGTCGCCACCAATATTTATTATTGAGGGAAAATATCGGAAAAACCTTTTTAAAAAAATGGTATTTGAAACCAGATTTAGATTCGTGAGTCGGTTATGCATAGGGAAGGTATTAGCACCCTATAACATCCGTTCTAAGACGGTTACCTCTAATTAATTGTGCAAATTTATTAACTTTTGAAAAATATTTATTTTACCCCTTTTAAAATGATTTACAATTTTATTTTACAAGTTTATTTACAAATATGTTTACATTTTTTATTTTTTAGATTATGGGAAATTTTAGAAAAAAAGATTTATTTAGGCTTGACGGGGCCGGTTCCCGCTCCTACGTATCCCCAGCTGCAATAGGGAAATCAAAGCCACGTAGTTCTGAAAGGTTGATTTGTTGATTGTCTGAGAGTTTGGATTATGATGATATTTTTGAAAAGATTTTTTATTTGATTTATTTTTAAAAGAATTAATTTTAAAAATAATTCACTCTTGAAGGGTTTCTGTTAGCAAATGACTATACAATGAACCCTCCTGATTCAAATAATGTTAATTGATAGAATTGCTATTCAACTAATATTACTTGATCATTGAGTGATTTTATTAGAAAAATTTATTTTAAAAAAAGTTTCTTTTTATCTTTGAAAGACAACGTTATTGCTAGAAATGCTAGTCTTAACATTGTTTATTTGAAAAATATTTTTATTTTGTTTTAAAAATTATTTACAAGTGTGAGAACTATTTTGTTAACAAATGGTTATACTCCATAGTCCCGTTAACGGTAGAACTGCTACTCGTTAACATTTTTTATTTTTAGAAAAAAAATTATTTTTATTTACTTGAAAAATTATTTACAATTTGCGAGGACTATCTTGTTAGCAAATGACTATACTCCATAGTCCTATATAATTTGTATAATATTAACGATAGAAATGCTATTCGATAATATTATTAAATTATTGCAATTACTCTATAAAAAATTTTATATTTTTTATTTTAGAATTAGAATCAATACATTCACAATTAACATGAAATTCAACTACAAGAGATATTGAAAAATAATAAACAGATATATACACATTAAACAAACAAAGAAATTGAAACAAATTAAAGCATTCAAATAGAAACAATTGAAAAAGAAAATAAGCTTATTATTATTTAAAAAGAAAGAAAGGAATCAATTTCTTAAAAAAAAAAACACCTTCACCCCCTTTGCTTAAACACACACATTCTCTGTTTTTTTTTTTTTAGATTAGAAACCCTAGAGAAAGAAAAGGGAAGAGGTGAAGAAGAAGGGAAGAAGGAAGAGGGGTTGCGACCAGAGGGAAAGAAGAAGGAGAAGCGGCCATGGCCACAGTGCTAACGGTGCGCAGCGGACCGGCGAAGCAAGCTCTGCAGAGGCTTCGCGACAGAGTGGTGGTGATGGCTGTTGGCAGGAAAACGTACAGCGGCTGCGAGGGGGCTGGGCGCTGCAGTCCGGTACGGCTGCGGTGAGGATCTGCACGGTGGTTCGCGGCCGGCTGAATGGGGGGACGCTGCCTGACGATGCAGAAACGTGATGGTTTTGAACGCCGATGACGGCGAGGCTGCCGGAGAGCTATGGCTAGCTGTGGTGCGACGGCGAGTCGCGGCGGCGCACTGGTGATCCTAAAGGCTAGTGACAATGCAATGAGGTATCTAAGCTTCCTTCTCTCTTTCTCTTTCTGCTACCATTTCACTGATTTTGGTTTCTATTCTCTGTTTATCCTTTTCTACCTTACTCTGTTCTGTCTAGGATTTCCTGCTGATAGTGGTGTGAAACTGGTATTGAAAGCCTGGCTGAGGGGAAGGCACTCTGTTTCTGTTTTTCTTTTTTGGATTTGGGAAAATTGTATCAGTTATTTCTATTTTTCTTTCTTTTTGGATTTGAGAAGATTGTATCAGTTGTTGTGGAATTTACAAAAGGAACAAAGGGACTCTAGATGAAATACAACTGTGATTAGTGAATATTTTCGTTTCCCTATTTTCTATTATGAATTTGCTGCCGTTGTGAAACAGGGACGATTATGTGTAGCTATTGTTCTCTTATTGCGTGTTTGTTTCACTGTGTGTTATGCTATACGATTTTGCAGTTCAAACAAGGCAAACCATAACACTTGAATAAAACAGAGAAATTAACCAAAATAGAGAGCTTACCTCTCTTTGAACTTTCTACTTTTCACCGGAGCTCTCTTTGTTATTCCTCTCAGATTTTCCTTCTCTTTTCTCATTCTGTAAATGCTTGAGAACTCCGATTCTTTATTCTCTGCTTCCTCTCTGCTCTACTTTTTTTTTTCAGAACTCTGTTTTTCTGGTTTGAGAATCATGTTTCTCCCTGTGTTGTGTAACCCTGTACAACCTTGTCTTTTAACCGTGTGTAGCCCTCTCAATTTTCTGGGTTTGGAAGCTTTGTTTTTCTATCCATTTCACTGTCTGTCTACTCTAACAGTGTGTAGCTGACTTTTTTATACCATCTTGACTCCAACCACCTTCTAAAACCACTTCCCCCATTTTCTCACTTCTAGCAACAAATTCTCCCACTAACAACCAACATCTCTTGATTTTCTCAACTCAAACCTATTCTCTAAGATATTTTATTTTATTATTTTTTTTAGCTTTTTTCTTTTTCTTCTAATTTTTGAGTTTTTAAATTATTTTCTAATTTTTATTATTTTTTTATTTTTCTGAATATTTAGAATCATTATTTTTTATTTTTTAATTTTTATTTTTATTTTAACTAAAACAAATTTAGGTTTATTATTTTTTTATTTTTTTATTTTTGAAATTGAAACTTTATTATTTTTATTTTGAGATTTATTAAATTTAACAAAAACGAAAATTAAGATAATATTAGCCCGGATAAAATTGGGTATTCACATTGATTATACGGATTTCTTGTATAAGTAACTTAGATAAACATTTTATAATTATTTTTCATTTAACTTATGAATAAAATTAACTATAGATAATTAGAAATATTGAAACAATTCCTAATTGAGTATTTAAAACTTATTTACCTTTCAATCTTAAATTAGATCAAACTAAAAAATATATATATATTTATTTTCTCATATTATACTAATAAGCTAGACCAAATTTATTTGTCTTTCAATTTAAAAATAAAATCGATTCTCTTTCTATACACAACTAAAAAATTTTGTATCGATACAATAGAAGTCATGACCTAGATATTTTGATTTATGTATTTTTAAAATTTAAAAAATATTTTTTTATTCTATAGTTTTTGATATATATTTTTTGAACTTAGTAAATATAAATTTTAAAATATCACTTTCATACTTATTTGAATTTATCTTATAATAATATTAACACTTAAGTAGTAGTTTAGTTAAATTTATAAGATCAATTTATTTATCATGAACCTAAAATTTTTAGAATTTAATTAATATACACTGTCGAAGTTGAAATTTCAATCACAAGAAGGGGGGTTGAATTGTGATATTTTTAAAATTTCTGCAAACTTCTAATACTAATTCTGCTCAAGTATAACTTGGCTAAGTATTAGAAGATGATACTCAAGAAGATATGAGTTATAATATGTGTAGTATGCTGAAAATATAATTCCTTTGATGGAACTTTTATATGTATCACTTACTTAGGTATGAGGTAGATTTTAAAACAGTTTTATGCACGTGTAATCAAGGTAAAATAAAGAGAGTGAGAGTAAGAAGATTGCACACACAGATTTTATACTGGTTCACCTCTTCCAACCTGAGGCTACGTCCAGTCCCTACTTCAAGTAGAATTTTCTTAATCAACTCTTGCTTTTACAGATTCCATGGGTACACTTTACCGCTAGTATTTTTATGCAGCCTCTTCAGGCTCTTCACACACTTCCTTTGAAGCCCTTACAGATACTGCAGCTTCTTCTGCAGATTGTGCAGGCTAAAAAACAATCTGCATAACCTTTTCTGCAAGTTTTACAATTTAGAACAACTCACTACAATTATGTAGTAGCTTACAGCAACTGTTACACACCTTCTCAAGAGGAATTAACACTTTTAAAGCCTCCTTGAGAGATTACATAAGATAGGAATGATGGAATGATACAAATGAAGCTCAAATAAGATGCAAATTAAGCACAACAAAGAGTTATTGAGCCAACTCTCTCTTCTTGCACTTTTGGAAGCATAATATTAGAGATTTTTGGGAGAGGGAATTTTTCCAGAAGGTAGAGATTGTAAATATGCAGTCTAATGCTTCTTCTGGACTGTGTGTGTTCTTTCCATGAAGAAATTAGTTCCTTTTATTGGAAAAATGAGATTTCTAGCCGTTGGAAACCCTTGTGAAGGCTTATGCACCTCCAGCTGTGATAGAGGAGATGTCCTTTTCAAGAGCAGACTGTCCTGGTGCAGGTTGTCATGTTCAGAGACAGCTGACCTTTGACTGGATGTTTCTTCTGGAGAACATTTCTTCTGCAGAGATTAATTTCTTCTTAATCTTAACCTTCAAACTCTTCAAGAAGGTTATTTTAGACATTTTAAGATTGAAGGAATAATTTAAAGTTATTTTGAACACTTGCAGAACAGAGAAAATTGAGGAATGTGAATTTTCCAGGAGATAGCTTCTTCTGCAGACATTCTGACAGTGAATCTTCCTTCTAATACATTGTTTGTGTGTTATGCCTTTCATCTGGTCATATTTCATTAGTACGAAAGGCTCAAATTGTTGTGAACTAACTTCTTTTCTTAATTTGAGCACCTTGCTTCTTCTGTCATATGGATTTGTTTATTTGATAGATGTTATGGTTCTTCTCAAGACATGATTCTCACATTAGAATGTGTTGATGTTTATTCTCAACTGCTTTCTTTAAGTATTTATAACATGATTGTATCTTCTGATAGACTTCAAAGTTTAATTCTTGATCTGAATCTTCAAAGTTCTCAAGGACTGATAATGATATCTTCTGAGGATCCTTTATCTGTATCTTCTTGAACATACTCAAGTGAAATTATTAGTACCATAATCAGAATTATACTATGTGAATTTTGAGAGCTTATCATTATTAAAACATCTTTGGAAGATCTTTGGACCTTATACATTGTTAGTGTAAAGAAATTTTACACAGACATCCAATGGTGTGCCGCCACAGTATTTAATGAATGTGACACCTCGTGTGTTATTAAATTCAATAACTGATGTGGCGACAGATCATTGGATGTCTGTGTAAAACTTTTTTACACTGACAGTGTATATATATTAAATTCAAACTTTTATATTCTACTCTTTTAAAAATCAACTCATAAAATAAGTGATTAATTTTTTAGATAAATATATTTTTTATTCAATTAAATTAATGAATTAATTTATATCAATCTAATCTAATTTAGTTAAATCGATTTTTTTACTTATTTTTTACGAATAAATCTTATCCAACTTAATTTATGATCATATATAATTTGAATATTCAAATATTTTATTTTTATTATAGTTTTTAAAAATTCTAATTTGTAATCTATATATATATATATATACTATACTATAATTGATATTAAAATATAAAATGTAAACTCAATTTTTTACAATGTTTAATTAGACACAAATATATAAAGTGATATGAAATTTAAAATCGATATTTATAGGAAGACATAAAATCAAAATTAAATATTTATAAAATTGATTTGGGCTTTTGTTGATCAAGGATATCCTTAAATTCAACTATATGCCACCTGATTCGGTTTTAACCATTTTTTTTTTGTCTTTAAAAGGGAACCCCCACAAACATAGTGTTTAGGCAAAGTCTTGTCAAGAGTGATGACTCCAGGATTCGAACCCCTGACCTTGTAGGTAAAGTTCGTCTGGGATCACAATCAACTTCCACTACGACCAACCAATGTTTGGTGATTTGGGTTTTAACTTTTAAATCATAAAAATAAAAAAATTAAAAAGATGTGATGCAATTTTTGTCCTAAAAAATAGATGAATTTTAAATCCAAATATGTATATTCTTGATCATTTTGCCAATAACTACAATAATTTTTATTATTTTTAATATTGATATTGATTGATTGATTGTTCGGATTCAATAAGTAAAAGAAATTTCACACAGACATTCAACAGTGTGCCGCCACATTATTTAATGAATGTGACACTCCGTGTGTTATTAAATTCAATAAATGATGTGGCGGCACATTATTGGATGTCTGTATAAAACTTTTTTACATTGACAATGTATATATATTAAACTCAAACTTTTATATTCTACACTTTTAAAAATCAACTCATAAAATAAGTGATTAATTTTTTAGATAAATATATTTTTTATTCAATTAAATTAATGATTTAATTTATATCAATCTAATCTAATTTAGTTAAATCGATTTTTTTTTACTTATTTTTTACGAATAAATCTTATTCAACTTAATTTATGATCATATATAATTTGAATATTCAAATATTTTATTTTTATTATAGTTTTTAAAAATTCTAATTTGTAATCTATATATATATATATATATATACTATGATTGATATTAAAATATAAATGTAAACTCAATTTTTTACAATGTTTAATTAGACACAAATATATAAAGTGATATGAAATTTAAAATCGATATTTATAAGAATACATAAAATCAAAATTAAATATTTACAAAATTGATTTGGGCTTTTGTTCATCAAGGATATCCTTAGATTCAACTATATGCCACCAGATTCGGTTTTAACTTTTTTTTTTGTCTTTGACCGGGAACCCCCTGCAAGCATAGTGATTAGGTAAAGTCTTGTTAAGAGTGGTGACTCCGGAATTCGAACCCTTGACCTTGTAGGTAAAGTCTGTCCGGGATCGCAATCAACTTCCATTATGACCAACCACTGTTTGGTGATTTGGGTTTTAACTTTTAAATCATAAAAATAAAAAAATTAAAAAGATGTGATGTAATTTTTGTCAAAAAAAACAGATGAAATTTAAATCCAAATATGTATATTCTTGATCATTTTGCCAATAACTACAATAATTTTTATTATTTTTAATATTGATATTGATTGATTGATTGTTGGGATGGCCCAATTTAGAGTTCACGTTTAAGTCTATGTTTGGTTGGAGAGATTCAAAAAGGAATGAGAGGAGAGATTTTAAATGAGTTTTTATGTTTGGTTCAATTTTTAGGAGGGTAGGAAGTCGAAATCACTAGTAAGACTATTTTTGCTCTCCAATAATGACAGATTTGGAGGGGAGAAAAGTAGAGTTTAAATTAAATAATTAAAATTCCTTAAATACCCTTACACTCATATTAATAAAACTATGTGTTATAAAAATAAATAAGTATATATTTTTTGTTACAAAATTTAGGGTGAGGAGATTGTGCCCCAGTCCAAGGATGGGTTCAAATCTACAACCTATCAGATACGAGACCCTATCCTGCTCCACTCGCCAACCCCTTGGGGTTAATAAATAAATATATAAATAAATTAGTTTTATTTTCTCCACTCTCTTCATGGTAATGAAACATATAAAGGTGATTTTCCCTCCCCTCCCCACTTTAATTCAAACAAATAAAATGTTATATCCCTTCGTTAAAATCCCAACCCTCATCTCTTTAAACCAAACCAAACGAGTAAACTAGCACTTAGGTCCCTGACTTTTGGGGCGTCTTGCAGTTAGGTTCCTGACTTTACTAAATTGCTCCCGTAGTCCCGGACTTTAACCTCCGTCATGCACTTTAGTCCAAACGTTAAACTTATGTTAATTCGTGTTGTTAAACTGCTTACTAGGCTTCCACGCTGTCACAAACGTTATCGTTTTGCATGTAAAATCCTGAATTAGAGACATTGAGTAACAATCAAAAATCAAAGCTGAACTTATATTTTTCTTTCCTGAAATTTGTTGGTCTCTCCAATTTAATTATCACCTCCACCTTCACAGGATCAAATCAAATGCTTTTACTGAAAATTGGGCTCCACTAAAATAAAACTGTATTCAACTTGGCATATAACTTTTTGTTCTACCTTTTATTCTTTTTGTTGAACTCTACTATTACCTATAATAAAGATTCTGGTACATCTACCAACTTGGCATATACAGAGGACGTTTCAGGTATGGTCATCCAAATTAAAATAAAAATAATGCATAAGCGCGCATAAACAATTTGGAACACTGTTTTATGCAAGACTGAATGAATGAATGTTAACCATGTTGGAAAATTCTGCAACTTATCAAAGTAACAAATTTAAGTATGTTAGTCAAATGAAACCTCTATATTTCCCTCAGTAAGGTCTATGCACTTCCACCCCATCTCAGACCCCACAATAAAATAAAACATGGAAACTCCACTAGTCAACTCCACTCTGTTTACTCTCCCCCCCACATTCTAGTTAACTCAATATATAAAGCAGTGGAGAGTGGACATGAAATAAAAAGGAATCATTTCCTATGTTCTGCTTGTGTGAGTGATGCAGAAGAGGATATGGAAGAGAGAGATGCATCACATTAGGCACATAGGTTTATTTGGTCACATGTAACAGGAATATGGCTTCATTCTATCCCAAATACTAGGAGGGGCTTGATACAGGGTTTTAAATATGATGGATTCCTTGCAAAATGGCTTAACTTGCAATATTAAAACTGCATCTTGCCCTATTATTGATTCAGAACACAATATGGCCATCCAACAACTAGTATAAGATATATAACTTTCGAAAGTATAGAGGACATCAATGTCCGATTGCATTTCTTGGTTCTTTCCTCTTTGCTTTTAATGGCATACTAGCAGGTCACCCGTGCCTTCGCACAGGTAAATTCATGATATGATTTATATTATCCGTGCTCCGCATGAGATAAAATATTAGCTATAAAAAATATTTATATATTAAAAGAATATGTTTTAATATAATAATAAAAAAAATTAATGTATGAGAAAAAAAGAAAAAATGAAATGGTAGGAACAGGACTATCTCCCGTTGAGAATACCCGCATTTCATAAATAAATTTCTTTTTATAAAGAAATATATTAATAAAAACAAATAATGAGAGAAAATATTTTAATATCATAATAAAAAAAGAAAATGAAAGTGAGATAAAAAATAAAAGAAAAAAGAAAACGACAAGATTAAGACTGTCTCCCGTGGAAAATATCCATGATTCAATAAAAAAACACTACAATAAAGGCTAAATAAATGAAGATTTAATTTTGACAAAAATAAAAAGAATGTAAAAAGGATGATGTGATGTTTTTGGGAAAAAAATAAAATAGTAGTAACAGGATTGTCTCCCGTTGAGAAAAACCGAAATCATAAAAAAATTGTTTTATAATGAAACATATTAATAAAAATAAATAATTAGAGAAAATATTTTAATATCATAACAAAAAAAGAAAATGAAAGTGAGATAAAAAAAATAAAAGAAAAAAGAAAACTACAGGATTAAGACTGCCTCCCGTGGAAGATACTCGTTATTCATAAAAAAACACTACAATAGAAACTAAATAAATGGAGATATAATTTTTGATAAAAAAATAAAAAGAAAGTAAAAAGGATGATGTGATATTTTGGGAGAAAAAATAAAATAGTAGTAACAAGATTGTCTCCCGGTTGAGAATACCCGAAATCATAAAAAAATTCTTTATAATGAAACATATTAATAAAAACAAATAATAAGAGAAAATATTTTAATATCACAATGAAAAAAGAAAATGAAAGTGAGATAAAAAAATAAAAGAAAAAAGAAAACGACAAGATTAAGACTGTCTCCCATGGAAGATACCAGTTATTCATAAAAGAATACTTCAATAGAAAATAAATAAATGGAGATATTATTCGATAAAAAATAAGAAGAAAGTAAAAAAGGATGATGTGACGTTTTTGGGAGAAAAAATAAAATAGTAAGAACAGGATTGTCTCCCGTTGAGAATCCTTGCAGGTCATAAACAATTTTCTTTTATAAAGAAATATATTAATAATAACGAATAATGAGAGAAAATATTTTAATATCGTAATAAAAAAATGAAAGTGAGATAAAAAAAATAAAAGAAAAAAATGACAGGATTAATACTGTCTCCTGTGCTTCATAAAAAATTCACTTTACTGACATGAGAATAATAAAACTAAAATAGTAGGAACAAGATTGTCCCCCGTTGAGAATATCCGTAATTCATAAATAAATTTCTTTTATAAAGAAATATATTAATACAACGAATAATGAGAGAAAATATTTTAATATCGTAATTAAAAAAGAAAATGAAAGTGAGATTAAAAAGAAAAAAAGAAAACGATAGGATTAACACGGTCTCTCGTGGAGGATACCCATGATTCATAAAAAAAATACTATAATAGAAGCTAAATAAATGAAGATTTAATTTTGACAAAAAAAATAAAAAATGTAAAAAGGTGATGTGATGTTTTTGGGAGAAAAAAATAAAATGGTGGGAACAGGACTGTCTCCCGTGGAGAATACCCGCCGTTCGTATAAAAATTTCTTTTGTAAAGAACCATACTAATAAAAACGAATAGAAAAAATTTTAATATCATAATAAAAAAAATGAAAGTGAGATAAAAAAATAAAAGAAAAAAGTAAGTGAAGGGATTAAGATTGTCTCCCGTTGAAGATACCAATTATTCGTAAAAAAATACTTCAATAGAAAATAAATAAATGGAGATATTGTTTGATAAAAATAAGAAGAAAGTAAAAATGGGTGATGTGACATTTTTGGGAGAAAAAATAAAATAGCAAGAACATGATTGTCTCCCGTTGAGAATACTTGCCGTTCATAAACAAATTTCTTTTATAAAGAAATATATTAATAAAACGAATAATGAGAGAAAATATTTTAATATCATAATTAAAAAAAATGAAAGTGAGAAAAAAAAGATAGGATTAAGACTGTCTCTCGTGGAGGATACCCATAATTCATAAAAAAAACACTATAATTGAAGCTAAATAAATGAAGATTTAATTTTGACAAAAAAATAAAAAAATGTAAAAAGGATGATGTGATATTTTTGGGAGAAAAAAAATAAAATGGTGGGAGCATGACTGTTTCCCGTGGAGAATACCAGCGGTTTGTATAAAAATTTCTTTTATAAAGAAACATACTAATTAAAACGAATAGAAAAATATTTTAATATCATAATAAAAAATACTTCAATAGAAAATAAATAAATGGAGATATTGTTTGATAAAAAATAAGAAGAAAGTAAAAAAGTGTGATGTGACATTTTTGGGAGAAAAAATAAAATAGCAAGAACATGATTGTCTTCCGTTAAGAATACTGCCGTTCATAAATAAATTTCTTTTATAAAGAAATATATTAATAAAAATAAATAATGAGAGAAAATATTTTAATATCATAATAAAAGAGAAAATGAAAGTGAAATAAAAAAATAAAAGAAAAAAAAACCGATATGATTAATACTGTCTCCCGTGCTTCATAAAAAATTCACTTTACTGACATGAGAATAATAAAACTAAAATTCTCAAAGGAGAAAACGTAGCAAAATAAAGAGATAAATGATATATTGAAAAAACACTTTAAATTTAATGTAAATTAACACATTTATTTAATTCTTTAATATTGTGTTTTTAATGAAAGGGATAAATAGAAATGGAGAATGAGATAAAGTGTTTTTAAAAAATTAATATAAAAAGATAAAATATACTCTTAATGAGGATAAAAACGAATAATGAGAGAACATATTTTAATATCATAATAAAGAAGAAAATGAAAGTGAGATAAAAAAATAAAAAGAAAAAAACGACAGGATTAATATTGTCTCCCGTGTTTCATAAAAAATTCACTTTACTAACATGAGAATAATAAAACTAAAATTCTCAAGTAAGAAAACGTAGCAAAATAAAGAGATAAATGATATATTGAAAAAAATATTTTAAATTTAATGTAAATTAACACATTTATTGCATTATTTAATATTGTATTTTTAATGAAATGGATAAATAGAAATGGATAATGAGATAAAGTGTTTTTAAAAAATTAATATAAAAAGAAAAAATATACTCTTAATGAGAGGTGATGAGTATTAATTGTGATTAAATGTAGAACAATTTTATTTATAATAATAAAATAACAAATGAATAAATTGAAATCTTTAAAACCTAAGAATGTAAATGAAAAAAAAAATTAAAAAAAAAGGAAAGCAAGAGGGTGACAGTGTGGAGAGTGTGATTGTGAATGAAAAAAGAAAAAGAAAAAAAAAGGAAGAGGGAGAGTTTGACGTAGAGAAAGACTGTAAAAAAAAAAGAGAGAGGGAGGGAGTGACACGTGCCACCAGCGGAAGGATTTTATATCCTAAGAAAACAATCATAGTCAATTACTCCAAATTTCAATAAACAGTATGAGTTTTATCATTTGCATGTAGTGCAACACAAGCAAATAAATGACAGAGTTTATAAACAGACATCACATCCACAAAAGAAACAGCAAATGCTATGGTAACCAAACTACCAGTTAAATATTTAGCAGTATGTCAATTTATAGGTCACATAGTGCTCTCACATCCACATGTACAAATGTGATTAATGGTTTTATCTCATACTGACAAAATAACTAATCTCTTTTTCTCAAAAGCAAATAATAAATTATAAATTAAAAAATCTAGATGTCTTCTATACACTAGATGAGTAGCTTCCATTAAACTCTAACTCACAAACTCTAAGTCAGCACCTCATAAATGGGGGAGAGGAAGAGGAACGAAGAAGAAAGAAGAACGAGGAGGAAAGAGAAATGTAAGTTCAATTTTGATCATTACTTAATGTCTCTAATACATGGATTTACATGTAAAATGACAATTTTTGTGTCAACATGGAAGCCAGTCAACAGTTTAACAGTAAGAATTAGTAAAAGTCAGGACCAAACCTAACAGTGACTAAAGAGAAGATGCAGAGAGGGGATAGAGGAAGGAGCTGCCATGGGTCGCGCAGTGCGATCAGCTCCAGTACAGCGTGGGTGGTTCGGTGCGCAACGGCCGCACGGTGGCAGGAGAGGGGCGCGACGCGGTGAGGAAGGTGGAATAAACCTCTCTTTTCTCTGGTTCTCAATCTCAGTCTTTCAAACCCTCTCTTTCACTTTCTGGTTCGGTTTCTTCTCTCTATTTTTTCTTTTTAAATCTTACTATTATTCTATTTTTGTTTACAGGGAGAAGGATGGAGGGATGAGGCTTGCCACAACTTGGTGTTCATGCTAGCGTTTAACGCCTGCGATGGAGAGGTACCTGCTGGTCCGGTGTTTGACAGCGGGCTCGACAAGCCCTGGGACAGAAGATGCGACGGCGTTGCCTGAAGAGTCTCACAACGTGGCTGAACGAAGGTTGGTGGTTTCGGCCAGAGTGAGTAAATACAGAGGTGGATGTGCGCTAGGCATGCGGTGGCTTGAGAGAGAGGTGCGACTCGGTGAGGTAAGGTGGAACAACCCTCTCTTCCTCTATTTTCTCTCTTTCTCATTCTCTAATTCTCACTCTGGTTGGTAGAGTAGACTGTGATGTTTGAGAAAATGAAAAATGAGACATAAGGGAAAGAGGAGATTCCAACGACTATCTTGTAGCTTAGCTAAAGATTTCTTTTTTCTCAACTCATAAGCAAAATGAAAATAAAAAACCCTACAGTTTCTAGCCACCTGGTTTGCTTGTGAATAGTGAGTGGTGATCATATATTCTTTATGGAATTCGAATTCCAAATGATGTTAGAAAGCTATGTGCCTTAATTATGGATCCATGTTTTCAATATTATTTCATTGTATCACATTGATTTACTGATTTACATAGAAGAAATTGGGAAAAAATCATGATTTCTTTAATAGTAAGTTAAAATAATATATGCTTAAATAGTCTTTGTTGATTATATAGGATGTGGAGTGGCTTCAGACAATCACCCAGCTTCCAGTTCTGATGAAGGGTGTGCTGACTACTAATTAAGGTAAGGATAGTCAGAAAAACAAAAGCTGATGGAAAGACTTTGTCAGTTTCAACTGCTAAATATCACAATTGTATTAGGATCTGATGGAGAGGTGTAACTACTTTCAAATTATAGTCATTTTGTTAAAAGTTCAATTCCTTTTAATTATGAGAAATTGAAGTTACTATTTGGGCCTTAAGTTTAAGCTAACCAAAGGCCATTATTAGTTTGTTGGCCTTACAAATAAGACACTTAAATAATATAAATCAAACCAAAAATATTATCCATAATTAGAAGGCACAAAAATTATCTAAAATAGCTTCAAGGGTGCACTCACAGACTAGATACTGCCAAGTTTATGGTTGTATAAGGATCTCAACTCCTAGAAAGATCACCACTATAAGCACAAAGTTTATGAGGTTCACTTTTAAGACTTTCATAGGTATAGTGAATGGCATTGAGCAGAGGAATTGTAAGCAATTAGTAAGTTGGTGAATTACTCAAGTTTTCATCTTTCAAATAGATCTTTTAAATTCTAGGCTTCTTTGAACTAAATATATATTATTGATACACTTTTGCGTTTACCCCACAAAGGCTTGTCTCATACTCTTTTTATGCTCAATTGGAATACTAACTCATTACCAACTCTTACAAACTATAATTTTTGCTCCATATCTTGTAGGTATTTTTTCCTCTCGTGATATAATTTTTAAATACCCATTATCTCAAAATAAATAAAATTAGATTTATTTTTTAAGGTGATTTGAAGAATGTTATGCTTGTGCTAATAATAATAATAATGACATTGTTATTATTATTAGGCTTAAATATGTTTTTGGTCCTTATAAAATTAGCGAATTTTGTGTTTAGTCCATACTAAATTTTTCACCTAAGTTTGGTCCCTCATTAATTTTCCGTAACCAATTTTAGTCCCTCCCTTTAAGTACCTATTGTTAAGTGATGACGTGACACTTTACCCATCCTAATCCCTGCTCAGATATCGGATTGTACCTGCTCAAATTGCTAGGCCTACTCGAATTGCTCGGATTACTCCTTTATTCACATTTATTGAAGAATCCGAGCAATCCAAACATGTACAATCCGAGCTATCTGACCAATCCGAGCAAGGAGTAAGATGTAGGGATGTAAAAAAAAAACTCATACCAGTGGATACCCGTGAATATACCCGTAATGGGTACCCGCATACTCATTAAAAAATATTTTTCTATTAGTTATATTAGATTATTAGCTTTTTATTATTTTATGATGAGATATAGTTTACTTATATTATTTTATAATGATAATTTATATATAATATAAATATAATATGGTATTATAATATATTATATAGCTTTTTTTTCTTACTTTTTATAAAATTTAAATTCTTAAAGATTAATGGATATCCTTGGGTACCCGTTAATTTAAGCGGGTATGGATACGAGTTGTGCACTATTTGCCCCCGCCCCGTCTCGTTGACATCCCTAGTAGGATGGATAAAGTGTCACGTCATCACTTAATAACAGATACTAAATGAGAGGGACTAAAATTGGTAAAGGAAAATTAACGAGGAAACAAACTTAGGTGAAAAATTTAGTAGGGACTAAATACAAAATTTACTAATTTTATAAGACCAAAAACATATTTAAGCATTATTATTATTATTATTATTATTATTATTATTATTTATCTTTTGTTGTGAACGAATGTGGCCATATTAAAATCGAACAAGGACAGTACAAGAGATGCAATTGACTCGGTTGTGATGCATGATTGGATCAAATTACCATGTTGGGCGTTGCTAGATCTATTGTAATTCATGAATCAGAGACAAATATAGTGATAAGGCTTATCAAAAGATAATATCAATGTTTTAGTAATTTTGCAATTATATTTTTTTCTCTCTATTTTTTGTTTGGTTACTTGAATAACTCTTATAATGGTCTTGATTTTATTGCAGTGAAGATATATAATTTTTATTGGATATTGGCCTTATATGGAGTTGTTCAAACGCCAATTAGGCAAATTGCTTGACTTCCAAACCTGTAATTGTTATTGTTGATGCCACACCCATCATTACACATAATATTCATCTTGATATGCATTTTCCATTTTTTCTCGAATTTTTCATTTAGACAATAACTAATTATCTTTTAAACTTTTGGTAATTTTGTGTTGCTTAATGCACCATTAGCTAAAATTTTTTTTATCAAAGTTTAAATTGCTAGGAAAAAATTACCCTTTGGAAATTAAATTTATTTCACTTATAATTGTTTAAATATTTTCGCTTAAAATGTTCAACGGCCCACTTCTTTAGCCTATGGTATTTTTTAACGGTGCTTGTCTTGTATTGTTCTCTTTCCTATTCTCATTTTGGTTTCCAGAGGACAACAATTTCTTCATATGCTTCCAGATTCCCTAGTTGACCGCAAGTGAGAGATATTCATGAAATGTTGAAAAGTATACATTTTCAACTTTTTAGAGATCAAGTTATGAATGGTGACTCAAACCCTAAACCCTAAACTCTAAACTGGGGTGAATATTTGAATAACCTAGTAAAGATACTAGAAAGTAGTATTCTTTTTGAATGTTAGATTTGTAAACCATGAACATTATTGATATTTTTTTCATGTGTATTTTTTTCACTAAATAACTTTGTCACAAAATCTGACGCTGATGTGCATTTTCTTCTAATGTATTAATGACTGAATTTCGATCACTAATGGACAATTTTCTTGTAGTGTATTTTACCAATCAAGTTACAATCATTTAAAATATTTATAATTAACAGTTTTTTTGCAAAATACAATTCTTTTTATTATTGAAATGGTTCTGATCCATTCGTTTTTCCAGTTATTTACTCATTTACAAACATTTTTGGAACACTTATTATAGAGGGTCAAATAGTTACTTTTAAAAGAATTTATTGTCAACCTTTTTAGATATGAATTTACACAATTGAAAGAATGTCGATTTCAATTCATATATGTGAATAGTGACAAGCATCTAACATATTGAAGGGAAAGATTTGCATCAATATCTCAATTTCAATTTAGACAGAGTTTAATTTAGACTTCATGTTTTGCAAAATATTTATCATTAGAGAGTGAAAAAAATGGTCTTCAAGGAAAATAGGAAGAGATTATTGCACAGGGTTTAAACTCTGTAAAGCCCAATGCACTCATCTACCTTGAACCATGATAGCTATCAACTAGATCTTTGCTAAGTCACTTAAATCCTTAATATAGTAATTTAAGTAAGTGAGCTAGTAAAGTTATGGAATAGTTTAGGTGAATTGAACTTGCATTGCTTTAGAAAAGGTACTGCATGTATTTAATTTGCAAAATAACTTAAACCAATTATCAATCAACTTATAGTAATGATAAGGAGGATATAAAAGCTTATGATATAGTTGTAATAAAGTTTATAGGTCCTAATATGGTCACAACTTTGACATGAGTTCTTATGATGTGAAAGTCATTCTTAAAAGCAACACTTTCTCAATTTGAGAAATGTATTGATTCCGTCTCATGGAATAAGTGCCTTCATTTCATGTTTTTCCATTCATCGAATCTCCCTAACGGGATAATTCCCCATTATCTTGCTCATTTGCAACATGGGGATAAATAGTCAATTTTAAAGGAACTTATTGTCAACCTCTTTTAGGTATGAATTTATCTATTTGAAGGGGAGAGCTTGCATCAATATCTCAATTTCAATTTAAACATGAGTTTTATACTTCATATCTTGAGAAATATTTATCATGTTAAAGGAAAAAAATGGTTTTCAAGGAAATAGGAAGAGATTATTACGTTTGTCTTAAGCTTTCCACGGAAAAGCCTATTGTCATGACCTTGACACTCATCTATCTTGAAATCATTGCTAAGTCATTCGAATGAGTAAGGAACGTTGTAGAGAAATTCAGGTAAATTGAACTTGTATTGCTTTAGAGTAAATGGTACATGTACTTAGGATTTTAGGATAATTTACAAATGGTACCTTACTCCTTTTTGCAGAATTGCAGGCATTTCACTCATTTAATGGACAATGGAGGTTCATTTGACCCAATGGACATGAAGGGTTTTATAAAACCTTTTCTAAGAATATCTAGATATTTTAAATGTCATAGATTTCTTTAGAACTTTCTATTCTAGCTTAAATATGTCAATAAATATCTACAAGATTCTATAGGGTTCTAGACTTCTTTTAGGCATTCACAATGTTCCAAAAACTTCTACAATATTTTAGCATTCTTGTTTAATTTATGGATTATCTTGACATATAATTAAGATAAGATAACTTTAATCTAAAATAAGTATATTTTTAATTTGAATAAATAAGAATATAATGACGCTAAGATGTTGGTGGGATAATATCATATTAGCTTAAATAACTTATTGGTCCTTATAAAATATGCGATTTTTTGTTTTGATCCTTATAAAATTATTTTTATTCTTTTGGTCCTCATAAAATTTGAAAATTTTGAAAAATGTCCTTATTATCATTTTTTTATGATGTATCATGCAGGTAGACACGCCACCTCAACATGATTACTTATGTGGCATGGTCGGATGCATGACAAGTGGCAATAAGGATCTTTTACAAAATTTCTGAATTTTATGAGGATCAAAAGAATAAAAATAATTTTATAAGGACCAAAAGCAAAAATCACATATTTTACTGGGACCAAAAAGTTATTTAAGCCAAAAATAAAAATAAAAAGACTATCAAATAATTATAATAAAAAGGAGTTAACCTACAACATTAAGTAAAAGTTGTGGTCCATGAGTGGACCACCTAGCATCAGGTAAGAGCTCTCTCCAATACTGGAAATTTCCTGTAAATGGAGAGGATTCGGTCTCCCTAATATCATGTTCCATGCTAGAAAAATCCTTGGTGCACGTAAGAAAGGTTCCAAAACCCCTTACTTAGAGCAACTCCGACAGAGTTGCTAAACCAACACACGTGTCATGAAAAGCATTTCTGTGCGGCATCTTAGCGTAGGAGGATAGCACACTCTTGGACACAACATTTATCTGCAAATACGAGAGCTAAATGATAGAAACGGGTCAAGTTAATTTTTTATTAAATATTAAAAAATAATCATTTAAATTTTTTTATAGAATTACTGAGTTAAAAGAAAAAATGAGTTAAATTACTCAAAATTATAAAAATATATAATTAAAAATTATAATTTATCTGATGTAACAACTCATATAAGTTGACTAGATGGGGTCGCCGAGTAAAGCCTTTTCTTTTTTTTTCCATCCCCGTCATTTGGCTGATGCCAAAGCACCCTCTTGACACGTAAATAGGTACGTGGCAGTCGAGGATCAAAGAAGCCACGAAGTTGTTCTGTTTGAACTTTGAAGTTTGAAGCTTGAACTCAGTTTCGTCTCAAACTCAAACTAAACTCGAACTTGCGTCCACTCACTGAAACCATGAAAATCTATCACGTTCCTTCTCTTCAAGACAATTATTCCTACTTGTAATTCCATCTTCTTCTTCTTCACACAAATTCTACATAAACACACCTACTTACAGTTACAACAATGCTTTACTATCCCTATTTTATTTTATTCTCTACTTTTGGCCAATTCTTCAATTTGCGTTTTGCAGAATTGTTGACGAGAGCACCAAAGAAGGTGCAGTGGTGGACCCTGTAGAGCCTGAGAAAATTCTTCAAACTGCCAATTCGCTTGGTGTCAATCTCAAGCTCGTCCTCACCACGCACCATCACTGGTGCAGCAACTAGTTTGCACTTTTTCTTAGTTTACAATTTACTTTGTATCGCTCTGATTGCTCATGTTGAATCATGTGTATTTGTTTAGGATTAGGATATTTTTGACTCACCTTTTAAACAACTGTGCAACTTTGGTTGAGATAATTTAGTAGGGGGCTTTTTTTTTTTACTTTTACAATTAGCTTTGTTCAGTTTAGAACTGCAGTTAATCTGGATATTCTTGTTCTGAATTTGTACTATCACTACTATCTATGCATAAAGAGGAGCCCCCTTTGTCCTAAAATAAATTTATACTGTTTTTCTCCTTTTCTATTTTGTTTTATGTGATTTCTGCATATGATGATTGTACAAAATTGTATATGAATAACCTTTGTTAAATTTACTACAGGCGCAGAGAATTACCCAACTCAAAATTGCATATCAATTCTAGAATCTCTATAATTCGCTTCTATAAACTTTGAAGCTTAGTAATTTTCACATTAACTTATAGTCAGAGATCTATCATAAGGTTAAGGCATTTCTATGCTCTATTACTATTCATTTATTTTATGAAATCTCATAGCTTTGGTGCATTTTGTAGGTTGTTGTCACATGGTTTAACTGTTATGTATTTAATCCGTTATTTTTTCATGTGTTTTGAGAAAGAAATATATGATATGCATTTTAGGTCACTGCATTTGGCTTAGTTGGCCATGACATTATATGTACTTTTAATCAGTTTACACAAAATGATATGGTTGGCTGTGCGAGTTTGTAATTTTTATGTCATTATATTTATATGACAGGGATCATGCTGGTGGAAATGAAAACATGAAGCAATTGGTGAATGGAATCAAGGTCTATGGCGGTTCAATTGATAACGTCAAGGGTTGCACTGATAAAGTTGAAAATGGGGACAAGGTGTCCCTTGGGGCTGATATTACTATATTGTCTCTTCACACACCTTGGTATGGCTATTGAACTTCTCAATTGCATACTGTTCTTGGTTTCCCTAACCCAACCTAAAACTGGAGAGTTTGGATGTACTACCCTGCATTTCTAGAGTAGGAGTGTAGCTGTATGTTCTCTCTTCCATTTTAAACGAAATGAGTCAAATGACAATAGTCTAAGTGTCCTGACAGTACAATGCTGGAAGAGGTTTGAAAAAGTCATCAACATGCTAATTGCTAAGCATCCTATTTGATTGCAGAGAATTGTGTACTGCTTGCTGAATTTGTCGTGCTAAGTGATCTCATCCTCCATTTGGAATCTTTAAAATGAAAGAATTGATTTCATTTATAGATGAATCCTTGTATAGAAGTTGTTGGGGATAATATTCATTTAAGAATCCAACTTATCTACAATAATTTTGTGTGTAATATTTCATGATTTGTACATCTTCACCCTTTTGTGAGAACCTGTAAATCATCTCATTTCAATTCTAAAGCTATATTACTCCAAGCACTGGTTAGAGTTTCATAGCACTGCTTATGTGTTGGCAAAACCAGTAGATGCATTGAGTTTCATTGTATTTGTAGGCCACCAAGGAGTCATTACCCTGCTTCATTGTCCTTATTATTAAATACATTTTATTGCTTGCTTGGTGATTACTGATGTGGTTGAACCTAAATTTCACCCTTTCTCCATACACATTTCCCTCGCTTTTGTTAACATTAGCCATTTTTCTGACCTGCTTAGCCACACCAAAGGTCACATAAGCTACTATGTTACTAGCAAAGAGGATGAGCAACCGGCTGTTTTTACTGGAGATACACTGGTAAGCTGATTGATCAGTCTTACCTTTTTTTTATTGAGTTCTCATGAAACGATGTCCAAAAGAACAGAGTTCTTAAGGAAGGACATTAAAAATTTATTCTAAAGCTTGGAGTCAGTGTACATGACTTACCTTTTTGGCTCTTTCTCTCTCTGTGAATACTCATATTAATATGAATTATGAAAAGGTCCTACTTTTAAATCTCTCGATTTATTTTGTTATTACTTTGTTACAGTTCATTGCTGGTTGTGGGAAATTTTTTGAAGGAACGGCAGAGCAGATGTATCAGTCACTTTGTGTAACATTAGGTTCATTACCAAAGCCAACCCGAGTTTACTGTGGCCATGAGGTAAAATAGTACTAAAATCCTTTCTTCCTTACTAAAAATTACTTGTAATAGGGAATGCCATTGATCTTCTGTAAATTTAGATGCTGGATGGGATTGAACCACCCAGTTGATTCAACAGTTAGTTTATGCATGGCTTCACTTGGTAAGAACTTCTTCTAATTTAATGGTCATGAAGGGAATGGTTTATGTCTAGAATTTTGAGATGATGAGAAGAATATGTTTGCTGAGAAAACTCTTCCTGAATTTAGCAATTTGGAAAATGAAACAAATATATTTGAGTTCTAACTCGTATGGTGTCTAGTTTGATTGTGAAGAAGCTGTGCACTCTCCCAGAATTCTTTTAGCATCTGGTTCCATTCACGGAATATGTGTGAGCATCTTTAGGATGCATAGTGGCTCAGCCTAGGAATGATTGGATTTGAAAATTATGTAGACAATCCTAAATAATCATTTTGGGCCAGGCCGCACTTGCAAACTCATGCAGAGGCAAGACTTACATCTCAAGTTGGTTGCACAGAATAGTTACATTGGTTTGAATGTAATGAAACAGAAAGACGAGGCATATTGATTTAGGTAACAACACTATTGAGTAATTCATAAATCCTTAAGTATGACAGTCCATTATCATTAACACACTTCTTTTTAGAGATCTAAGAGCCAGCTGTGTAATTATGATTTAAAAAGAGGGTAGTGAGTGTTCAATAGAAGCTCATTTGAACCAAATTGATTGTACAATATGCTTAAATACAAAATATTTTATATTGATTTAATCGATAGTGTAGCTTGAGGCATGGAGAATATATATCTATCATCTAGATTTTACTTCAGGTTGTGCCTTTGGACCTCTGACCTACAAAAGGTTAAATTCTCTCTTTATTTTTGAAAAGAATGTGTTGGAGAGGAAAGAGAATTAAAGCTTAAATTAGGTTCAATTATCTAATTATTTTGTGCCTATCTTCTAATTCATATTATGAACCAACTGTAGAAAGTTTGAATTTGTTGTGTTTCCAGTACACACTGAAGAACTTGCAATTTGCTCTGACAATTGAGCCAGACAATTTGAGGATACAACAGAAACTAACATGGGCTCAGAGTCAGAAAGAAGCTGGCCAACCTACAATTCCCTCAACCATTGAGGAAGAGATGGAGACCAACCCATTTATGAGGGTTGATCTACCTGAGCTTCAGGTTTGCCACCCCATCCCCCACTCTTCAAAAGGATTTAAAAAAAAGAAGAAAGAAAGAGAGAGTACTCACTAATAGGAGGAAGGAATAGATTAGATATAGGGAATGCATCCCAACTGTCCACCAGTCTCTCTATATTATCAAATTAAAATTCTAACAAATATTGTAGCACAATTTCATTTCTTTGTTCTTCTGAACTCTGAAGTGACATAAGGTTGAATCTGAAGCTTTTATGTAATGTTAAAATCTTTTTAGGAGAAAGTAGGATGCAAGTCTCCTGTTGAAGCTTTAAGAGAGATACGGAAGCGGAAAGACAACTGGAAAGGATAATGGAACTACTGCATACTCATGCTTTCCTATTTCATTTGCATTTTCAGTTCCATTCCTCATGTGAAGTTGTTTATATACATCCTGTTGACCTGTCACAGTTGACATTGCTAAAACTTAACTGTAATGAAGGTATGAGATACTTGTCATGCATGTTAGGAGCGTGCGTGGATTGTGATTTGCATGTACTGCCATCTAGACATATATGTTATGTTGGTTAGTCTAAATACTAAAGATGTTCCATTTCATTCATGTCATCTACTTGTGAACTTGAAATACATTTTTTTCTCCTTTCTCTCTCTTTCCCTCTGCTTCGTTGTACCAGCATTTGAAAAGCTGGTATCACTGATGAAACTGTGTTTCATTTGTTCATTTTGTCCACCCACCCTCCAAATTTAATAGACATAAGCATAGACCATAAGATATGATTCATTTCTATCTGTCACTGTCAGAGAAAATAATGGCATGTTTCTTCATTTACAGTTTTTTTTTTTGTGCTGATTTACTGATTTTTATTTTATTTTATGGGGTGTGATTTTTTTTTAATTGTTGTTTATTGGGTTCTATTGATGAATGTCTTTAAGACACTGATTAAAGAATCAAGAAACAATAAGATTTAGGCTTAATTACATTTTTGTCTCCCTATTATCATCAATCCGCGATTTTGGTTCCTCTACTTTTTTTCTTTTCGCAATTTTGATCACCTTATTATTCTAAATTCACGATTTAGGTCTATTTTCAAAATCTGTGTTAAAGGGTCCAAAATCGCGAATTTGGAATAATAGGGGGACCAAAATCGCGAAAAAAAAAGTAGGGGACCAAAATCGCGGATTGATGATAATAGGGGGACCAAAAGTGCAATTAAACCTAAGATTTATTGAGAAGTATATATGTAATGTAATGCTCTAATTAATAACTTTTTTTTTGTATGGAAAGTACTTTAAACATTCTAAGTGGGACTTTAAACATTTGATTTTATGAGATACTCTTATAAAACTCGGACAAGTTTAGGGTTTAGGAATTATTAAATTATCTCAACTTACACCTCATAGTTAGATATTAACCTCTTTCAAGAGGTTGAGATTTTTGTAGTGGAATTTTGACTCTCCCAATAACTTAACTTCTTTCATACACATGACCAATATTTAAGTGACCAAATCGATTTATGTGAATTTGTAGACACGTCAAATAAATAATGATAATTTTGTGATAAATAATGATAATTTTGTAGACACGTCAAATAAATAATGATAATTTTTTCAGTTTGGAAAAATCAATTTTTACACTTCTAAATACATATAAAATCAAACTCTAAATCCTTATGAAACTTATTGCTAAATTAATTAGGTTGAATTAGATTTTTAAATCAAATAAGCTAATTTATCACTGAGGGTGGAAATAGGTTAGGTGAAGCCTACGACTTAGCTTACTTAAGACCTAGTTTGGATCGGTTCATTTAAAAAAATATCAGGTTTAGGCTTTTGAAAAAGTCTTTTTAATTAAATGTGTCAGGTTTAAACTTGATAGACTAACCTATTTATAAATAATATTATTTTTAATAAACATACAAACATATCATATATAATAAATAATATAATAATATATAATTTCTTAATTTCTCCTGTTGGCTTATTTAGAGATAGACTTATTGTCCTATCTAAATATATATGATGGTGACATATTTACACTATAAAAAATAAGTCTATTAGTTTGTAAAGGCACTAGCCTATTTAAAGATAGATTTACTAACCTATTTAAAGATTATAATATGAAATAGACTTTTAAACATACTAATAGGCCAAATTAGGCTTATAAACATACGCAAATCATGCCCAAAAAAAATGGCCTATGATAGATAAAAGGTCAGATTTGATTCATAAAAATATAATTCAAGCCAAGCTTGGGCCCTATAAAGTCTAGTATGGCTCGACCTACTTCCACCCCTATCTATCACAATAAATTTAGGGCCTGTTTGATGGACAGAATAGGGATGGCAATTGAGCCTAAGCCCTATGGGTACCCGCAAAAATTACCCGCAATGGGCAGGGTAAAAACCTGCAATGCGAGTATGGGCGCGGGTACGGACAAAAGCCCGCATTTTTTCATGGGGACGGGCGCGGGTACGGGCACTTTGATGCCCAACCCGCCCCATACCCGCACTCATATATATAATTATTTAATAAAAAAATCATATATAATTATATATAGGTATATATTAATTTTATTAAAATATCTAATATATTTACACATATTTTTAAAATTAATATATATAATATATTACAAATTAAAAAATATATTTTTATAACTATCTATTTGTGTTTTTTTTACTTTATAATATATGATTAATTAGTCTTTACCAAAAATATATGACTAATTAATGTTAATAATAATTTTTTATAGATCTTGAAGAATTCTAACACATGATATCCAAATTTATAAAATAGTGTGACGTGAAAGTATATTGTAATATTTAATAAAAATTTGGAACTTTAGATCATTTGTTGTGTTTTAGAACATTAACATATTATGTTTCAATATAATTAAATTGTTGTATCACTGATATTTAAAAATTATGTTTGGACGATCTTCGAGTAACTTTTTCAATTGAAATATAGTTTTCTTAAATTAATATTTTTTTAATAAATTGTTATTTTTTTACTTAATAAAAGTGCGGGTAACGGGCGCGGGTAACGGGCATATAGGTGCCCAGCGGGTACGGGGACGGACACTAAAGTTACTGCCCACGCGGGTACGGGCGCGGGTACGAGCTTTTTTTGAAAACGCGGGTACGGGGATGGGCACTATGGTACCCTGCCCATAGGGTACCCATTGCCATCCCTAGGACAGGATAAGAGACATGATATGATAACTTTATCCCATCTTATCACTTATCATGTGTTTGTTGCACAAATAGGATACGATAACTTTATCATGTTGCTTATCCTATCATTTCCTCCTAGTGTAATTCTTATCCTAAGGGGAGCTGAGTTAGAGAGTGATAGGATAAGATGAGATAAGATTAAAAAATTTCTTCCTCATTTGTCTTCTCTTTCTCTCTCTCCTTTCTCCTTCCTCTCTCTCTTACCTCTCTCTTTCCCCTCTCTCCTCTCTCTCCCTCCTCTCTTTCTCTTCCCTCTCTCCTTTTTTTATTAAATTTAAATATTTTTTATAAATAAATAATTTTTTATTCATGTATGCTTTATTGAAAAATTAAAAATTAAAAATAAAATTAATTTAATTTTATAATAAGAGTAATTTTGTCATATCAATATTTTTTATATCTTATCATATCATTATCTATCCATTTCAAATGTATGATAAGATAAAATAATATTATCTGCCTTTTATTTTGGTGTGCATCAAACATAAGATATGATAAGAGCTTATCCTGTCTCGTTGCTATCCAACTCGTCTATCCTATCATATCATGTCCACCAAACGGGCCCTTAGGAGATAAATTAGATTCAAAATATAAAAATCTAATTTAACCTATCTATTTATCTGCAATTAATCATAGTTATGAAAATTAGACCAATTTGACCCGTCCATTCAACTTAAAAACCGGTTTAAAAATAATTTTTTAAGAATTATAGGTATGTAATAGATATTATTTAATCAATCATTGTTATTTTTATCTTATTACACATATAATAAAATTCTTTATATTAATTCTTAATTTTATATATTTTTTATTTTTTATGTAATTTATTATTTATAAATATATAATATAATACTATCTTCGGTCCTATTTATAAGAACTTTTTTAAAAGTTGCTCTTGGTCCTTATTATAAGAACCCTTTTAGATTGTCCCTGCATTAATTATTATTTTTTTTGACAAAATACCTATTAGTGGAAATAGGTGAGTAATTAATGAATAGAGAGATAATGACACAATAGAGTAATTAAACGGAGAGAGAAAGATAATGAGTCTCAATAAATTCAAGGGTAATTATATAAAGATGATAGATATTCATGACAAATTTATTGTGATTAACTAAATTAACCACCTTTCTTAATCCTTATGAAGTAATTAAAAAGTTAATATAATTAGGACCGTAGTATATAATATTAAAAAATTATATTTAAAACATTTTATTGATTATAAGCGTTTCTTTATAGTACACCATAATATTTACTTTTTTTTTTTATTTAACGGTATCCTTCACGGAAGACAATCCTATTTGAGCCGGAAACATCCACGGTGGGGTTAGTTCTCTCGGTGGGGATTTTTTCCATTCTCGAACCCAAGACCTTTTAAGGTGGAAATAAACATGTAACACTTGAACCAATCCCGTTGATAATAATATCTACCCGTGAAGAAATAAATATAAAAAAAGGAAAATGAAAGGAAGGTTCCAGCTTCATGACTTTGACTCGTTTTCTTTCTTTCTTGTTCTTGTTCATACTCATGTTCTTGTTCTTTTGCCACAGTCGCTGGATTGAGGTTAAATCCTCTCATCATGTACTACCCGGTTTCCCAGCTTGATTAATTCAGAAACCTCTTTCCTCTCGCGAGAAAGGGAATATGCATCCCCTCATTCCCCTTTTGTTCATTCATTAAATATCATTCCATCTTGGACTCTATTTTCTTTTCTCCTCCTCTTACAATTGATTCCATGATAAAAATTCGAAATCTTTTCCTCCAAGAAGGAATGGTTTTTCCATATCTGTGATGCCCTGTGGGGAAAACCCATACTTGGAAAACAGCAAACAGAAAAGGGAAAACAGGGTAAGTGGAGCAAAAGATATCAGGGTTTGGGATGAGTTTGCCTTTGCCCTTTCGTTCTCCACTTTCTATTGTGATCGATTACTTTACCAATGGTGATTCTTCTGGTGAGCCCTTGACCACGATTCCTCGTAGGCGGTTTTGGGGTCAGTGCGGTTCTGGTTCTGGTGGTGCAACTGAGGATGTTACGCGAGGCATCGTTGGAAATGGAGAGCAAGAGGGGAGTTCCTCGTCGCGGAATCCGGTTGGGGTTGGGACGGTGACGATGGAGGAGGCTGAGGATATGGTTCCTCTGGGTGAGGTGCCTTTGGATGATGTTCTTGGACTTGCTCACGGTAGGGGCAACTCTAGCTCTAATGTTCAGCAGGTTGCAAAGTGGATGGAGCAGATTATCCCTTTCTCCCTCTTGCTGTTCATTGTCATCGTCCGCCGGCATTGGCAAGGTACTGTTTTCTTGTCTTGCATGTTGATTTCGCCTTCAAATGCACCTTCTTAGTGGATTGTCTTGTTTCTGAAATATAGTGTGTTCTGGTCTGACGTTGAAACTGGCCAAACTCAAGTTTGTATTTCCTGACACAACTATTTCTAGCTTTATAAACGTGAATGCTAACCAAACATGCTCGTAGTATATGCTAGTTTAGACTTTGGTGATAGGGCTGAACCAAATGAAGTCCTTAGCTTTTACTTTATTTTGGTATTGAACCTTGTTGGGTTTGCTTTTCTGCATGGTGTTCTTGATATTGATAGTTTTTGCTTTCATTTAGCTTGGCTGCCTGTTTGATTTAGATGGAGGGCTTTCTAGTTTTATCTCAGGCATGTGCCTAGTGGGAACTATACTCAGACATAGAAAGGTTTCTTGTCTTCTGGAGTGATGGAAACTGTGAAATTAGCTAACATATATGTGCTAATCCATTATGTTTAAATTTTTGATGTTGCTACTTGCTACCTTGTTAAATGTTTTCTGTTAATTCCAACTAAAATAATGCTGGTGTAGGCTGTGGCTTTCAACACTATGTGTTAGACGAAAGGGGGTTGCACATAAGAAGAAAATGTTCTTGTCTTATGTTTACTGCTTCTCCTACTTGGAGGTGCCTCCCCTTTGTAAGGAAATTGATGATTTTTCCTTACAAAGGGGGTTGCACAAGAAATGTTTGGATGAATTTGTAGAGTTGATTAAGTGATTATGTTAATGCCTTGTGTTTCTTTAATGATCTTTACTTGATAATAACTAAGCTTTACTGTTATTTATATTGAATTGATTGATTCTACAATCTAGGGGTGTGGAGACCTGCTTCTCACAGTCTCAGATATAGTTAGTTTCAGTTTCCTCCGAATATCTACTTTTGGCTCTTTCCACATTACTTTGTGATATTAATTTCTGAAAACTTGCAGGCTTCTTTGTCACAACCTGTGTATCAGCTGTGATGTTCATGTCAAATGAATTTGTTAAGAAACAGACAGCTCTAAAGGTGCTGTACCCAGATTCTTGCAAGTCCTTTAGAATTTCCATTCTCGAATGAAGTATCTACATGTAAACTGCCATCCCCCTCATATAAAGATGAAAATAAAATTAGAGAGGCTCAATTCAAATTCTATTTTGCAGGGAGATCGGAGAGTCTCTGTTCTTCTTGGTATCTCTTTTGTCTTCATGCTGTATGTGATATGCATTTACTGGTGGTATCGAAATGATTGTCTTTTATACCAACTGGCCATGTTTCCACCAAAAGCAACACCACCTTTCTGGCATACAATATTTATCATTTTGGTTAATGGTATGGATTTAATCTGTGTATATGTTGGCTACTTAGCAAGTACTTATGCAGTTTGGGTCAATGTTGAATGCTTCATTAACATAAAGGATACTTTTAAGCTTTCAACAGCTTATTAAAAAAAAAAATTTCAACACAACTGTAGAGTTATTTGCTTGATTAATAATTGAAGGCTTCCCTTTTTCTTTGTGGTTCCAATTCCATAACTCATTTCTATTTTGAAATATTTTATTATTTGAAATATATCTTGGACGTGGAAGGAGTACTATAAAATGGGTTCTTTGTATTTAATTAGTGGACCTGGACTGAATAAAGTTAACACTTAACAGTTCTTTGCCAATGGGGGTTGACTCACCTGGTCAACCTTCCACCCAAGTGTTCTATATCCACTCATTCAAGCCCATTTAGATAAATTGTGAAATTAAGTATTTATATACAAGCAAGTCTCAGATTAGTACTTACACAACTTTGCAATAGCTTAAGAACAACTTATTATTGTTAGAATATTAGAATAATATATTTAATATGTTAGAATATCTTTTAAGATTAAGTTTTATCTTATAATATTTAATATTTAATATTCAGCTGCTGAGTTCTGTAAAGTTTGGAACCCTTGTTGTATGTCACTCTCACCAATGAGTCCTAACATTCATGTGCTCCTTGTTTCCAATCTCCTCCGCCGTGCATTTTTTTTGGCGTGCTTGTTCAAATTCTCCACCATGCATTTCACCGGTGTGTTCAGTCAGTCTTCATCTCAACCCGCTTTGTCTTCATTCTAGCAGGTGTAGACAGTTTTTTTCCCCATAGATTTTTCCCTTGTTTTACACCGCTGCCACCATCTACAGTCGCCCCCGCCGTCCTCCATCCCGATCTGGGCATTGTTCGTCTGGTATTTGGGGGTCCTTCCTATTGTGGATGCGTTTTCTCTCTCCTGTTTGCTGTTACCCATGATTTTCAAAACCTACAAATGTATCTTGTGGCTATCAAGAGCAATCTTCCTAGCCCAGTGGCTATTCTGGTGCAACTTACCTGGCTCCACGACTTTCCCAGTATAATCAATCTGGGCCTGCAATTTATTTTGTTAATGTGGACAAGATAGTTAAAATTGAGATCTTACCAAAGATCAGAAAGGGGTCCCAAGATCATAAATCGTGGGATCGTAACATGGATTGTAACATCCTACAAAAATCACTTAATCATATACATATGCATATAAATTCATATATATGCATATAAAATAGCTTGAATAAGGGAAAAAACCCTTCAAATCACTACAAACACTTCACTAAATTAAATCCAAAATGTATAAATAGGCCATACATAGCATGTAAATCAATTAAGTTCCAATACATAATGGCATAAAACTTAGAAAATACACTATAAACAACAAACAAAAATTCAGATGCAGAGGTAGATACAGATAGTGTAGAAGTAGAGAGACAAATCACGTAGAAGTAGATTCAAAACAACAGAGGTGGGGCGCTCGCACACACAAGCTAGCAGCAGCAAGGCTAGAGTCTCAACACTGAATCATCTGAATCTTGTCATCCCATAGATCGCGTCCTTCTACCCCCTCTCTTACACTGATTTCTGGTTCTGTTGAAATGTCGAGATTCTCGCTCAGCTGCTGTTAGGTTGTGCGCGCGACTGCCCCATCTCTGTTGTTCTGAATCTGCTTTGAATCTCTCTCTGCTTCTGTGCAATCTGTCTTTGCCTTTGAATCTGAATTTTTGTTTGTTGTTGCGCCACACCTTTGTTTCTTTGAATTTGCTGCTAGCTTATTATTATTTTAACTTTTAAGAGTGGTTTGATAAGTAGATTAGAAGTTTTTTGAAGTTCATTACTTTTTTTTTGTTTTATGTAATTGGCACTTGTTGAAGACTTGGAGTTTGGTGTATTTTCAAGTTTTATGTCATTATGTATTGGAACTTCATTTACATGTTATGTATGACCTAGTTATGCAATTTGGATTTAAGTTTAGTGAAGCGTTTGTAGTGATTTGAAGGTTTTTTTTTTTTTTTTCCATATTTAAGCTATTTTATATGCATAATTAAGTGATTTTTGTAGGATCTTACGATCCCATGATTTACGATCCTGGGACCCTTTTCCTATCATTAGTAAGATCTCGATTTTAACTTTCTGGTATCAAGTCTCAAGCATCAAATCATATATAATTGTATATTTATAATTATTTTTCTCTTCTCTTCCTTTTTCTCCAAAACCCATAACTTCAATTATAAATGCTTGTATATGTTTTATCTGATGTCAAGCATGAATTGAGCTTTAGAGAGCGTAGAGACTCCCCCTCTCATTAAAATTGATATCGTCACATGAATTGTGGAATTAATATCAATTGTTTTGGCTACTGCCGGTAATGAGGATGTATTCAATGTTTGTCTCAGAATTTTTAGGTTTTATGTCACTTCTGTATGCAATGCAGAAAACCTTGATGAAACCTAAACAAATTGGTTTAGATATTAAATGTGTTTTAAATGTTGATCCAAGATTTATGGGTCTTCCAGTATGTGCCCATTTGAAGTTTTTTCTATGATCTATAAAATAGTATTTAACAAATTTGGCTGTTTGTGAAATTTTTCAGTAATTTTCTTTCATTTAATACTGTTTTGAAGAAAAAAACTTTCAGAAACTTATTTACTTTAGTGCTTGAGATATTTTTTGACACTGATAATGAGTATTATCTTTGTAAATCTCTTTAATATGAATAGGCTGTCTTGGTTGATTGTTTCTCTGTGTCTTGTCAATTCCTTGATATTGGTATTTCCTGGCATATAATCATTCAAATTCTATTGGTAGCAAAAAATTATTCGGTTGGTAATCATGGTCACAATATACATTGACTTTCAGATGCATTGATACGGCAAGCAGCAATGGCTTTAAAGTGTTTGTTGCTTATTTACTACAAAAATAGAGGAGGCCAGAACTTCGGAGAGCAGGTTATTAGTAACTTCCTTACTTTTTCAACAAAACATATATTTTTCAAGTATAGTTTCCTCCTACAACCATCTGAAAGTTGTTAACTTATTTCAAGGGTCAAATGTTAACTTTGGTTGAGTATACTCTACTATTGTATCGTGCTTTGTTGCCAACACCAGTTTGGTGCCGATTTCTCTTGAACAAGGATTCTGGAAGTCTCTTTTCATCAGTGACCACAGTATTGTATGTAACTTTGAAACTGATATTTGTAGTTGACAAGGTATACTTTCATTCCTTAAAATCAGTGTTCTTTTTTCCAAGTGCTGTATTTAAAGATGTTTGTGTATCATCCTGAATTATTCCATTTTCTTTAAACTTCTATACGCTTATTAGGTCCATTGCTTCCTTCGAGCCTTAAAAGCATTATCAAAAAAGGAAGTTCATTATGGGGTTTATGCAACCATGGAACAGGTAAATATTCTGTAAAATGTCTAATTAAGTCTTGATCTTGATAATTGCAATTATAAACAACACTTCTCTCTCCTATGCTTACGATGTTTTGATACTGTAATATGCTGTTATGTTGTTTAGATTGTTGCTTTCTTATATTTGTAAATGTATACAAAATCTATAGAATATATTTAAAAATGGGTATGCAAATTTTAGATGCGTAAAAAAAGGATAACCCTCTTTATTTGTAAAATAAAATAAAATAAATGAATTATATATGTCAGTGGAGTTAACTATCACCTTTTCTCACATAATGCATTGCATAAATCTGAAATTAATGGTATATAAATTAATGTTAGAATGTAATTAGCTGTTACAGATTTGTTAGAATATAATTAGCCGTTACAGATTTGTAGGAAATTAACAGTTACATATTCTAGGAAATTAGGCTGATTGATTCCTAATTATTAGGTGGAAATTAATTGTATTTGATTCTGTAAATTAGTATAAATACATACTGTGTGGTCTACATTAGACACACAATACATTCAGCAAATATACTTTTCTATATGGTATCAGTAGTTTAGGTATTTTCCATCTGCAGTAGCTTTTTTTTTTTTCTTTTTTAAATTTTCGGGTGAACAGTACCCGCGGCCACTGTGTGCCCCTTTTCTCCATCACCGAGCGTCCCTTTCCTCCGGTGACCACTGTGACCAGAACCGCCTTCCCCCGGCGACCACCAAGCTCCGTTCGACGCTCCGATCCGCCACCGCACGCGCCCACACGCGCGGCCTCTTTCCTGCGCGAGCGTTTCACGCGCCCGTCACAGATTGCAATTTTTTTCCGATTTCCGGCACTACCCACTTGCCGGCGCGCCCTCTGCCTCCTTCCTCACACCCAGGCGCCCCTTTTTAGCCTCATTTCAGGTTCATTTCCCATGGCTTCCGACAGCTCACACTCAAATACCACCTCTGCAGTGACTTTTGCCACTATTCTGCTGATTCCATGTGAAAAACTGACCGGGACGAGCAACTACAGCTCATGGGCTGCTGCTGTCCAGCTGTGGTTTCAAGGTCAAGGTCGTTCCGACCACTTGACCAAACAGGCCAAAGACATTCCCCGCAATGATCAAGCCCGATGGAAGCAAATTGATGCCTCTTTGTGTAGCGTTCTCTGGTTCTCCATTGATGTCAAATTGCAGCCTCAATACCAAGCTTTTACTACCTGTTATGATGTCTGGAACAAAGCCAAGAAAGTATACTCCAATGATGTTCATTGCCTTTACAATGTTGTCTCCAACCTTATCACTGTGAAGCTGGAAAATCATGATATACAGACATATCTTGGTAAGCTCGATCGCTTAATTGCTGATTTTGATGCACTCATGCCTTTCACTAATGATGCAGACAAACATGCTGAACAACGTGGAAAGTTTTTTTATGGTTCTTGCACTTGCTGGACTTCCTCCTGAGTTTGACTCTGTCCGCAATCAAATATTATCCGGCACTGTTGTTCCATCTTATGACACTGTTAGTGAACAATTACTTCGCCTTTCAGTTCCTCACATGTTTGGCCATTCTCCTGTACCTCCGACTAATTCATCTGCCTTTTACTCCCACTCTTCCTATCGGGGTGGACGAGGTGGACTTCGTGGTGGATATCGTGGTCAACACCCTCGTTGCAATTTTTGTCAACGGTATGGCCATACTGAGGCAGAATGTCGTACAAAGGCACGACAACAACCCAAGACAGCTAATATTGCTCAGGTCATTTCTCCGGGAGCATCAGATGAGGTTTCAATTTCAGTTGATGCCTACAATGAGTTTCTCCAATATAAGGCAGCCATGCAGCATACACAACCTGTCGCCGCCGTTGCTCAGTTTGGTAATCCTGTAGCCTGTATTTCTCAGTCCTCTTCCCTTGGACCTTGGATTCTTGACTCCGGTGCCTCTGATCATATGTCTGGTAACAAGTCCCTTTTCTCTCAACTGACTTATTTGGATTCTTTACCCTCTGTTACCATGGCAGATGGCTCTCAAATAAAAGTTCATGGCATTGGTCAAACACGACCTTCTTCTAATCTTACCCTAGATTCTGTGCTTTATATTCCCGGGTGTCCTTTTAATTTAATCTCCATAAGCAAGCTCACTCGCACCCAAAATTACTCTGTTCTTTTTGCTAATAATTCTGTTCTTGTTCAGGATCGGCGTACCGGACAGACGATTGGAGCAGGACATGAGTCTCGAGGATTATACTATCTGTCACAATCGGTTGCTTGTATCTCCACTGTGTCTCAAGCTCTTGAGCATCAACGCTTAGGTCATCCTAGTCCTACCAAAATGCGTCTAATGCTTCCAAGTTTTTCTCACAGTTCGTCTTTTCAATGCGCGTCTTGTCAGTTAGGAAAACACACTCGTCATACCTATGGTACTCGAGTTAATATAAGTGCTTCGTCACCTTTTGCCTTGGTTCATTCCGATATTTGGGGGGGGTCCTAGTCGTGTCCGTTCAACTTTGGGTTTTTATTATTTCGTTACTTTCATTGACGATTTTTCCCGATGTACTTGGTTATTCTTAATGAAAAATCGTTCTGATGTTTTTTCTATATTCCAAGGTTTCTCGACTGAAATTCAAAATCAATTTGGCACCTCTATTAAAATTTTACGCACTGACAATGCTCGTGAATATATGTCTTCCCAGTTTCAGTCTTTTCTGAGTTCACAGGGTATTCTTCATCAAACATCTTGCTCTTACACACCACAACAGAATGGTGTCGCCGAAAGAAAGAATCGACACTTGGTTGAAATTGCCCGTACCCTTCTTCTTCACCACAATGTTCCTCTTCGCTTCTGGGGAGATGCCATTTTGACAACATGTTATCTGATCAACCGCATGCCTTCTTCTATCCTTAATAATCAGGTTCCTCACTCTCTCTTATATCCTACACAAGATCTTTACTCCATCCCTCTTCGTGTCTTTGGTTGCACATGCTTTGTCCATGACCTTACTCCCATCCCTCTTCGTGTCTTTGGTTGCACATGCTTTGTCCATGACCTTACTCCAGGTAAAGATAAACTTTCTGCCAAGTCTCTCAAGTGTATTTTCCTTTGTTACTCACGTCTTCAGAAGGGCTATCGTTGTTTTTGTCCTCAACTTCAACGATATATAGTTTCTGCTGATGTCACCTTTTTCGAGACTACTCCCTTCTACACTTCCACTATATTGGATGCCAATTTTGCAGCAGAATCTTCAGAAGTCTCGCCTGTTCCGGCTCAGGTAATTGCTTCTCCTCAACCTCCATTGCTTCAATACCACAGACGGTTTGAAACTCCGGTTGTGACTCACTCCACTAATCCTCAAGCATCATCTCCTGCTCCAACCGCCCCTCCGTCCACGCCTCCTGCACCTGAACTTCCTATTGCGATACGAAAAGGTATTCGTTCCTCTCGTAATCCTAACCCTCTCTATGCTTTTACCATTAATTATGATCGTTTGTCTCCATCCTATTTCTCCTTTGTTTCTTCTTTGGATTCTGTGTCTATTCCTAAGACTACAGGTGAAGCCATGGCTGATCCCGGCTGGCGCCAGGCAATGGTAGAGGAGATGGCAGCCTTACATTCCAGTGGCACTTGGGAACTTGTTCCTTTACCTCCTGGCAAGAAAACTGTTGGCTGTCGTTGGGTTTATACAGTGAAGATTGGACCTGATGGTCATGTTGATCGATTAAAAGCTCGATTGGTCGCCAAAGGATATACACAGATTTTTGGTCTAGATTATGGGGACACCTTTTCCCCTGTGGCCAAAATAACTTCTGTTCGTCTCTTTCTGGCTATGGCTGCTATTCATCATTGGCCTCTTCATCAGCTAGATATTAAAAATGCCTTCTTACATGGTGAACTGCAGGAAGAAGTTTATATGGATCAGCCCCCTGGTTTTCTTGCTCCTGGCGATTCTCGTCTTGTTTGTAAGCTTCATCGGTCTCTCTATGGTTTGAAGCAATCTCCTCGGGCTTGGTTTGGTCGTTTCAGTTCTGCCTTGATACAGTTTGGCATGACTAGGTGTGAGGCTGATCATTCTGTCTTCTCCTTTCATTCTTCTTCTGGCAGGTGCATTTACCTTGTTGTTTATGTTGATGACATTATCATCATTGGTGGTGATGAGACTGGAATTCGACAACTCAAAGAGCACCTTTCACAGCAATTTCATACTAAAGATTTGGGCCCTCTCAAATATTTCTCAGGCATTGAAGTTGCTCAATCTTCTTCTGGAATTGTCATTAATCAACGTAAGTATGCCCTGGACATTCTTACGGAAACTGGTATGCTTGACTGTCGTCCTTGTGATACTCCTATGGATCCCAATATCAAGCATCTTCCGGGTCAGGGGGAGCCATTGAAAGACCCGGAAAGATATCGCCGCCTGGTAGGCAGACTCAACTATCTCACCATCACCAGACCCGACATCACTTTCGTGGTTAGTGTGGTTAGCCAATTTCTAAATGCCCCTTGTGATAGCCATTGGGATGCTGTGACACGTATTCTTCGATACATAAAAAATGCTCCAGGACGAGGATTGTTGTATGAAGACAAAGGCAATACTAAGATCACTTGTTACTCTGATGCGGATTGGGCAGGATCACCATCAGATAGAAGATCCATTTCTGGATACTGTGTTCTTATCGGAGGAAACCTTATCTCATGGAGAAGCAAGAAGCAAAATATAGTTGCCAGATCTAGTGCAGAAGCAGAATATCGTGCTATGGCAGCAGCCACTTGTGAGCTTACGTGGCTTAGGCAACTACTACTACAACTAAAAATAGGGGACATCCATGAAACAAAGCTTATTTGTGACAATCAAGCTGCACTTCACATTGCATCAAACCCGGTCTTCCATGAAAGAACCAAACACATAGAGATTGATTGTCACTTTGTGAGAGAAAAGGTGCTCTCTGGAGAAATCACTACTGATTTTGTCAATTCTAGCGATCAGCTGGCTGACATGTTCACCAAGTCCCTTAGAGGCCCTCGAGTTGAGTACATTTGTAACAAGCTTGGTGCATATGACATATATGCTCCAGCTTGAGGGGGAGTGTTAGAATGTAATTAGCTGTTACAGATTTGTTAGAATATAATTAGCCGTTACAGATTTGTAGGAAATTAACAGTTACATATTCTAGGAAATTAGGCTGATTGATTCCTGATTATTAGGTGGAAATTAATTGTATTTGATTCTGTAAATTAGTATAAATACATACTGTGTGGTCTGCATTAGACACACAATACATTCAGCAAATATACTTTTCTATAAACACAATTGTTTTCTATTACATTACTTAAAATATGATAAATAACTATTAATATGAATTATGCCTTTTAATGAAGCACACATGTACCATGATGAATAAATGAATATTAAGCATGTATCTTGGAACTGATAATATTACTATTTTAAGAATTTAATGCATGGGAACATTGTTGATTTTGAATTGAATATGTTTTGTTAATTTCTAACTCTATGATGATGTCATGGGTTTTCTTTCAAATACAGAGCCCATCATTCTTTTTGAGAATTTGAAGTCAAATTATTTATAGACTTTGTCATGAAGACAGTAATCTGAGGAAACATGTTAAATATATATTCTTTACTATATCGCAATTGACCAAAACATTATGCTATCTAAATCTCCATGCTTTATTTTAAATAATAATTGTAAAATGAATTTATAATGTTGTTTTTCTACTTTTTCTCCTTTATTTCCTACTATGAAATGATGTGGTCTACAGCTAGTTTATGATCATATTAGGAATTGGTGCCAGTAGTGGTATTGTTTATCTTGATCAATATATTTCTCCAGCTTAAGAAAATAAGATGCAAAATATACCCAAACTTTCTGCAAAAACAATATGCATATTTTTCCTGCTAAATATAGATGTCTCTATCCATTTATGTCTATGCTTCATGGAAAGGTTAGCTGGCAATAATGTACCTGTTCTGACAAAATGTATGTGTCTCACATGTGAAAAAGACTCATTCTATATCAATATAGGATAGAGGACATCCAATAGGGATGCATAACCACACACGTAAGATATAAACCCCTCATTAAATAGTAAAAAGATGTGAGATATTTTTGCATTCTCTCTAGCATACTTTCTGTCCTCATGGAACTCATATTTTATTTATCTGTTTCTTGCATGTAGTAGTTTTGTGCTAGAATAGGACATTATTTGTATGGTTGACATTAGGAGGAATTCTTGGAAAGAAAAACTATGATACTATATTCTTCTGTCCTCATATTTTATTCAGAAATAATTTCAAAGTGTTAATTACTTAAATTTAACAAAGGACAGGGAAACATAATATTTTTTGTAATTTTTTTTTTTGTGATTCTCTTATTTGTTTATAGTTTTGCGTCTAATCTTCAAAATTTTAATGTGTTGGTTTGATGAACTATTTTTATTTCTATACATATATGTTCACCCCTTGTTTACCTAGTACCTACTTAAAACATCCGTATATCTTTAGACTAAGCTTTTTTGTTCTTTTGAGAATCTTGAATCTGTCTCAAATTTGGAGCAGATTCTGCTATAAGTCAGCCTAGGAATCTTGGGAGTAAGGAGGAAATTTGTCTGTGGCATGCCTTTTTTGCCATTATATTGTGTTTTCGAATAAAGAGAAAAGTTAAATGTTTTTCAAGGACAAATTCCTGCTTTTTGTATTGTTTTGTTGGAGATGGTTTACTAATATTTTCTATGGTGCTTGGTTAATGGATACTTCCATGAGGATTCTTTATTTGATTATGCGGCAGAGCTGGTGGTCTTTTGATACATCTTATGTATGACTATCTAAATGCAGGTCAATGCTGGTGGTGGTGAACTGTGCACTATATGCCAAGAGAAAATGCATGTTCCTATCTTGTTGTGCTGTAAACACATGTTTTGCGAGCAGTGTGTATCCGAATGGTCAGTTTATAATTTTATTCCTTGTTTGGACCTTCTAAATTGAAAGCTAACTACATATTTAAGAGAGATAAATTATAGGTTTTTAAATGTGGGGTTGACAAGCTATTGGTCTAGAGTGTATCCCATAAGCTGCCTTTATTAATTCTCAGAAGTCAGAATGCATTGTCCAAATGCTTTTTTCTAAAAGTTCTTTAAAATTTGTTGATCTTGACTAATGGTTCACATCTTTCTTGCACCCAAAAGATAGGCATATATATGCTAGATTTTTCAGTGGTCTATACTCTATAATACTTTTTATGGAATAAATTCAGAAAATGGAAATGGTTTATATGGATAATTTGTAACTATTTTACTAATAAGAGTGAAACCCTTGCTTTTTATGCATCCTCAGACTATTTATTAGACTTTGATCCTGGCAAAAAATTCTTGATAGTTTTCATTTTCTATATTTATGCTTTTCCTTATTATCTTGCATTGGTAAGTTTAGATAATAATTGTATGGAACATGAGAATAGGGTATTAGGAAAAGAGAGATGAGTTATCATTTACCCTCTTCTGCATTGAAATAGTTAGGGAAGAAAATGTATTTTAATGGAAATGGAATTTCTAGAAAATGCACTACTGCACTCTGCTACTGCTTTGCATCTAATGGCCAGAAGGCACTGATTTCCTCAAACTTTAGAACTTTGATTCTATGACAAACTTTTGTTCTCGCCACGTGAGATGCCTTTATCTTATATACGAGGCTTTTAGATTGTATTCAGATTTGTTTGTAATCATATTTATCACCTCTCTTTAGCAAGAAAGTGTTTTTTTTTTCCTTGTCAGGTTTGAGAGAGAACGAACCTGTCCATTATGCAGGACATTGGTAAAACCTGATGATCTTTGGACCTTTGGAGATGGATCAACAAGTCTGTTTCTTCAGTTGTTTTAAGCTCACTTTGTTTGGCTTGGATCATGTTTTTGAAATCTACCTGAAAAATGTCAGGTTTAGTACTCTGGTTTGGTAATATTTTGATTATTTTCCATCAATGGATTGTATAAAATTGAGATTCAAGTAAAGAATGTAGAAACGTCAGACACTTTCATAAAGTGGGATTTCTAAACCCACTGTGCTGTTTACTGTTACTTGGACATATGTTGGTCAATTAGGGCTTTGGTGCTTTTAACAAAACAACCATCAACCTTCCCTTCAGCAGCCTCATTGTCTGCCCTTTTACGGTGAGACTGCTGTCACGCTTATGTGGGTGTTTCTCACGCTGATGGATGCCCTCCACTGAAACATTAGCATCCTCAGTGATTTCGATGTGCTCATGCTGCTCAGCAAGTTCACTGTCACCAAAGAGCTGTGGCGCCTGTTGCTCTGTGCCAGGTCTGTGTGCCATGCATTTGCCCATGGAGAGGGAGGTCTGCCCTTTCAACCCAGTGCCAGCACTTCCACTACTATCCAGATGGCTGTAAGGAATCTCAGAGAGGATGAGTATGCTGTCAACCATCGTGTCACGAAGAGTGGCAAGAAAATGACAGAATTAGAAGAAGGGGGTTGAAAGGAAATTAAAGAAATTACAAAGTAAGATGAATATAAATTTATAAATTTTAGACAATGACCTGATTCTTACGATCATTACATTATTCTCCTTTTGTAGGCTTATATTAAAGAAAATATGTCAAGGGCAGTTTTCCAAGTGGTATCTGTGGAACCTTGTAGATTACAATGTTCTAACTTTTCTAGAATCCGAAGTTTTCTCCACATATGGTACAATGAGGATAGGACATATGAAAGAATGTAGAAGGATTATGAGATTTTGACAGGATCCACAGCCTAGATTTTCAAAATGACACGGACATTCTCCTTTTCTTCATTTTTCAATTTACACTTGAGAAGGCCATAGTTCCTCTCAGTTGAAGTCTGCGTGCTATAAACTTTAGAGTTGTATCTAGATGCCATTCCCTGTTGATCTGTTTCCAAAAGTTATTTATGGTAATGACCAAGTATACATATTTAGAAGGACTTTCAAGTTGTTCCAACTATATAATTATGGTCAAAGGTCTATATTTTGCTTTCAATAAGAATATGTGGTGCACACAATCTGCTATAAGCTTTTAGTATTAGTATCAGACTTGATTCTCATTGATAATGTGTTTTAAATAGAAATCCTTACTTTTAGAGTTCAATCATATGGCTGGGAAAGCAAACTTTGTTGAAGAAATCTTTAACTTTACAATGAGGAATCTCCGCACCCACTGTAGCTACACTGTTCACAGAAATCATATTATGATGAGGCCCACTATTTTGTTTTCTGGGTTCCTGTTCTTGCTTTATTGGTTCGGGCTGTATAAAAGGATCAGATTAGCATCTGCTGATGGGCAAGCCAAGGGGGCCTATACATATTAACACGAGCATGGCAGGGCTGCTAGGGAGATTATTCTTCAAGACTGGGGGATTGGATAATAGCATGTTCACTTTTGCAATTATTTGCAGGTAATGTCCTGGTTTACAATTGCTGCTGGTTGCCCTAGCCTTACCCAACTGTGAAACAATACCCAAAACTTTTAGCCCACTTGTCCTATTTGATAACACATTGGATATAATTCTGATTCTGATGTGTATATGTATTTTTAATTAATTGATGTTGAAATTTCTGTAATCATATATGTATGATAGCATTGTATGTATTGGTAATCTGCTTGTCTGTGGGGAAATCTTTAAAGTTTATAATGTACAAATGACTGTGGATTCAATATGGTCTAAGTGGCTCTGCTCTGTGAAATTATTGTGAAAATTTCCTTTTACACCCCTAGACCCTGAATTCAAGTTCCCCAGAGGATGGATTTATTGTAAATAGACTGTAGGAAACCTGTAAAAGAAGAGCCAGACTATGGATGTAGTTTTTCTTTATGACAATTTTAGATGAGGTTCCCACCTTATACATTTTGACAAAACTGTGCAGAGGCATATGTGGTTTTTGATACCATCAATAAATTACTTATTCAAACTTCTATAATGGGTGGCGTAGAACATTATCAATAGGAGGCCCAAATTAAATATTAGCAAATACCAATCCTTGAGTTGAGGCCCATTAAATAAAAATTCTGAATTGATTTCTTTGTATATTTGAGTAGTTGTGGCAGGAAAATGAATTGATATGGTTGATTAAGAATTTGGCATCTACAACTTGTGTGGGGTTAGAAGGAATCAGCTATGCAATTTCTTCTGATTTATTCACTTCATGTAAGTTTCAATGAGCTTACACTGAAAAAAATTCAGAGCTGTGGATTTGTAGTCTGGATATAGATGGTGCCTAGGTTTTCTTTAAATTGCACCTCTTACAAAATTTTGGGTTTGACATATGTAATTTTCTATTTAAAGCATTTAAATGGCTGTTTGAGTATTTGAAATTCATGTAAATTTATTTGTCAGCTTTAATGCAAGCTTATATCAATTGTGTGCAAATTTTGCTTATTTTGTCTCACAAATATAAGGGAAAAATTTTTCAATTTAGGGAATCAAAATAATTAATGTATGAGAAATCCTTCTCTTTTCACCTCATATGAACAAATCCCCATGATACAGAAATTGGTTATATCTGCAGCTTCTTGGTAGATGAAGGGGCTCGCAAATGGTCTAAGGATATTGTTTTGCCACCAAGTATAGCAGAGGCCAACGTGCTAATATTTTCATTTATGATTTAAATTCTGAACAGGATCTTATCATTAAATCATACCACTTCAAAATTATGACTGAGTATATCTCATAACTGCAGCTGGTCACAGAAAAGGCAACAGCACAACGGACAGAGTACAAATCTATGGTTGAAGCTGCTAGATCTAAGTACAGAGACCTTTCCTCCTGAAGGTGATTCTTCAGCCTGTCAAAGTACTGTAATGCCAGGTATTTAAATAACAAACTTCCACAAGAGCTTACCCTTCCAAACCCATGTCTGTCAAGGACTAAACCTTTATATCAGAAAAAAACTAAAACAACAATCAAAAGAATTAAGGCAGCTAAGCACCAACAATGCCAAATCTGAGGGTAACTATCTAAGCCTTTGTATGGTGTGATTAAGGAAATAGAGAGAAGAGAAATGAGAAGGAGAGAAGTGGGAAGGAGAGAAATAGAGAAGAGATAGAGATGATTTATGGGTTGTTTGGTGTGAGAGAAATACATAAGAGATAGAAGAGAAATGTGAAATTGAGTTGTTTGATTGAATTGAAGAGATATGAGAGAGATACCATTTTTTTTATTAATTTTGTAAATAATAATGTGGTGAAAATCGATTTTTTTTTAAAGAAAATCGATTTTATATGTTTTAATTTTTTAAACTTGTGAGCTCGCCTAGGCCGTGTGGTGCAGGCACAGTTTCTTGTCCATTTCTTCGCTTTTCTCTTCACATCTGCGAAGAAATGGTTTTGATGTGGGGTCTATTGCTTTTTTTTTCTTGCTCATTTCACGCCTCCCTCCTCCATTCCTTTGCACTTCTGATTGACCAAACAGAGCATAATGGTTTTCAAATAAATGAAAATTCTGTGAAAGACAATAATTTTCAAGTTATTTACACTTTTAACTACTATGAGTTTTAACTTGTAAGTTTTCACTTGTCAACCTTTGCTTATGGCATAAATGTATTTTGCATTGAAGTATATTGTTCCTTTCATGCTAGAGTGCTTGTGCTTATATGAAGAAAGCTAATTGGCTAACAAATTCTTTCATTGTAACTTATCAAAAGAAGCAAAAAAGATCTTTGTTAGCATCTTTTTCTTTTTTTCTTTTTCCTTCTCAACCTTCCACTATTACATTTGTATAATACACCTATGAACTTTATCATGCCAAAGCCATGCCCCCTTATGATGCATATTATGCTTTGGAAGATTGCATAATAAACACAATTGGGTTATTTTCGTAGACAATGAGGGGCATGTAGCATCTGCAGCCTGCCAACCTCTAGTGGTGGTATTGCTCTGAAGGTGAATTATATTAAATGTAATATAATTTGTTAGAATTAATCACATTAGTCACGTGTCCTTTTTAGAATAACGGTTACTGATTTGTAGGCCTTAGATTTAGCATCACATTTCTATTGTAATTAATACTGTACAACTTATAAATTCAAGCTTGTGTAGACTGATTAGACACAAAATTTTCATCAACGTTTTGGACATCCTAGCCTTCCCAAGTTGCATCTTATGGTTCCTAGCCTGTCTAAGTGTCCACACTAGAATGTGAGTCATGTCAGTTTGGAAAAACATGTCAGAAGTTCCTTTCCCAACAGAGTCAATAAATGAGCGGCCTTTCCGTTTCATTTGGTTCATTCAGATATTTGGGGCCTTAGTCGTGTTACTTCGTGTTTGGGTTATCATTATTTTGTTACTTTTATTGGCGATTTTTCTCGTTACACTTGGTTATTCCTCATGAAAAATCGATTAGATGTTTTCTCAATTTTCCAAGCTTTCTTTTCAGAAATACAAACACAACCGGTACCCAAATTAAAATATTGCAAAGTGACAATGCTCATGAATATCTGTCTACACAATTTCAATCCTTTTTTACTTCATAGGGTATCATACATCAAACATCATGTGCTCATACCCCTCAACAGAATGATGTCGCTAAAAGGAAAAATTGACACTTGGTTGAAACAACTCGTATCTTGCTTCTTCACAACAATGTACCACTTCATTTCTGGGGGATGCCATTCTCACTGCATGTTACTTAATCAATCGTATGCCCACTTCTGTTCTAGATAACCAGGTACCACATTCTATATTGTTTCCTAAACAAGAGCTTTATTCTCTTCCTCTCCGCGTCTTCGAATGCACATGTTTTGTCCATAACTTTACTCTAGGGGAAGATAAGCTTGTTACCAAGTCACTTAAGTGTCTATTCCTCGGCTACTCCCGAATGTAAAAAAGTTATCGTTGTTGCTGTCCTGACCTTGGTTGATACGTTGTCTCAGTCGATGTAACCTTTTTTTAGACTCGTCCATTCTTTTCTTCCGACAAGTCACACAATAACAGTAATTCCCTTCTTCTTGCTCAACCTTCTTTTCATATTGTTTCTACCCCTGTCTTTGTCCCTCGCCTTCGCACTTATCAAAGGAGGCCTCGCCTGCAACCAATTGGTCCATACTCACGTCCTTCTCAAGACTCATTTCCCACTCCACCGCACTCTACTGCTTCGCATCCTGCACCGGAACTTCCCTTTGCATTGCGCAAAGATACCTGGTCCTCTCGGAATCCTAATCCTATTTCTGCTTGTCATTTGAATTATCATAGAATATTTCTTTCCTATTCTGTCTTTGTGTCCTCTTTGGATTCTATGTCTATTCCCAAAACTACATGTGAAGCCATAGTTATCAATCCCAGATAGCGGCGCGTAGCGGCCGACCCCCAAAATGCTATAGCGGTATAGCACATAGCAGGATGATCGCTATTCTGAATTTTATGCTACAGGTTAGGTAATTTATACTAAATTTATACTGCCCAATGAAAATGTAATCTGAATAAGAATGAATGTTTGGGTCTTTGAGGAAAAAAGAAGTGGTAGAGGAGTGGGGTACTGAAACCTGAAAGGAGGGACAAGAAACAGGGGAAAAAAACCTAAGTAAGCTGCTGGAACACAAAACCTTCAAAATAGAAGTAGGGGGAGTCACCGGAAGCTGCTGGAATGAGTTGCCAGAGAGCCGCCGGAGAAATGCGCAGATAATGGTCAGAAACAGAGGGTGGGACGCGAGAGTGAGGGCTGAGAGAAGAAGAGGGAAAATGTCGTGAAATGGGGGGAGAATAGAAGTCCTTAAAGCAGCAGTTTTTTCACACAAAGTCTGAAATACCCCCATAAAAGGCATTGGAACGGTTACTTTTTTAGGGCATTTTTGGTATATTTCATTCCTTTAGCATAGCAGCCAAATAGCGCCGCTACGGGTCGCTATTTGCACCGCTATAGCAAAGTGCGACGCTATGAAGCCCTGTATAACGGCAGGGGGCTGTAGGAACACAGGGAAACACTAGAAGGGGGGTTGAATAGTGTTTCTAAATATTTTAGAAAGCTTTTCGCAAACAGGTGTTAAAAACACGATTTCAGACAGGCTCTTAAAGGGTTGTCTGAAGTTTTATGACGGCTTGTAAAAACTGATTTTAAAAGATGTTTTGTGCCTTTATAAAATATCAGATTAATTACTCTAACCCCTTGATTAGTATAAAAAGAATTGACAAGAGATGGTAAGAAAACTTAGCCAAGGAATTTATCCTGGTTCACTCACTACCACTGTGAGCTACGTCCAGTCCCAATGCCAACTAGCAATTGGATTTTCTCTTAATCTTTCAAGATTACAAGTATTCTTTTACAGTCAAGCCTCTTCAGGCTCTACAACCAAGTATTCTTTTACAGACAAGCCTCTCCAGGCTCAACAACCAAGTATTCTTTTACAGACAAGCCTCTCCAGGCTCAAACCAACAAGTATTCTTTTTCAGACAAGCCTCTCCAGGCTCAACGAACAAGTATTCTTTTTCAGACAAGCCTCTCCAGGCTCAACGAACAAATACAGAGAAGATAAAATGCTTAAGCTTACAAATTATATCAGTCTTGAAGCTTAAACAATTACAAATGTACAGAAAAACTGAGGTATGCTCAGGATATTACAATGTGTGTACAAAGATAAATATTATCAGAGTTGTTGCAGCGAAAAACTTGCAGAGTTTTAGTTTTTTTTCACAAAATTCTTCTCTCTTGATGGTCTTCAAAGGATGGGGTATTTATACCCAATCTTCAATCCGTTGAAATACCACCGTTTAAAGATAGCATTAAATGCTATTTAATCCGTTGTGAGACATGCTTCTGAGAGCTCTGATATTTCTGACACGATACAAGGTTGCTCTTGCCATAAAGCTGCTACAAATGTTGCTGCAGAGGCTGCGTTGCAGAGATTTCCTCAATGGTGTATGAAATTCAAAAACACCAGGAAAGGTCTCTGTGTTCCTTGCTATAAACGTATTTGAAAAGGTACGTGCAACAGAGGTTCAGAAATGTCTTCACAAACTTCAGCAAATGGTGCCACGTTATTAATGAACTTCAGACGGCACTGATACTTCAGACGGGTTTAGCTACTTCAGACAGCTTCAACTCTTCAGAGGAGTTCTGCTTCTTCAGACAACTTCATCACTTAGTCTTTTTATGTAGGCTCATAGTGACTCTTGCTGAAATCATAGATAAAACATTAAAGCATATATGTATCTATGATAAATAATTTAAGTCAAATTTGTTAACCATTAAAACTTGGGAATCTAGTTGTCTTAAAACATCATAAACAACCTTATGATATTTTTGAGACTCAACATTCTTCCCCTTTTTAATGATGACAAATTTGGTTAAAATATACAAATCTGTAATCAGTTTTTGAGAATAAGAAAGCTCCCCCTGAGATAGAAATATCCTTTAACAGGTTATGTTTAAGGTATATTTTACTCATTTGCTCAAATTTCTCAGAAAACATATGTACTCCCCCTGAGTCATGTAACCACTTCAGATTTGGTTAGTTTTAATACTCCCCCTTTGTCATCAATCAAAAGGGAATATTGGAGCAAAACAGTAACAGAGCAATATATTAAGATAAAATATATATATCAGAGCACAAATAATCAACTCAAAATATGAGATAAGCCACTGATTGTATTTAATGAATGTTCAGATAAAGAAATAAACAATTAGACACTTGTCATAAACATGAAAATAAGCAAAGACAATGGCTAAATTAACAGTTTAATCCTTTTTCTTCAGCAAAGCCTCAGTCAGAAAGGAAATCAAGTCTTCCTTGGCCTTGTCTATTGCTGCTTCCACTGAGGTTTTCAATTCTTGCTGACCAGATCTGATAAGTTGCTGTTCTTGAAGAATCTGCTCTTGTTTAGCAATTAGATGCTTAGTCTTCTTCTCTTGATCAGCATACTTTTTTCAAGTTTCTTAACTTTGGTCTTCAGCTTCAGATTTTCCTCAGACAAGTCTTGCTCAGATTCATACAAAATCAATTGGATGTAGGGGCAAACAAATCTAAGCACTCCAAAGCCTGGCTTCAATCTGTATTCAGATGGCTTGAACACAGGGCAAAAGAAGGTGTCAATGGGGTTCAGTACTACCCAGTCTTCATTAAAAGAGTCAGCAGGTGGGGGAAAGAGATCTCTCAAATAGTGATATTGGACATTGGTTGACTTTCCAAGTCCAACTTCAGAATCAGCATCAGGACCAGTTGATCCCGAAGAAGATCCATCATCTTCTCTGATCTTCCAGTAAGAGGACCACATCTAATCTTGAAGTAGTTGATCCAGGCCTCCTCCTTGGTTTCTGATGAACTCTGGTAAAGATTCCCACTCTGATGGACTCATCATTTCAGACAGAGGTGCAGATACAAAATAAACTTTAGCTCCTTTGAATTTCTCACCTTGACCTTGCTTTAAGGGATACCTAGGAACTATTCTATCAGGTTTCACCAAGATTTTAGTGGTTGGCCTGATTGAACAAGTTCTAGGAGGCCTGTAGCCTCTCATCCCAACTCCCTTGTGCAGATCCCTCTGAAACAGCTCAGACTCAGTGTTCAACTGCCTCACAAAACTCCATTCATCACTATTCAGCCTGAGGGAATCATCTGAGAATGGATTGATGGGAGCCCAAGTATGTGCAGGAGGGACAACACCCTTCCTGATCTTTTCTAATCCTCCTAAAAGAGCACTGTATTGGTTTCTAACTTCAACAACAATTTTTCTGATTAAGCCATGATGCAAGGATACAGCAGGTGCTGGTCTGAAATACTGTAGCTCTTCAGACAGGTTGCCAAACTTAGGCAATGAACATGGATCAGAAGGAAAGAGAGACAATTGTAGAGCTTCAGCAAGGACTTGCTCTTCTTCAGTAGAGAGCTCTTCTTGCAGAGAAGGTGGATGGGATGATGGTGGTGAAGGTGTAGGTGGTGGTGGTAATGAAGGTAAAAGTGGTGATGATGGTTGAGGTTGAGGAGGTGAAGGTTCAGAAGGTTGGATTGGTTGAGGTGATGATGGATCAGATGGTTGATTTCTGATGGGGAAGGTAATGTAGGTTCAGAGAGTTGATTCTCTGAAGGTTGTGGTGAGGTAGGTTCAGAGGGTTTGTTTTCTGTTGGTTCAGAGGGTTCAGAGGGTAGGTTTTCTGTTTGTGTAGGTGGAGATGGTTGTTTTTCTGGTGATTGGGGTTTTGGTGAAGGTTGAGGTGAGGGTTGTTTAGGTTTCTCTGGTGAGGAGGGAGGTGATGGTGTAACATTGTCAATTTGACTTTGATTCTCTTGTAAGGAGGCTTAGTTACCTTTGATACCTTTGCTTTTGCTTCCTTCTCTTCTTCTCTCTTTGTGCTTGCTTTTCTTCCCTTCTCCTCTTAAAGTAATGCTGAGCTTTAACAAATTTTGATACTTCCCAGCTTATCTTCTGCTTCAAGCAGAGAAGCAATACTTCTTGTCACCCTAAGTTCAAGTGCAGTCTGAAGTAGCTTGCTTTTGGTTCTCTTTCTCTGAGGTCCACTTGACCTTTTCCTCTTCTTTGAAACTTCAGCCAATGTAGCTTGCCTATCATCCTCTGCATAGGCAAGTTGAGATGTAATGGCAAGAGCACGATCAGTCTTCTCCTGCTCAGCTTTCTTCTCTAGCTCTTCCTGCTCCAAAGCAGTAGCCAATGCAACCACCTGAATGAGTTCAGGATCAGATGGGCAAGCAACCAATGGCTCAGCTACAACAGCATCAACCACATCTGCCTCTTGAGCCTGTCCTTCCTTTCAGAAGTAGGCTCGGGAGTCTGTACAGGTTCAGACAACTGACCCACAATTTCAGATGGCCTTTTTGAAGCCTTCTGAACAGGTTCAGACACCTGATTCTGCACAGATGCAGATGCTACCTTAGCAGCACTCCTCACAGGTAGCTTCTTCAATTTTGGCTTGAGGAGAGGATTTTGATGGCTTGAACTCATGTCTCCTGATGTCTCCCATGAGTTCATTCTCCAGTATCTGCATGTTGTGGTTCCTCCTTTTCTGCCTTCTCTAAGAGGATGCTCTCCTTCATGGATGGTGAAGGAGGTCTTGGAGTCAGCTTCACTCCCATGCTCTTGAGGTTTGATTTCACCAAACACAGGTTGTGAAAGACGATCATAAAGCCTCTCAATGGGGACTTTGAAATGCAGCAAGATCTTGGTGATGATGGTATTGTGTGGGAAGCTCCCAGCAGAGTCTCTGAGACGCTTCTGCATGTGGTACATTATGATGTTGGGGAGGTTCACCTTCTTCTTCTGCAGTAGGTGAATCAGACAAAATCTCTCCAACTCAGAAACATGGTTTCCTGCTTCCACTCTTAGGGATTACAGAGCACCCTAAGATGGCATGCAAAACCCTAGCCTTGTCTGACATATGCTTTGCATCCAAGCTTACTGGTTCAGAGGTGCCATACAGAAACTCTGTGAACTGCTTCTGTCCACCATTTCTTGCTTCCCAGCCAGGAGTGAATACGGCTCCTTCATCCTGACCTCACAGATGTGAGCAAGGATATCTTCATCAACAAAGACAGGGACACCACGTACTATGGCCTTGATGCTAGTGTAGATACCCAGAGGATTGGGTATTCCTCTGGCAGTAGCCCAGAAATCCAGCACACTCTGCTCATGCCACTGTGTCAAGTTGTGGTTGAAATACAGAGTCCACCCAGCTGCATCGAACTCAGCAAATAAGTCCATTCCCAGAGATTGAAGATCCTCCAGGACTACACCCTTAGTCTTCACAATGTTGCTTCCAGTAGATTTCTTAGGTGCCATTGAAGAGTTTTCTGAAGAACTTGAGAGAAAAAAAATTTGCTTGTAGAAGAAGGATCTCAAGAGGTGAATACAGAATAGTGAACGGTAAAGTTTTGTGACCCACTAGCTTCTGTATTTATAGACCCATGAAGTAATGATGGCATGTACTGGCTACACAGACATAAGAAAACGTGCGAAGTGGAAGAGACAAAATAAATGGAATTAAACCGTCTCAGAAAGCCATGTCATTTGTTTACTTCAGACAAGTGACAGATTTCAGACAACCCAAAATTTCAGACAAGTCACTTGTTTCAGACAAGCTAAAATTTCAGACACATCATTTTCAACAGATCATATCACACACAATCAAAATGCATGTATGTTCAGATTATTTCTAATGAACTTAAATCTATCTTCAGTCAGAGGTTTTGTGAATATATCAGCCCATTGATGCTCTGTATCAATAAACTGAATATCAAAAACACCTTTCTGAACATAGTCTCTAATGAAATGATGTTTTATTTCTATATGTTAGCCCTAGAATGTTGAATGGGATTTTTAGACAAATTAATAGCACTTGTATTATCACACAAAACAGGTATAACAGATATAATAATGTTAAAATCTTCTAACTGATACTTCTCCCATAACAGTTGTGAGCAACAACTGGCTGCTGAGATGTATTCTGCTTCAGCTGTTGATAAGGCAATTGTGCTTTGCCTTTTGCTTGACCAGCTAACCATATTTTCTCCAAAGAAATGACATCCACCACTAGTGCTTTTTCTTTCAATTCTGTCTCTAGCAAAATTAGCATCACAGTAACCTATTAACCTGCAATCCTTACTTTTCTTATAACACAGACCAAGATTAGTAGTACCTTTAAGATATCTGAAAATTCTTTTTACAGCTTGTAGTGAGTAATCCTTGGATCAGATTGAAATCTAGCACACAGACATACACTAAACATTATGTCAGGTCTGGTTACTGTTAGATATAATAATGATCCAATCATTCCTCTATACAAAGTTTGATTCACTGGTTCTTCCTTCTCATCTTATTTAAAGATGCAGATGGATGCATTGGAGTTGACATGGGTTTGCAATCATGTAAGTTAAACTTCTTAAGCATTTCCTTTGTATATTTTTCTTGATGGATCCATATACAGTCAGAATCTTGCTTAATTTGAAGTCCTAAGAAAAATTTTAGTTCACCCATTAAACTCATTTCAAACTCTGATTGCATTAACTCTGAAAACTCCTTGCATAATGAAGAGTCAGTTGAACCAAAGATAATGTCATCAACATATATCTGAACAAGTATAAGATCTTTGTTAGACTGTTTTCTAAAAAGAGTTGTATCCACTTTTCCTCTTTCAAAACCATTTGAGATAAGAAAACTGCTCAATCTGTCATACCATGCTCTTGGGGCTTGTTTCAGACCATAGAGAGCCTTTTGAGTTTGAAAACATGTTCAGGAAAAACAATATCTTCAAAACCAGGGGGTTGTCTAACAAAGACTTCTTCTTCAATGAGACCATTGAGGAAGGCACTTTAACATCCATTTGATATAGCTTGATGCCATTATTTACAGCATAAGATAAAAGAATTCTAATTGCTTCTAACCTTGTCACTGGGGCAAAGGTTTCAGTGAAGTCAATACCTTCTTGCTGGTTGTATCCTTGAGCAACTAATCTTGCCTTGTTTCTAACTACCTTGCCTTCTTCAGACAGCTTGTTTCTGAACACTCATTTGGTTCCAATAATAGTTTTCCTATGGGGTTTAGGAACAAGGGTCCAGACATCACTCCTAGCAAACTGATCCATCTCTTCTTGCATGGCTAGGATCCACCCTTCATCATGCAGAGCTTCATCAATGTTCTTTGGCTCTATTTCAGACAGGAGAGCAAGAGAATTCAGATTCTTGAATTTTGATATTGTCTTAACTCCTTCTGAAGTGTTGCCAATGATTTGCTCTTTAGGATGATGTGATTTGTATCTCCAATCAGGTTTCTGAGGAGGTATCAAATCTGTTTGTTCTGTCTGAGACTCAACATTTGTCTGAAGAGGTTTAGTAACAGTAGGTACTTCAGACAGCTGCTCATCCTTCAAGCTGCTGTGGTCATTCAGCTCCATTCCTACAAAATCATCCTCTAGATCTGATAGTTCCCTATCAGTCTCTTTGTTATCATTGAATTTAACATGAATAGTTTCTTCAACAGTTAAAGTTCTAGAGTTATACACTCTATAGGCTTTAGATGTTTCAAAATATCCAATGAAAAATCCTTTATCAGACTTTGCAATCAAAATTTCCAAGATCTTCCTTGGTGTTGAGTATAAAACATTCACAGCCAAAGATGTGGAAATATGATGTGGGTTTTTTCTTCTTTTCCACAATTCATAGGAAGTCTTTTTCAAATTGGGTCTTACCAATATTTTGTTTTGAAGGTAACATGTTGTGCTAACAGCTTCTGCCCAGAAGGATCTTGGTAAGCTGCATGAGTTAGCATAGTCCTTGCCATCTCTTCAACTTCTTTTCTTTCTCTCAAACACCCCATTCCTGTTGAGGTGTGTGCTAAGCCACAGAGAAAGTTGTGTTGAGATCCCATTCTCATCACAGAACATTTGAAAAGTTTGCATTCTCAAATTCGCTCACCATGATCACTTCTGATAACAGAAATACATAATCATTCTCATTCTGTAACCTTCTGCGCAGAATATTGGTGAAATTCCTAAAAGTTCGCATCCTTGTTTCTTAGGATACACCCATGTAAATCTAGAAGAGGTCATCAACAATGACCAAACCATAGTTCTACCACTAAGATTTTCTGTTCTAATAGGACCAAACAAGTCAATGTGTAAAAGTTCTAGTGGTCTGCTAGTTGAAACAAACATCCTTATTATTAAAGAGCGTCTTGTTTGTTTCCCTTTCAGATAGCTTTCACATAAAATGTCAGATTTGTATGAAAGCTTGAGCAATCCTTTAACAAGATTGTGTTTTGCTAACCTTGAGATTAATCTCAAGATGGCATGCCCAAGTCTTTGATGTCAAAATCTGTTTTTCATCTTCAACAGAAATGAAACAATTTACATTTTGACTTGCTAGATCTTCTAGATCAGTTTGTACACATTGCTGTGTCTTTAGCAGTAAAGAGGGGTTGATCAGAGGAGTCTTTGACTATGCATCCTCCTTAGTAAAGGATACCACATAACCACTGTCCACATAATTGACTTATGCTCAGTAAATTATGCTGAGTCCCTCCACTAGGAGTACATTTTTTAATAAGGGATGAAGGAGATATACCTACAGTCCCTATTCCAGAGATCTTCCCTTGCTGATTTCCACCAAAGGTGACCACTCCACCAGCTCTAGGTCTAAGGTTTTGGAACAAAGACCTTTCTCCTGTCATGTGTCCGCGAGCACCCAATGTCCAGGTACCATTTGTGGGGTCTCTTTTGTCCTGTTAAACACATCTGCAACAGGAATAATTAAGTTTTTAGGTATCCCATATTCTTTTTGGGTTCCTTTCTTGTTAGACTTTGGCCTTGTTTTTTCTCTTGTGTTTGCACTGAGCCACATTGTGTCCAGGCTTACCACAGTGAGAAGCACCAGTAACCTTCTTTTTGCCTTTAGAAAAATTTAAGACCAGTAGAGGTTCAGACATGTTATGATCACAAAAGCCTAGTCCACTTTTGTCAAGGGAATGCCTTTGATTTCCAAGCATTATAATTCAGATTTTTAGTTCCTTTGACAATTTGGCCAGATCTTTTGTCAGTTCCACAACCTGCTTCTGAAGTTTCTTATTTCTTCAGACACAGCTTGTGAAACTGCAGTTTTCAGTCTCAAGAATCTTTTCCTTGAGTATAATATGTTCTATTTCAAGTGCCTCATATTTGTTACACATTTCTGTGTGGGCTTTTGGATAGATTCTTATACTCTTGGAAAAGTTCCTTGGAACTTTCCACCATATCATCATACATTTCTTGTAGAGTAAAGAGGAAATACCTCAACTTCAGAGCTGTCTGAAGATGGTAGACTAGTCATGAGACACAGATTTGCCTCTTCTGAAGTGTCTTCCTCTTCTTCTGAGGTTGATTCATCAAGGTCTTCCCATGTTGCCATAAGACCTTTCTTCTTTTTGAAAAACTTCTTCTTCTTAAAGTTGTTTTTCTTCAGTCTTGGGCAATCAGCCTTCATATTGCCCTGGTTGCTTACATTCAAAGCAAATAATTTTTATCAGTGTTAGACTCTTTACCTGTCTTACCTGATTTGGATGATGAAGGTTGGTTCTTTCTGATCTTTCCTCTGTTCTGCAACATTCTCTTGATCTTTCTGCTTAAAAGAGCAAGATCATTGTCATCTTCTGAGTATCTTCAGAATCTTCATCTGCTTCTGAAGTTTCCTCAGCTTCATAGCCTTCAGTGCTGCCATGTCTAGACTGTTTGGCCTTGGAGTTTAGAGCTGGAGACTTCTTCTTGTTGTCATCTTCTCCAAGCTCAAGCTCATGGACTTTGAGAGATCCCAACAGTTCTTCCATTCTCAGAGAGTTCAAATCTCTTGGCCTCTTGAATGGCAGTGACTTTGGGTCTCTAGACTTAGGTAGACTTCTTAGAATCTTCCTGTTGTTGTCTCCAGATTCATAGGTGCTTCCTAAGGACCTGAGTCCATTGGTTATGGTCTGAAACCTCACAAACATTTGGTCAATGGTTTCAGTTTTCTTCCATCTAAACAATCTCATACTGATGTATAGCATGCTGATTTTGGATGCTTGACAGTTTCAGTCCCTTCATGGCTGTTGCAAGAGTATCCCAAATCTCCTGGGCAGAAGTGCTCATCCATGGACCTTCTCATATTCTGATTTATTCAGGAACATATCAGATAGAGTTTGGCTTTAAACGTTCATCTGGACTCTAGTCTTCTGCTCTAAGGTCCATTCAGTCTTAGGTATAGGCACACCATTTTGCATAGGCACATAGTCTCCATCAGTGACCACATCCCAAACATCAATGTTGTTGCTCTCAATGAACAACTTCATACGATCTCTCCAGTAGTGTAATCCACTCCATTGAATGCTGGGGGTCTTGTGATAGAGGCTCCTTCTGTGATGTATTGTCTGTTGCTGTTAGAAGTTTCCATTTGGATCTTTCAGTCCTCAAACACTTGTTAGGTGCTTCAACCCTGAGTAGAGACACAGGGAAACACTAGAAGGGTGGGGTTGAATAGTGTTTCTAAATATTTTAGAAAGCTTTCACAAACAGGTGTTAAAAACACGATTTCAGACAGGCTCTTAAAAGGGCTGTCTGAAGTTTTCAGACGGCTTGTAAAAACTGATTTTAAAATATGTTTTGTGCCTTTATAAAATATTAGATTAATTACTATAACCCCTTGATTAGTATAAAAAGAATTGACAAGAGATAAGGGTAAGAAAACTTAGCCAAAGAATTTATCCTGGTTCACTCACTACCACTGTGAGCTACGTCTAGTCCCAATGCCAACTAGCAATTGGATTTTCTCTTAATCTTTCAAGATTACAAGTATTCTTTTACAGTCAAGCCTCTTCAGGCTCTACAACCAAGTATTCTTTTACAGACAAGCCTCTCCAGGCTCAACAACTAAGTATTCTTTTACAGACAAGCCCTCTCTAGGCTCAAACCGACAAGTATTCTTTTCCAGACAAGCCTCTCCAGGCTCAACGAACAAGTATTCTTTTTCAGGCAAGCTTCTCCAGGCTCAACGAACAAATACAGAGAAGATAAAATGCTTAAGCTTACAACTATTCAGTCTTGAAGCTTAAACAATTACAAATGTACAGAAAAAACTGAGGTATGCTCAGGATATTTCAATATGTGTACAAAAGATAAATAGTATCAGAGTTGTTGCAAGCGAAAAACTTGCAGAGTTTAGTTCTTTTTCACAAATTCTTCTCTCTTGATGGTACTTCAAAAGGAGGGGGTATTTATACCCAATCTTCAATCATCCGTTGAAATACCACCGTTTAAGAGATAGCATTAAATGTTATTTAATCCGTGTTAAGACATGCTTCTGAGAGCTCTGATATTTCTGACACGGTACAAGGTTTGCTTCCTGCCATAAAAGCTGCTACAAATGTTGCTGCAAGAGGCTGCGTTGCAGAGATTTTCTCAATGGTAGTATGAAATTCAAAAACACCAAGAAAGGTCTCCGTGTTCCTTGCTATAAACGTGTTTGAAAAGGTACGTGCAGCAGAGGTTCAGAAAAGTCCTTCACAAAACTTCAGCAAAGGGTGTCACGTCATTAATGAGATTTCAGACGGCACTGATACTTCAGACGGGTTGATGCTACTTCAGACAGTTTCAACTCTTCATACGGTTCTGCTTCTTCAGACAGCTTCAAACACTTAGTCTTTTTATGTAGGCTCATAGTGACTTTGCTGAAATCATAGATAAAACATTAAAGCATATATGTAGCTATGATAAATAATTTAAGTCAAATTTGTTAACCATTAAACTTGGGAATCTAGTTGTCTTAAAACATCATAAACAACCTTATGATATTTTTGAGACTCAAACAGGGGCCACACACCGCTACGCCGCTATAGTGCTGCTATAAACGCGCTATTTACTACTCTGTGTGAAGCTATGTCTGATCCGGGCCGGCGACATGCAATGGTGGATGAAATGGTTGCTTTATACTCCAGTGGGCACTTGGGACTTGGTTCCCTTACCTGATGGTAAAACAACAGTTGGTTGTCGATGGGTCTATACAGTCAAAATTGGGGCTTGATGGAAAGGTTGACCATTTAAAAGCCTCGCCTAGTGGCCAAAGGATACACACAAATTTTCGGTCTTGACTATGGCAAATACTTTCTCTCCAGTAGCCAAGATTGCATTTGTTCGACTATTCCTTGCTATGGCTACTATGCATCAATGCCTCTTCCATCAATTAGACATTAAAAATGCCTTCTTACATGGTGAGTTACAAGAGGAGAGGTGTATATGGAAACAACCACCAGGTTTCATTGCTAGTGGCGCTTCTCACTTTGTTTGTCGACTACGTCGCTCACATCTATAGTTTGAAACAGTCTCCCCATGCTTGGTTTGGGAGTTTAGCACGGTTCTCCAAGTTTGGCATGACCAGATGTGAAGCTGACTACTCCGTCTTCTTATTGTATTATCTCACCAACCACCCGTCACTATCTCCCGGTGAATAGACGAAATGACACAAGCTATATTTATAGGGACAAAAGAGATAGTTTATTCTTATTTATTATTATATTTAAGTATAAAAGGAGTATGACTTATTTCAAACATAAAACAAAACAAACAAAATCAATACACGTACACTCACCAACGAAAGAACCCAACTTAAACAAAATTATAAGGTGATTTTTATACCAACAGTTCATTCTAGAATAACGTTAAATTTAATTATAATTAACTAAACTTGGAGTCAGAATATATCTCACTTTGAGAAATATACATGATTGTATACATGATTGTGCATAATATATGGTTACGCAAAGTCAAGATTATCTCGGAAATAAATCTAACCGAATCTGAAGAAGATAATTAAAATTATGCACCCATATCTTTTGTGGTCCATTGAAGGGTCTGGCTGCTGCTCCCCACTGTGGCATTGTGGGGAAGGATATTATTGCACTGCCTAATATCTTTCCTTTCCCCGACTGCATCACCTAACTTTTGACCCCCTCCCCTTCCCACCAAAAGTGCCAACATTTGTGCTCTTACATTATGACTCTGCCTCATCACCTTCTTTTGTGGGAGTTCTTTGTTTTTTCCTCCTTCTCTGACATGTCCATTTCTTTCCTCAGTTTAGTTGTACTGTAACTTCCTCCCTGCTTCACTCTTAATAGTTCCACTTTTGTCACATCTTAAGTAAGTAATCGTGGATTTTTAGTCTTGTGGATGGAAAAAATTCTTGCAGGGAGAGTTGGTCTCACATGACGTGATGTTTCCCCGGCTCGAACAGGATTACGTGAATGATACTTGTGGTTAAAAAAAAACTGTTTTGACGGTTAGTTACGGGGGTGAGGTGGAATGGAATTAATAGTGGAGAAATAGTTGTAGTCGGTCGATCCCGCAAGGAATTGTTTTCCTAAACTAACATTAGATCCCAATGGGAGTGGGATGGGAATTTGCTTAGAGAATGGGGCTGCAAGCAAGCAAGCCTGTGGCGTGGTGGAGCACCATGCACGTGGGTTGATAATGCTTGGGCCGTTGATTGTCTGATCTGACAGAATTTTGATGATGATGATGGGGAATAAGACTAGCTAGCTAGGAAAAGCACGATCCATATGGTGTGAGGTGGTCTCCATGAAAGTACTAATACCGGCTAAGAAGGAAGCACATTGTAGTCTGTAGACCAGCTACAAACACAACACCCGCCCATTCAATATTTAATTAATTTATCAACCAAATATATAATAACATATATAATTGTGACATATATTAATTTATTCAAAACTGTTTATCTATATGGGTTGTATTCAACCCCAAAAAAATTGATGGTGATGACTGAGCAAGCCACTCTCTCACGTCTGACATAAGTTAAAATTTGGAGGGCCTGGGATGTCTCCCTTGCCCTAAAATAAACAAATATATGGGTGTCGTGGGTTTTGTCAATATCTTGTAATTTTATGGTACTCAACAATTAACCCTCGACCCTTTTTTATGAAACTCAATTACTATATTTTTTCATACGGTTTGTTAAAAGGAAATTAATTAAAGTATACGTAGCATCTTTTGCATAGGCTAATTCAATTTTCTATAAATACTAGTAAATTAATGTTTGATTGAAAACTAAAAAAGTTTTAAGATAATCAAATACTAGTGCATGCAACCTTTAATAACTTTAAAGTTTACATTCGTTTTTTCTTTTGTCATCCACATGTATTCTCCTTCTCCACGAGAGTCGGAAACATCTATATCTCAATGAGGCTAATTAACTCTCTCTGCAGGGATTTTTTCCATTCAACTCAATACCTTGTTTAATGAAATAAGCAGGTATCATTTGAACCAATCCCTTTAGTATTTATACACTTTGTTTGCACAACTCAAATTGTGAAAATTCAAGCCGACAAACCTATAAATTACGACACTGTAAAATTATAAGGAAAATAAGATTCTTTTCAGATAAAAGAAGTGGTACTGTAACATTACTCTTGAGTGAAATTTACAAAGTTATGCTGACAAAAATAAATAACTTCTTATAGAAGTAGAACTACATGCAGTTTCTTTTTGGATAAAAAAAAAGTGCTAGTGTGACTAGGGATGGCAAACGGGTCTGGCCCAACGGCCAGCCCATCCCTACCCGTCAAATTTATAGGGCCGAGTTGAGACTTTCAACCCACTGGCCCTTTTAAACCCAGCCCGTTCTGGTCCTTTAAAAAATGGGTTGGATGAGTATTCGGGCCGGGCCAGCCCTTCGGCTGAATTTTTTTTAAAAAAAAGGGGATAGTGGTTTTTGTATATACTGCTACCACTTACTTGAGATTCTGTATATATATATATATATGTATATATATCCCTCATTCATCAAGTAGTTTTCTGAGTACAACAACCTCCTCCATAACAACTTTATATTTTCTTTGGCTTTTGTACTTTGTGTTTGTGGATTAGAAGTTTCATTGGTGTTTGTTAAATTAACTTTGAATTGTGTTTGTTAATTTTCTAGACTGGTTATGGATGGATGGTGTTATTTATGTTCTTAATATTTATGGATGGATGGACTAGCAGCTTCAATTTACTTTTTTTGTCACGTTACTATTTTATTTTAATTTTTATAATTTTTTTCGTAGGCTAACTCGTTTATCCCATCCCAATTCGACCAAAAAAAAATTCACTTCGTTAGTTCGTTATAAGGGCTGACCCTTTGACCCTGTTAGCCCTCTCAAATATGGGTCGGGCTGACATTTTTCGTCCATTTTTCATTTAGGGTCAGCCCAACCCGTCCCATTTTTAAAGGGCTGATCGAGGGCCGGGGCGGGCCAGCCCGTTTTTTCCATCCCTAAGTGTGACATTACTCCGAGTGAAATTTACAAATTTATGTAGACAAAAGTAAATAAACTTAAATAGGAGAGGATCTGACGGTGTAAAAATTATAAGGACTACATGCAGCTTTCTTTTATAGATAAAATTAAGAAAAGTGGCATTGTAACATTATTCTGAGTCAAATTAAATTTACAATTAATCCATTCAGGGTTAAGATTGGAAGTTTAAACCTCATTGCATTCTATGTAACTCGTCATGATCAATCTTCCTCCATATATAGCTCTTGTGTTCTGTCACTATATAAATTGTTCACTTTCCCCACCTCTGACTCTCATGGGGACAATGACCCACATGTCTCGATGAATTTTGCTATTAATTCTGTATTGAAAAGAAAAACAGTAGAATGAGTTAAAATCTCATTATTGGTTTTGGTTAGCTACAATGCAATGCAAGTCCTTTTTGGTCTTTACAGTTTTTCATTTTCAATTATTTATAACACACACTCGATCGGTTTCAGCGCAGATATCCATAAAATCATACATACCAGCTTTGCTTTAGGGTTTGTTTCTGGCAGACTTTGAGATTCTTCCTCATCTCTTCTTTCTCAATTAACTTTGTTTTGTTCTTTTGTTATCTAACGATCTATCTTTCAAAACATTTTAATTTTAGTGTGGCAAGTTTTTATATATGGGATCTGTTGGATATTAATCTTTCTTCCTCACAGGCTGTGGTTCTAAAAATTAGGGTTTTCCCTCCTCCACCTGTTGTTATACTCTAAGAGTGTGTTTGGTTTGACATTGAAATCGATCAAACTCAAATTTAAATTTTTCAACGCAACTATTTTCAGTATAGTATTGAAAACGTAAGTTTACGAAACAAATATTCTTTAAGCCTAAAATATATGTCGGTACTAATTTTTACAATTAATTAGCTCGTTTATCAAGAATGAATGAATCTGGTTTTTGCTGCGCTGGCTAGCTAGCTATATGGTGTACTTGCTCTATGGGAGAGAAATTAAAGAGAGTGAAGGAGCTTCCCTCAGGCCACGCATGAATAAAGTGTTGGTGAAATATCTGCTGACTCATTCATACACATGCAGTAGTACTGCAGGCTACTATACTGTAATTGTGTGAATGAATGAAGCGGGAGATATTAATTTGTATCCCTCTTTCTCTGTGCTTGGACTGAAGGGGAGCTCCTTCTCTGTTTTCTATCCGTTTATATTCATATATATGTGTGTCTATGGCTTTAAGCCTAATCTTTTTATAGGTGCAGTCACCACACTGTAGCCGATGTAACGCATCATATTGTAGGTCTTAATGACTCACCACAAGACTGCCTAACATTCACTCAACACTTGCCATGTGAAATTTTATAACTGCCTGCATGCCCACTCACTAGTTTTCACTTGCTGTACTTGAAAATACTGTGCGTTTTATTTACACAAAATTCATGATTCCAATGCTACTCTTTGCATCATTTGTTCGAATTCATCTTTAAAATGTGATTTTAGTGTAAACCAAACATGCTAATCATGTCCAACATTATCATACTGAGCACGGTATTTAAATGTTTGTTTGTTTTAATTTGTAATTAAATACATTGCAAAATTAATTAATTTCACATAATTAATTTTAAATTACTTAGTTCCAATGTATTTCGTAAAACATATATTATTTATTTTTAATCATTGATAATGTGTTTGGTTTATATTAAAATCGCATTTCGAATATGGATTCAAACAGAAGTTACTCTCAATGTGTGTTTGATTTACTCTAAAATCACGTTTCAAACATGGATCGGGCAACACTGCTGAAAGTAGCGTTTGCCCGGATCCACGTTTGAAATGTGGTTTCCGGATGAACCAAACACACTGTCAGTAGCATTTACCCGGATCCACGTTTGAAACGTGGTTTTAAAAGTAAACCAACAGAGAATCAAGTATACTCAAAGTGTAAACCAAAACATTAATATATTTAACATTGTCCCTATAATTAACATGTATATATCATATTGAAAGCGGTAATTTGTTATCTTCATGTCTCTCATATACATATAACTTTGTGATTACTTTTGTATATATAACATCTTTTTCAGGAAGCATATCAACACTGTGCTACTTTCCTTGCCGGTTCGTCTACAACCTTATCCTCTCTCCCCCCAATGAAGGAAGGGCTAAGCTTGTGGGAATAAAGATAGTTAAGGTTTGGAAGAAGAAAACGGGAAGGTGTTTGATAGTTGCGCGCAGAGACGACAACCATGTTCGCCATTTTGCCATGTTCAATGTGTATGATTTGAAATATTTGTTTCAACCAGTTGCCTATAATAAATTTTAGTCTTTCATTAAATATGTAGATCTTATATAAAATGTTTTATAAGGGAGACTGAAATTGTGGGAAGAGCTCCCAAATTCGATCTCATTCTTAGGGAGGGGTGAAGAGATCACTTAATTGTGACTAAATTCCGAATATGATTACCCCAAATAATAGGGGATACCTATGGTTAACACAAAAAAATATAAAATTTTTTATAAACTTAATTTAATTATGTAGACTATATGTCTTAAAATAGTATGGGTTAAATATGTTTTTAGTTCCTGAAAAATAGTCGAGATTTGGTTTTAGTCCCTGCAATTCAAAACTGGTGATTTTGGTCCTTCAAAAATTGAAAATACACCAATTTAGTCCTTGTTGACTTATTTTGCTACAGATTTTGCTATGGATTGGCTACGAATTTTTATCAATAAGGAGATAAAATGATATTCAAAATCAAATGTAAGATTAATTAGTTGAGAAGTGTGTATTAAAAAAGTAGAGACAACATGTGAAGCATGAAAATATAGAAGTACGGAAGAAAAAAGAAAAAAAAATAGAAAAAATTGAATGAAGATTAGAAGAGTTGGAGAGAGTGAGTGAGGAAAAAAAAGAAGAAAATCATATAGTGGAGGAACAAAAGCTTTCAAGGTCAAAAGATCTTTTATTACAAATTTCTAATAATAGGTATGCTTTATAATATTTAAATCCTTTAATTTTTATTTATGAAATCATTCTTTATCATCCTATTTTTACATTAAAAGTCATCAATTTACAACAAAATTAATGAAATATGATTTTTTTTAGAAATTTAAAATTGTATACATTGGAGGCCTTGTGAAAAAATTTAGTGGTGATATATTTAATAAATAAATGTAATATAATAAAAGAACCAAAAAATTTTATTTAAATAATTTTTTAATTTAAAATATATCCGATATTTTCACTGTAAGTTTTTATCGATCATTTTGTTTCGACCCGGAATGCCCGTTAGCTCTTTGAGCTCCTTTTCTGAATGTTAGGCAAGACTATAGGGATTTTCCACTTGTAACAAAGAATGAACCTAGGATGTCAAGGAGGTGGTATTATACTAGCCGTGTCCATATTTACTAAAATTAATAGGTACCCATGAGAATAGCAGGTATCCCCGTGTAACCCATTAATATTTAAAAAATTTAAAATTTATAGAAAAAAATAGAGAAAAATCATATAATATATCATAATATCATATAATATTAATATTATATAATATAATATAAATTAACATTATATAATATTATTACATGTTAATATATTAAAATATGATTAAAAATAATTTTTATATCATCATATAATAATAAAAAATTATAATATTTTAATATATTTAATAGAAAATATATTTTAATGAATATGCGGGTACCAGCGGGATCAGTAGTATAATATCCGTCCCCACCCATTACGGGTATATTCACGGGTATCCGCCGGGTGCGGATTTTTTTGACATCCCCACTCAAGAGATGGCACCATCTAAAACCATATTATAAAAATAAAACAATTTGAGGTCGAAAAAGATTATTGGCTTTAGAATGGGTTTAGGAGAGAAAAACAAACAAAAATTTCTTTTCAGATGTGAGGGGTGGAAATTTTTTTAGGAAATTAAATTATAAAGAAATAATTTTGGAGATGAACAAAAGGAATGAGATGACAACAAAATTAGCCTTTATAGGTAGGTGTCTTCTTCCTTTGCTAAAAGTCCAAAGGGTCAGTCTAGTAACGGACTAACGGTATTTGAGTAGTTTAGTTCAAATTTCAGTTCTAATATAACATGTCTTTGTTACTAATTATACTTATTAGAAGTTTTAGAATAATATATATTTGTATAAAGTTATTAATCTCATACTTTGTTCTTTTATTCTCATAATAGTCAGGGTGATTATCTTATTCTTATATAAGAACGAAATTTATTTTCAAACCTAAACAATCATGGAGGATGGTTTTTCAAAAAAAATAAAAACCTAAACAACCATAAATTTATATCCCATTTTTCTATTAAGTTGTTTCATCCATATTTAAATTTAAATTTCTTTTAATTAAAACATTAGAAAATATGCATAAAAAGAAATAAATGTTAACTAGACGCATTTTTTAATTTGGAATAATATTCTTAAAAATGTAAGGCACTAGAATTGGCTTAATGAAGGACTTCATAGTTCATATAAATTCATAAATTCAAACCTCATTATTGCTTTTGTACGTATACCAAAAAATATTTTTAAAAATATGATCTGTTTTTAATTTCATATATTAAATTTGAGTTTTTACCGGTGAAAATAATGTCTTTGCCAATATACCGACTCTCAATTATAAAATATTTTTTAGTACTCCTATATTAGATATTGTTTTTATTAATATAGTAGATATTATTTCAATGATAAAATACATTTACCAATATTATTTTTTTAGCACACTTGATATTTTTATTTTTAATTTTAATTTTTAAGAGAAAATTAAAAAAAAAATGTCAATCCAAAAGCAGTTATTTATAGGAAGTAGACTGTTAAAAAAAATTCTTCCCAATGTTACACCAAGTATCTCACTTCTTAATTTTTAATTTTAGTTTAATTATTTTTAAAATTTTGTTACTTAAATTTAGTCAATAGAAGCTTTCTTATTGTTAATATAAAAACTTTTTACAATTATAAACTTTGGAGATAAATTTTAACATGTCATATCAAATTAATAAATGTAGTAATGTCACTTAAATCACATAATTTATTCTCAAAATTTATTACAGAAAGATAAAAATTCCACATCTCCTTATTCAATTATTACATAATAAAATAGAATTGTTACTTTGAAGAATTAAAATATTTCTTATTATATTATCTTCCATTTTAACACACTTGATTTCACACCAGTTTTAGCATATTTTTTTAAAAACAAAACTTCCAAATTGCAATCCTTTAAAGTTTTTGTTTTCATTATAAAAAAATTGCCTAAATCATAATTCTATTAAAATAATTACTTTTAATTTTCTACACTAAGTTTTTTATTCTAAATATTTATTATTTATACTTTCAAATTAAGTTGTTTTAAACATTTTTTTAATTAAAATTTAGTAATTTTTATAAATTTCATCGTATTACTCTTATTTGCTTACACTACAAGAATGTGCTGATTTAGACGCGGGAACGTAGCAACGACCAAACCATGGCTACACTGTCGCTACATTAAATGCGTAGCCCAGTGCATTTAATACATAATGACGACTTGGTTATTTTTTTTCTAAAATATTAAAATTAAGCATAGCGACGGCCAAAGCGATGGTATGGCCGTCGCTACATTTTAATTAAAATTTAAATTTTGGCGCGTTCAACGTACACTATAAGAAATTCACTATTTAGCGACAGCCTTGTAGCGATGGCCATCAACTGTCGCTCGTAGCAACGGCCAAGTCATCGCTAATGCGTCGCTACAAACATTAAATGCATTGTTCAGTACAATTAATACTTAGTGACGACAAAGCTGTCACTACGTAGCAACTATAGCGACGACCTGACCCTTGCTACACTTATTTTTAATTTTTATTTTTTTCTGAAAATATTAAAATTAAGTGTAGACGGTATGGTTGTCGCTACATTAAAAATAAAATTTAAATTTGGCGCGCGTTGAGGAATTTTAAACGTAGCGACTGGTGTAACATCCCGAAAATTAGGGGCTCGAAGTATAGTGAAAGCCTTAGGCTGTGAATCCGCCAAGAGAGGAAGGTTAAGAGTAGAAGGGATAATTTAGGGGTTAGAATACATATATAGACAAGAATTAGACGAACATGTTAAGAGTCGTGAGTTTTAGGAGATTTGGAAAGAGGGACCGAGTATTAAGTCAAACAATTGTAAACCAAATTTAGAGGAAAGTGTAACATCCTATTATTTAAACCAATTACATATAGAAGGTTAGTAAGATAATAACCATTAAGGGAAGGGTTAAGAAAAGAGTAAGAAAATGATAAGGGAAAGACTTAAGAGTGAGAAATCAAGACTTTGGATTCTGATGTTCTCACTAAAGTGAGAAGGGCTCGCTTGAGCGAGCATATAAGTAAAACTAGATAGTTTGAGTTATGGTTTTCTCGCTTGAGCGAGAAGGCTCTCGCTCAAGCGAGAAACAGGGGAGTTAGGGAGTGCTCTCTGGAAGAATTTCGCTTGAGCGAGAAGGGCCTCGCTCAAGCGAAATTCATTCAGAGGAGGAGTGCTCTTTGGAGGAATTTCGCTTGAGCGAGGAGGGTCTCGCTCAAGCGAAATTCATCCAAAGAGGAGGGGATGCTCTCTGGAGCATTCTTGCTCAAGCGAGAGGCTTCTCGCTTGAGCGAGAATGCGAATTCAGAGTTTTCTCTGCGCTCCCGCTCAAGCGAGAAGGGCTCGCTTGAGCGAGACCACACGTCCCCGTCTTTAAAACACAATTAGGGCTCAGTCTTCTCATTCTTTTCTTCTTCCTTCTTCGCCTAGAGAGAGGGGGAGTTCCTAGTGAGAGAAAGTGACCTTGGAGCTAGTAGAAAGGAGGAAGAGCCAAGGATATCCACCCCTAACCTTCAGCAACTTCATTCCTCTTCTCTTTGAGCTTCCTTTGAGGTCAGTAAAGCTCACACACTTCCACTTCATCATGTGTATGCTTCTCTTATGACCCCTATTCTCCCTTTTCCTCTTCCTTCTGGTATGTGGGTGTTGATTCATTGATGGACTAGATAATATGTATGGTATGAGTTGTTTATGAGTTGGAATGTGAAACCCTAGGTTAAAGAATTTTGGGATCGTGTGGGAACAACTGTTATTAGGTGTTTTTGTTGTTGATTCTTGAAGTTCTATGATGATTTTGTGGGTTATTGAGTATACATGATGTGTGGTTGATTGAGAATATTTCCTGTTGGGTTGTTCCTGGCATTTCTCCAATTTCAGTTGAGATTTTGCAAATGTGTTTTTCAACTAGAAAATGAATTTGGCCTATGGCCACCAAACACTAATTAATCAAGCTTGACTTCGGTCCAGAATAAGACTAAAATGAATTTGGCTTCGGCCCAGAGTAAGAGTTTTGGCTTCGGCCCAGAATAAGAATTTGGCTTTGGCCCAGGATAAGAGTTTTGGCTTTGGCCCAGAATAAGAGTTTTGGCTTCGGCCCAGAATGCATGCATAAAAACTTGACTTCGATCCAGAATAATGTCTTCGGTCCAGAATAAGGGTGGGATACGTCCCCTTGAAAGACGTTCCTTATAGTCTAAGCTCAGGTCTAACCCCAGAATCAATGAAAAGACCCTGTTCTGCCGGGCAATGCATGTCATGCATAGCATATCATTATTGAGTTGCACTACATGTTATTTCAATCAAGTTATGATATGATCCTGTGATGTAAGATGACTAGAATAGTTTATGTATGATATGCATGATTTGTTGAATGGTATGTTGCATTTCATATGTTGTCTCCCCACACCGCCTGTTGCAATGCTTTGCTCGCTGAGACCATAGTCTCACCCCCACGTTGCGGGGATACATTTTAGTTATGTAGGTTTGCTTGGTGATCGCATAAGGGTAGGAGTGAAGCTCGAAGTGCGAATCACCTCTCCTCAGATATTAGCTTGGATTCTTCAAGTGTTTGAAGTATAATTTAATGTGTTTTGTATTATGCTAAGGTCCATGTATTTAGGAAGAATTATATATGTTAAGCCACTAAGTGGCAGATGGATTATGATACGTATGTAGAATTGTAACGTTTTTAGCTTAGGTAAGCGTTGGAATTACTTAAGCGTTTGAGGAATGTGTATGTAAAGATATCGGTAGTGGCGCGAAATAATTTTATAAATTTGAGACTAGTGTCTCCAACTAGCATTATTTTTGCATTGAGAAATTAGGACGTTACAACTGGTCGTAGCTACGTTAAATGCTGATACGCGTAAAAACCCTTCCCCTCCCCCCTTCATCCATTTTCATCCTCCTCTCCTCCTTCCTCCTTTTTCCTCCCCTCCGGACACCCCTTTGTTTCTATCCCTCTCTCTTTTTCATTCTAAAAAACTCACCGATTAAAAACTTCCCCTCCTTTATAGGTTCATTTTGAACCGATCAGAATTCAAAGTAGTTGCATGTAGGTGACTTTACAACAGCTCCTCCCTTCATTCCTTCTCCGGCGTCATAACTAGTAAGTTTTATAGTTTTAATTAATTTATTTGTAATTAATAGTTTATTTGTTTTATTAGTTTATTAATATGATATAGGTATTAGGTTATTAGTTTTAAACATTGCTTTAGTAGGTATGTTGTTTATTAGTTTATTAGTTTATTAGTTTATTAGTAATTATTAGTTTTAATACGTAATTAGTAATTAGTAAATAGTAAATCGTAATTAGAACGTGCTTCGTCCCTGCCATCTTCTTTCTACCGCGTCCTTCCTTCCTTTCTTTCGTCCTTTGTCCCTCGTCTTTCTATCCTTCGTTTCTCTCCTTCCTCCTTTGTCCCTCGTCCTTCTTTCCTTTCTACTCCTTCATCGTTCGTCTTTTCCTTTCTCTCATTCTTTCCTTATATCCTGTCTATAGTTTTATAGAAAAAAAATGCCTCGTATGCGTGGCAGAGGTGGAAAGAAGATCCCACCGAGAGTAGGGGAGGTTCCATCCTCCGGGCGAGCTACGTGCACAGGCAGCTCGCGCAATGTGGGAGAGGGCTTACCTCTCTCACTCTAATCAGCTATCGGAGCATCATCTACTTCAGTGGCTTCGGCGGCAACCATCCAGTCTTCTTCTTCTTCCTCCCCTCCACCTTCTACTTCAGAATTCGATGGAATGTGGTTCATCCCGACACTAAAGTCGTCACCCTAAACCCTAAATATTAAAATAAAATAAATAATAATAAATTTAATTTAAAAAATATTATCTTTAGCTATGACCTTGGTCGTCACTAAAGTCGTCGCTAGATAAAAAAATTAAAAAAAATAGTAATACGTAGCGATGACCATGATTTTAGAGACGACTTTAGCAACAGCTTGGTCGTCTCTACGTAGCGACGACTTACTTTGCTCGTCGTTACTGCATTTACGACGAGCTTTGTAGTGACGTCCACGTGGTTGTCGCTACATAGCCTGTAGTGACGACTTTTCGCTTGTAGCGACGACCTATGGTCGTCACTAACTAAAAGGTGTTTTCTTGTAGTGATAGCGACGACCATAGCAACGGTCAGACCGTTGCTACATTAAATTCTTTAACGCGTAAAACCTTTCCCCCTCCCCTCTTCCTCCACATTCCTCCTCCTTCCTCTTCTTTCTCCTCTCTCCGTTCAAGCCATGTTTCTCTCCCTCTCTCTATTTCATTTTCAAAATCTCTCCAATTAAACACTTGATAAGTGTCAATTATATGATAAATTCTTGTATTTTTACTGCACTTATCAATGGTAAAATAGTAATTTATGCCCCAAAATAATCTCTTTTTATTAATAATTTCAATAATTGTGTTTATTTAATTTGAATTTGAATTTGATGCTATTTTAATAGAAAATCTGTTGATTTTGCAGATTTATGAGAGAGATTTAAATGAGAAAAGAAGATAGGATTATTTGAGGATAGGATCTGCAGATTTGAAGTTTAAATAAGAGCAAATAAAGATTGTGAAGTCTATTAATTAGTTTGAGCATTCAAACTTGACTCAAAGACTTAATATCCTTTAGTTTTAATGATTAACAAATAAGAGTATAATAAGAACAAATAAGATTATATAAACAGATTCTACTGAGAAAGGTATTGGTTTGTTGATTGTGTTTCAGGTTGAAATATTCATTAGAAGAAGAAGAAGATTTGATGAAAAGAATCAGAATCAGAAGATAAGGATCAGAAGAACAAATGCAGGATTTAATATAAAGGTTGTCTGAAGTAAAGTAACTCGTCTGAAGTGCAGAAGTTGTCTGAAGTAAGCAACTCGTCTGAAGAACGCAAGCCGTCTGAAGTTCTGAAGTCGTCTGAAGTGCTGAAGCCGTCTGAAGTGCTGAAGCTGTCTGAAGTGCGCAAGCCGTCTGAAGATGTGAAGACCATCTGAAGACGTGAAGACCATTTGAAGACGTTAGACAATCTGAAGACGTGAAGACCGTCTGAAGACGTGAAGACCGTATGAAGACGTGAAGACTATCTGAAGAAGCCTACAAACAGAATCAAGAATTTATCTCTTGAAGACGTTGCTAAAGTGTAAAGCACACTCTACCAAAGAGACTACACTTATTTCAGTATAAAAGCTAAACATGCTTTTATGCCTCGATCAAAGTCTTACACAAATGAGGAAACTATGCAATGACTTTCTCTAATAACTGTTGCACCTGCAACAAAAGGCATTTCAGTATAAAAGCTAAACATACTTTTATACCTAGACCAAAGTCTTTCACAAATAAGGAAACTCTGCAAAGACTTTTTGCAAAGTCTGGTGCACCTGCAACAAAAGGCATTTTTGTGTGCGCAGACCTACTGCACATGCACCTGCACCTGTTGGCTGCCCAGAACTGATCAGAAGACTGAGAAAAAGCAACCAGAAAGATGTTTTGAATAAAATACAATTGATTCAACATCTTTATTCATCTACATCTCAGAAGAAGAAGAAGTTGCAAAGAAGAACAGAATAGCAATCAGCTGAAGTAGAAGAAAAGCTGGAATTAATATGATATAATATTCTAGCTGAAGAATTGAGAAAAACCTGAATTATATAAGATGAGCACATGTTGAAGCTAATGAGATAAAAGCAAGCATTTGAGTATATGTGAAGAAATTAATTGTCTGAACATATAAGCTCTCTAAGTGCATGGAACAGATTTCAACATCGAGGAAATCAATACAGAAGCTAAGACTATATGATTCAACGACTATAATATCACATGTCTTTATTCAAAGAAGAAACTGCAACAACAGCTATTCGACAAGACACCTCACTCAAAGAAGAAAGAAGAAATGGTGTCAGGAAGCAAACAGAAAAGGAGCATATACAAAATAAGCAAAAGGACAAATCCAACGGATACCTCTTCATATACACTCCTAAGAAAAGCAGAGGAAATCAGAAGTCAGTTGAGGAACGCAGAAGAAATCACAAGACAGCTGAAGAAAAGCAAAAGGATATCAAGAGAGAGAACATGCAAAATAATATCAAGAAAATCTCTCTAAAGAGCTCATCAACAGAAGTGTCAGAACAGGACTGTCTGAACACTTATTTGCTTAAGGAGAAGCAACCGTTTGAGACATTACTACACAACGGCTATATGAGCCACATCATCAATTATCTCAACGGTATTATGAATCATCTTCAAACGGCTATATTCCAACAAAACATATAAATAGCCTCAAGGAAGAATTTGAAGAGGTTGAACTCATTCACTTGGTTCAATCAGTTGATCAAGATGTATCAGAAAAACCTTATCGGTTGTTGACCGTGCTTACTTGAATCAACCAAGTTGAGAAAGTTGAAAAAGAATCAACCATGCCGCTGATCTATTGATCAGTTAGTCAAAGTTGTAGTTGTTCAGTTGAACAACCAACCAGGCTGTGCTTAATCTCAAATGAACCAAGAATGGTTTGAAGTCGCAAGTATACCTTGGTTATTCCAATGATACGGGTGAGAATGTAGCCCATGGAAACCAATGGTTGGAGAACAAGGCTGAAGCTCAAATCAAGTATCTATCTAGCCAATTCTTAGAGGATGTCATTCCTCACATCAGAGACAGGATTGTACCTAATTTATACACTTGTATCACTGTCTTAATCTTGTACTTAGAATTCATTCATTGTATCCTGAGTAGTACTCAGTTAACCTCTAGTACAGGAAGAAATTAAGTTTATGTTTCGTGGAAACTTAAACTTAGTTCAAATTGTAAACACTTTGTGTGTCTGAGAGCCTGAGGAGGCTTGGTGGAAGAAAGAATACTCATACACTACTGTGGTTAGTGTCTGAGAGCCTGGAGAGGCTTGGTGGAAGAAAGAATACTTAGTTGCAAAGCCTGGAGAGGATAGACTGAAAAAGAATACTGCATATGTTGCCTGGAGAGACAGTTGAAAACAAAGAATACTTGTTGAGCCTGGAAAGGCTTGTCTGTAAAAGAATACTGCATAAGTTGCCTGGAAAGGCAGTTGAAAACAAAGGAATACTTGGTGTTGTCTGGAGAGACTGTACTCGTGTTGTCCGGAGAGACTGTACTCGTGATGTCTGGAGAGACTGTACTCGTGATGTCTGGAGAGACGGTACTCGGTAGAGCCTGGAGAGGCTTGCCTGAAAAAGAATACTGATTGAGTTGCCTGGAGAGGCAGTTGAAAATGAAAGAATACTCATTGTTTAGCTTGAAGAGGCTGTGGTAAAATAATACTTGTATCTGAGTTCAGATAGTGGAAAAATCCAGTGGTTGTTTGCCTCTAGGACTGGATGTAGCTCACGGGTTTGTGGGTGAACCAGGATAAATTTTGTGCCTAAGTCTTCTTTCCCTTAACTTCTCTATTTACAATTTTCATATTTATGTTGGGGATTGAAAAGTTATTTTCATAACAAACTTAACACAACAATTTCAATAAATGATCTTTCATAAGAACAAAACATGAGATGTTTCTTATATCATTTGGAGCATTACAAAGAATGCTTTTTGAATTACTTCTGAAACAATTATCTGAAGTGAGTCTGGAAAGAACTCAGTTCAGAAATCGGGAACAAACTTCAGACAACCTCTAGTCATCTGAAGTATTTCAGAAACAATTTTGAGAAACATTCAATGTAATAATCTTCAGAAGATATCTTGAGAAGTTTCTGTTTAAAATAATCTTAAGACTTAAAAGAAACTTTATTTTTCTTATCTTTCGCACGTTTAATTATCTCTGATCTTAAGATTTATTGTAAACATTATTCATCTTCATGATTTAAACGAAAGATTTTCAAGATTGTCGTGAAAAGCTTAAAACACTATTCAACCCCCCTTCTAGTGTTTCCTGTGGTTCTAACAAAGATAAGATCAGCAGCCATTTAAAACAAGGATTCTGCGGATTACTTCCCCAATTTAAATTCAAAGGTAAAATAAACACAAAATCAAGCCAAAAAGGGGAAACAAGGAAAGTCAAACAAACAAGGATAAGATCAGGAAGAAATCAAGCTGTTAAATGAGGAAACAGAGAAGGCTGCAGCGTGTTTCATGCTTCACCTGCGCTGAACGCAGGATGAAGCGAAGCTCTCTGGAATCTACGCTTCACTTGCGCTGAGCGCAGAGTGAAGCGCAGAAACACAGATTAGTTTTTAAAATGCAATTTCAAACAGATTCCTTCCAGATTTCAGATAGCTTTCCTTCGTCTATAAATAGGACCTTTTGCAAAGATCAAAGAGTTAGCAGAGTTAGGGTTTAGGGCTCAAAGCTCCAGAGGAGACCCAAAGGGCTGCCGAGATAGCAACGCTAGGATTGAAGAAAAGCGTGACAGTTTCTTCATTGGTCTGTATGGCTACCATGCGTAGCTAAACTCTCCAATAGGATTGAATATAGTTGATTCAATCCCCAACTGTATGTGAATTCTCTTTATTGTTTATGAATCCCTATTCTATGTTATCGGTACTTTCATACTTTGCTTGATGCGTAGCTTCCGCCTGTGTGCCGAAGTTATAGGTTGTTTTTATAAAATACATTGGAAAATGGTTTTGTGAATTCAACAGTGAGTTTGGGGGAACCGATACTTAGGAAACTTGAACTCTGATTGGTAAAAGTACTCATAGTAGTCGCTATAGGAATATAGGATGGATTGATAGTGTTAACGAACAGAAAAATAGAGCAATCAAGCCGGGGTAATTTGTCGCCTGGGAGAACCCGCATGGATTATCTTCGAGTATTTTACTACCGGTGACTCAGGGTAAAATAATATAGTTTGGCTAGGGTATCATAGAATATATTCATAAATAATCTTGAGGTTCACATACAAAAGGGGTGCGATGATACGAAGTTCAATCCTGATCCAAGTAACGCTATCTTACTCTACTCTACTCTCCAATTTATTTTATGCATTTAATTTCCGCAACACAAACATCAAATACCGTTTCTTACTTGATAGTCTGATCACTAATCATTACGAGTTGAACCGTTCCCTGTGGATACGATACTCTTTACTTACTATTATACTGCTGGAATTTTGGTACGCTTGCCTAAATCCCATAAACACTCTCCCTCCTTCATAGGTTCGTCTTGAGCCGATCAAAATCCGAATCGGTTGCCCGTAGCTCCCTTTGCACCTCCTTCCCTCTTCCTTATCTGGCGTCGCAACCGGTAAGTTTTACAATTTTAATTAGTTTATTAGTACTCAATAGTTTATTAGTTTTATTAGTTTATTATTGTGATATAGGTATTAATTTATTAGTTTTAAACATTGCTTTAGTAGGTATGTTATTTATTAGTTTTATTAGTTTATTAATATGGTATAGGTATGTTGTTGAATTTATTTAATGTGATATATTTATAGGTATGTTGTTTTATTTTTTAATTTATATAATTTATGTAGATTAGAATTATCTAACTTATATAATTTGTAATTAGTAATTATAATTTGTATAATTATTTAATTTATATATTTTATATAGTTATTTAATATAATTTATATATAATTTATATGTGTGGATTTTAATATTTAATTTAAACTTATTAAAATTAGGAAAAATGCCTCGTATGCGTGGTAGAGGTGGAGTTAACAGTGTTTTTTATATAATTTCAAATATTTGCAATTGAATATATAACTAACTAATTATACGTTTCCTTGTACTCAACAGACAAATTACCAGGAGCGCCCGAGGGAGGTGGAGGCACAAACGTGGGACAACTCCAGCTTTGATGGCTCCACCAAGCTGCAGATCTGGAAGGATGTTACGGGTGGCAAGACCCGAGGCTGCTGTTATGGCACGGGGACTTGTCAACCAACCTTCGTCCAGGTGTGACCAGTCTCACTCAGGAGTTTCGGGCTCATACCTGCGGGAGTGACGGGTCCCGGTCACGACATTCGACGGAGGAAGCGTTGCGCCGGGAAGTCAATGAAGCAAGGGAGCAGGCTAGCCGGGCTAAAGCGCAGGCTGCACGGTTGGAGGAGGACTTTGCACGACTCCGATAACAGATGCAGCAGTTGCTGGACGCTCAAGCTTAGGCTCACTCCACTACGATGACGCCCTGGGTGACCAGCCGTTGGATGAGGATGAGGATCGTCCCCCAGCACAACCCCAGCGTCGTCCCACCATTAATTGTTTTGATTATGTTTTTTTTATACTTTTATTGTATTATGTTTGAACAATATTTGTATATATATATTTTTTCCTCTATTGCTGTGTTATATAGTATTTAGTATTTTTCTTTATAATTTTAAAATTAACAAATATTAAACCCTAAACCCCATATATTAAAATAAAATAAATAATATTAAATTAATTTTATTAAAAAAAATATATCATTAGCGACGGTCATAGCCGTCACTAGGACTGTCACTAAATAAAAAAATAACAATAATATGTAGCGACGACCATGACTTTAGAGACGACTGTCGGTCATCGCTACCCTAGAGACGACCTGTTTTGCTCGTCGTTATTGCATTTACGACGGGCCTTTTAGCGATATCCTTCAAGCCGTCGCTAAATACATTGTAGCGACGGTCAAACGCCGTCGCTAAAAACAAAATTTCTTGTAGTGTTATTTATTTAAATCAATTATATATAATAATCATTTACATATTTTCAATTAACATTTTTAATTTTTTATAATTTAAAAATGTAGGTGAAATGCAAAGAGTATTTACTAATTATATTATATATATATATATTAAACTTGAATATTTAGAGAAAATAATTATAAACTAAAAAATTATTATTGAATGATTTCCTTTTCATTAAAATAGAAATATTTATAAATTATTTTTACAATGGAAATAATTAAATTTTAATTTAAAATATCATGTAAATTACTTCAATATTTTATCACTAATTCAGTGCTAATATTTATAAATTGTCCATTAAATTTAAAAAAAAATTCATATATTTCTTATACATGTTTATATTTGTATATTTTTAATTTCTTACATTTCGTGTTAATAAATAATAATAAAGGTAAACGTAGAAAACAAACAGAGAAAGCCAGCTATTGTATGGAAGAAGGGTACAACAAACAACTGAATGAAAAACGAAGACAAAGAAAGAAAGAAACAGACACAAGGAATTCAATTACGAATTGGTAAGAGAAGCGTCTTCTGCTTTGATCCCAACTTCTTCGCTCTCCGTTCATGTTTCTTTGTGCAATTTATTATTCTTCTGCTTTGATGATCTTATGGTGCCCATTTTCTCTGATATTGCCCATTACTGGGGATTTCCATCTTTATCGGTTTTCAATTCGATTTTCCCAAACCCCAAATGAACCTTTTTCCGCTTCCCAATTCGCTAATTTTTTTTTATTATGTTCTCATCAATTCCTGCTTGGGTTCCCATCTTTGTTGTTAAAGATTGAATCTTTCATTTTCTGTTTTGAAACTTTTGATTGTGGTATATATGTAGGCATGATGAAGTGAAAAGTCTTTGCTGGAAAGAGTGAGAATTTGCGGTTTTTTTATCAGAGTTTGCTCTAAGTGATTGCTTCCTCAGGTACCCTCTTGACTCAACCACATTTTTTCCCTTTCTTGCACACATGTCAAGATGTAAATATGATGCTTTTGTGTGGTACACACTAATGAGTATCTTTATTGGGTGGGGATAATTGCAGCTTAACTGCAAAATGTTGGTTTCCTACAAACCTTGTATCAATATGAATTAGGAAGTAACAGTTACCGTAAAAAGAATGACAAGAAATAAATATGTTATGAACTTATGTTCAGTGATCTAAAGTTTGATCTTTTTATTTTTTCATGATATGGTTGTTGCTTAGAAAAGTCAGTTTAAGTGATATATAGCAGTTAAGGGTTCTTGTGGTGCTGGAACTGATGCATGAAACAGAAAACTTGTAGACCTAGTAGGAGTTGCAACTATAAGGTAAATGTCAGGTACATAGGTTCAATATATGAATGATGACCTAAGTAATGACTTTAACTGTGCTGCACTAAAATTCTGATTGAGGTCTAGAGGCTGAAACAGGCTGGTGTTTACTACATATATATGATATTGCCAAGAAAATGAGTAGGAAAGGACTGAGATTCAGGAGGAGTATGAGAAGGGCATATGGTTCCTGTCACTTGAGTTACTGTATTATTCTTTTAATAGAAGAACTATGAGGCTCAAGGATGGGTTTGGCTATTTGGGAGAAGTTGAGTTTTTGTTCACATAAATATCTAAATAGTGGAAATGCCCCTTTGTCTGCAGTTTATCACTTCATGTGTCTTGAATAACATTTAGTTGTCAAACCAAACTTAGAAAATTTGAATTCCCAAACATCTTGTCTTATTCACTTGTTTGAGTTAGTAGTGAGACAATCAGCTATTCTTGAATACATACAAAGACTGTAACAATAAAGTTATGTTCCATTAAATAGTATCTGATCAATTCCCTCCCACTACTTTCATCCCCCAGGTTGCAACTTGCAAACATTACATGTGATTAATAATTTGTTTCAGATAATATCAATGAATTTTTCTTGTCTGTTACAACAGAAATCACCTTGTGGACTTCAATTCCTATACCTTGGCCAACTGTGGTTATTGAGTGCAGTGAATGCTCTCATATGAGTTCGTCTGTTTCAACATCTCAAGGAATATTTCCAACTTCAAGGATTGGAAGTTGTGAATCCCCTCAACATCGGGCCCTCTTCTTTTCCCCGCCCTGATACAGATATGAATGAAAATGATGAGACGGACTTGCTCTCAATATCATGGAATCAGGACTATGGTTGCTTTGCTGCTGGAACGAGTCATGGTTTTCGTATTTATAATTGTGAACCTTTCAAAGAAACTTTCAGACGCGATTTAAAAAGTGGTGGTTTTAAAATTGTAGAGATGCTATTCCGCTGCAATATTCTAGCCCTTGTGGTGCTGTAGCTAATTCCCATTACCCACCCAATAAAGTTTTGATTTGGGATGATCATCAGAGCAGGTGCATTGGTGAATTCACATTTAGGTCTGAAGTTCGTGGAGTAAAATTGAGACGGGATCGAATTGTAGTTGTTCTTGAGCACAAGATATATGTTTTACAACTTCATGGACTTGAAGCTTCTTCACCAGATTGACACTTTGGCTAACCCTAGGGGGTTGTGCTGTCTTTCATACCATTCAAATACATTGTTTGGCTTGTCCAGGTCGTCACAAAGGACAAGTTCGAGTTGAAACACTTTGGATTGAATATGACAAAATTAATCAATGCTCATGATTCTGAAGTTGCATGCTTCACTCTAACAATGGATGGGCTCCTTCTTGCAACTGCTAGTATAAAGGGAACTTTGATTAGAATCTTCAATACAATGGATGGGTCACGCTTACAAGAAGTAGGTTACTTCACCATGTATTTAATTGTTGTGATAAATCATTGTTATGTCCTAACTTCCTGCTTTGTATTTTTCCTCTTTTTGGGAATTTTAAATTTTCACATCTACATAGTATAAGATGAATTGACTGGAAAATGATTTTTTTTTTTTTTATTTTCTGTAACACTTTATTTTATTGAAATATTTACGTGTTCCTCATATAATTGATTGAAAATGGGAAAACTGAACAAACTTGATCCAACTCTAGAATTGAACACAATCTTGTATATAAGGTACATTCATTATTGTGTTTACACCCCCACATCTTGATCGTTCTTAAATACATTTAGGATGTAACAATTCCTTTGCAACTTTGGAAGTCTCCTTATGATAATAACATTTTAGAGTGTCTTATAGTTATTCGTTTTTAAGTTTTTGCATTTTTACATTACTTCTAGAATGACGCTTTTGCACCTCAATATTCTTGGGCTGTCCACAAATTTTCTGAAAGTAGAACTTTTTTTCAGTAGAAATTGGTTTGATCTTCTTTTACTCTTATCAGTTTTTCTCTTTTATTTTCATGTTCTATCATTCATTTCTCTTTCTTGTAGGTAAGAAGAGGGGTGGATAGAGCTGAAATCAACAGTATAGCTCTGTCTCCAGATGTTCAGTGGTTGGCAGCCTCAAGTGACAAAGGCACTGTTCATGTATTCAGCTTGAGAGTGAGAGTGTTTGGGGAAGATAGTTTAACAAATTCAAATGCTGCTCAAGGGCCTGCACTGTTACATCAGAATTCTTCAACTTCTTTAGATCCCTTGATTTCTCCAAATACTGGTGCCAACCCAATTCATCATTAATCTTTCATGAGAGGTAAATGGAGCGTCTAATGTAGATGCTTAGTACTTAAAATTATTATAATTTGGAGATACAATCATTTGTCCAGTTTGTCCATTCGAAACTTATCCTGGGAGCTATATTGCGTGTGTGTGTGGTGGGGGGGGGGGGGGGTGTTTCAAATGATAATTTATAGTCCTTTGTAATAGATTTTGGTTAGAAAACTTGATAGAATCACTTGATTCACATCAATCAGCTTTCTGAAGTCTCCTGTTTCATGTAGAGTGCTGAGTATAAAATGTGATAACACTTTAATGAAAAGATATCACCCCCCCCCCCCCAGTCCCCAGGACAAGGCTCTTTGTGTGCCTGCTGGCCCTGTTCCAATTGTTAATTCTTTCTTGAAGGGTAACTCTAGTCTCTATAATATATGATGCTGTGGGAAAAACTAGATATATGACATAAAAAAGTCAATTCCTTTTGTTCTGCTCCATTAGATTTACCTTCATATTTGGGAAGGGTTAATCAACACTTTTATGCACAAATCTACATGAAATCAATGGCTCTGCACATTAGTTGTGCTTTTTTCCTTTTGTTTATATATAATATATTAGTTGTTCGCATAGCAGTTACCCCCCCTTTCAGAACCAAGTCCTTCAAAGCATTCTGTATTAACATCTTCTCTAACAGAACCCATAGATTTTAAGGATGTTCTCTCTAAATAACTCGTGGTTCTGAAGTCTTACTTTCAAGATGGGAAAATATATTAGTTTTTTTTTTTGTGCTTACCAGTTTCTTGATAATATGTAGGGTTTTACCAAAATATTTTAGCTCAGAATGGTCATTGCACAGTTCCACTTGCCTGAAAAACTCATTCATTGTGGCATTTGGATCTCAAAACACTGTCATAGTAGTTGGCATGGATGGGAGGTATGTGTCTCTATCATCATCATACTGTATTATAGTATGGTCCCAATTTGACTTGTACCCTTGTATATGATTGAGCAAAAACTTTCTGTAGAATACGAATTTTACAATCTTATTATTGAATCATGTGACATTATTGTGATGGTCATGCATACTATTAGATTTTGGACCTGGGGCCTAACTCACCCCAAAAGCTAGCTTGTTGGGTGAGGATTGCCCAAGGCTTATATACCACAATTTGACCTTATCTCTAGGCAATGTGGGACTCTAACACACCCCCTCACGCCCAGGACTGGGACATCTGGAGCGTGGACAACTTATGGGTGGGCGGGCCCAACAACAACGGATCATCTAGGATAGGCTCTGATAACCATATATAGTTTGGACCTGGCCTAACTCAACCCAAAAGCTAGCTTGTTGGTGAGGATTGCCCAAGACTATATACCACAATTTGACCTTATCTCTAGGCAATGTGGGACTTCTAACACATACTAAATTTAAGATAAAGCAGAAGTTTTCTTAAAGCAGAAGTTCAAAAGTTTTGTTCTGAGGAGAAAACTCTCAGTGAGTGACTCCTCTCAAACTTTGTTAGCTTGTGTTGGAAATGGACTCCGATCTTTCTTCAGGGGCCAGGGTACAATACCTTCAAAAAAAACACTCCCATAATTTAAATAAAAAAATTATTCAATAGGAGTTAGTCAATTCCCAAATATGCACACACACATATATATGTACTTCAACTACAGAGAAACCTTCAGCACACTATTGTAATTGTGTAACACTATTTTACGTGTGTCACTTCTCGGTTACTTACCTTTCTTTAGTCTTTTCAAAGATCACTTAAGGAACCTGGTTCTCATCATTCTCCATTCTCTGTTTTTTTTTTTTTTCCATGATTTCAGTTTTTACAGATACAGGCTTTGATCCAGTACATGGTGGAGAGATGGTGCAGCGGGAGTATGTTCGTTTCCTGAATTTGAACTATGATGTGAATTCATTCACCTTTGCTCAAGCCAAGCCATGTAAATATGATGTCTCCAATAAACTCTTCTTCTCAATATATGTAATATGACGCCCCCATATTGGAAGATCTTGGGATACATTGATGTATATATCTTGCATGTATATTTGGGCAATAAGAAAAATTAAATTGAATGGGAAGAAAACCGATAGCAACAGCTGCATGCATGACAAATAAATCAATTGTTGAATATCTGCTACAAACACCGTTCCTTTGGAAATTTTGCTGGAGTTTTGGGTCATGTCATACATGTCATTTTGCTTATTCATACATATGGATGAACTCATTGCTCAGGCTGTATTTGGTGCGGATATGATATGATAACAGTATAAAAGAAACTGATACGCTCTCATACTATATTGCATTTGATACACGTAGCATAAGCTAACATGATAATATAATAATGATTTACCATGATATTACCCTTTAACATAAAGAGAAAAAGAATAAAAAGTCATAGCTAGCCTTGGTCAATGGAGGCAAAAACCAGTATCCAGTATGTTGAGAGGAATCTTCCTCCATTGTGAATGGCCTTGCCTTTCTCACCATCTTTTTGCACCCCTTAATTTATGTAAAAAGTCCTTTTCCAAAACTACCATCTACCTTTTTTTCTTGAAATTAACTTGTAAAAGCGTCTCCAACCCACACAAATTGCTTATTTACTATCTATTCTATCTATATTATATATAATTCAGTGTTTTTTCACTGTTGTTATCCATGTGTCACTGTAATGAATTTTCTTCTGTTCTCCCTCAAAATTAAGTCACCCAGAATCACCATCCCTGAGCCCCTCTCCTCAATCGCCATCCTCCATAGTTGTCACAGAAAATTCAGGTGCGCCGTTGCACCTCATCCGCGGGTGACGGGAAGCATTCCCTGTTCCATCCTCCTTCGTTGAAGTCGCGCGTTGCCTCCGTTGTCCCTGATCCATCTCGCGCCTCCCTTCTGTCTCGCACCTAAGGTGACTTATCCTGTATTAATTAATGAATGAAGTGGTGTGGATTTGGATGGAAGATAAATAAGGAAGCATTTTTTTTTATTTCACATAGGGTGTGTTTGACAAAACTAGCTGATAAGCTAGCTTTGGAAGGTAATAACAATTTAATTAGTTCGTAATTTTTTAATTACTTATTATATATGTAATAATAGGTAAAAAGAAATTAGAAGGTTTTTGTCGCTAAAATTGAAAATAGATAATAATAAGGGAAATTAAATAAGTTACAAGCTAGAAGCTATAGGTGAAGTAGCTTCTAACTTATAATCCAGAAATTCCTAAAATAAGCTACTTTAAGGTACCTTACCAAACACTTTTGTGTTGGTCAAACTAGCTTATAAGCTAGTGAAATAAGCTAGTAGCTAGCTTAATGGCCTTGTCAAACACACTCATAATATCTTGAGTGATGAGGTTCTGAGAGGTAGTTTATAATTGATAATGAGTGAAAGAATATTAGTGCTTGTTTTCAAGTACTTGTTGATTGAGGAAGGAGAGAAACAGCTAATGGGGATTTTGAGTTCATCTTTCAACTTACATCTTGATCCGAAGGTTAACTCGGAACTAGCTCGGCTGGTCTAGCGGCCTACACGCTACCTCGGATTTAGGCTTATCATACAGCCACCTCGGCTGGCCTACCAGCCATCTCGGCTGGCCTACCACAGCCACCTTGGATGGTCTACCACAGCCACCTCGGCTGGCCTACCACAGCCATCTCGGCTGGCCTACCAGCCATCTCGGATGGCCTACCAGCCATCTCGGATGGCCTACCACAGCCACCTCGAATGGCCTACCACAACCACCTCGGCTGGCCTACCAGCCATCTCGGCCGCCTACCACAGCCACCTTGGCTGGCCTACCACAGCCACCTCGGCTGGCCTACCAGCCATCTCGGCCGGCCTAACTCAACCATCTAGGCTGCATGGACACTTAACAACTGTGCAGCCCGGGGACCACCAACTAGCTCCTCACCCTACCACTTGCCTATGCCTACACAGACTGACACCAATAAAGGGCACTTCCCATCACATAGACTGAGCAACTTACCCACTGACACAAGCAATCAGGCGTAGGTTGGGCTACACCACAGGCTAGCTCTGGCTAGACCCCATGCTATAAAATACCCCCTCCCTTGGAGGGTCAGGTACGCTCATTCTCCCCTGCTCACACTCTGTCTCAAACCCATTCTAACTTGGGCGTTGGAGTGTCTTCGCAGGTCACCCCCTCCTCCACCGGAGCTACTGTTCAAGGCAACAACCACTGCATCTCAACCTCGGACCATCGCGGATCCTTATCTCGGACAGCATGGAACATCTCGGTTTACACCCAGAACCACCCTGGAACATCCAGGGATGATCACCTCCGCCACGAACATTTGTCTGGCACGACCATTTGGCGCCGTCTGTGGGAAGAGGTAAATAGTAAACCCCAACAATAGCTCTTCTGGTTGAAACCTCTTCTCCTTTTCTTTTTTTTTTCCCACTCTCAGAAGAACCATCACCCTGAGCGTATATGAATATTCAGATCTGGGCTTGCCCAGTTTCCTGCATTTTTGGATCAACTTATTTCTTACGAATCTTATAAAGTGGAGGAGGGGGGGAAACGAGCGTCTCTTGGATTTTTGCATCGATAATCCGTTTCTCGATTTATGGTTGTTTTAGTACTGTATGGGAGGAGATACCTGCAAAAGTTATACTCCTCAAAATCCGAGGTGTGAAAACCCGGGTGAAGAAGTTGAGGATACTCCTAAAATCCGAGGTGTGAAAACCCGGATGGAGAAGTCATGAAGATGCTCTAAAGACCGAGGTGTGAAAGCCCGGATGAAGAATTTATGAGGATACTCCTAAATCCGAGGTGTGAAAACCCGGATGGAGAAGTTACGAAGATGCTCTAAAAACCGAGGTGTGAAAGCGGATGAAGAAGTTATGAGGATACTCCTAAATCCGAGGTGTGAAAACCCGGATGGAGAAGTTACGAAAATGCTCCTAAATTCGAGGTGTGAAAACCCGGACGAAGAAGTTGAGGATACTCCTAAATCCGAGGTGTGAAAACCCGGATGAAGAAGTTGAGGATACTCCTAAAATCCGAGGTGTGAAAACCCGGATGGAGAAGTCATGAAGATGCTCTAAAAACCGAGGTGTGAAAGCCCGGATGAAGAAGTTATGAGGATACTCCTAAATCCGAGGTGTGAAAACCCGGAAGGAAAAGATACGAAGATGCTCAAAAATCCGAGGTGTGAAAGCCCGGATGAAGAAGTTATGAGGATACTCCTAAATCCGAGGTATGAAAACCCGGATGGAGAAGTTACGAGGATGCTCTAAATCCGAGGTGTGAAAAACCGGATGAAGAAGTTGAGGATACTCCTAAAATCCGAGGTGTGAAAACCCGGATGGAGAAGTCATGAAGATGCTCTAAATCCGAGGTGTGAAGCTCGGATGAAGAAGTTATGAGGATACTCCTACATCCGAGGTGTGAAAACCCGGATGGAGAAGCTACGAGGATGCCCTAAAATCCGAGGTGTGAAAACCCGAATGGCTTACATATGAAAATACCCTAAATCCGAGGTGTGAAAACCCGGATGGATAAGTTACGAGGATGCTCTAAAATCCGAGGTGTGTGAAAACCCGGATGAAGAAGTTGAGGATACTCCTAAATCCGAGGTGTGAAAACCCGGATGGAGAAGTCATGAAGATGCTCTAAAATCCGAGGTGAAGAAGCTACGAGGATGCCCTAAAATCCGAGGTGTGAAAACCCGGATGGCTTACATATGAAGATACCCTAAATCTGAGGTGTGAAAACGCGGGTGGAGAAGTTATGAAGATGCTTCTAAACCCGAGGTGTGAAAACCCGGGTGGCTTACATGTCAGGATGACATGCTTCTAAATCCGAGGGGAAAAACTCGGATAGCTTACAAGTCAAGATGATATGATTTTAAATCCGAGGTGTGAAAACCCGGATAGCTTACATGCAAGGACAACATGCTGCTAAATCCGAGGTGTGAAAACCTCGATGGCATACATGCGGGATCATATACTTTTAAATCTGAGGTGTCAAAACCCAGATAACTTACATGTGAGGATGAGATAATTCTATGTCCGAGGTGTGAAAACCCAGATAGTGTATATGCGAGGATGACATGATTCTAAATCCGAGGTATGAAAACCCGGATGAGATGCTTGTAAATCCGAGGTATGAAAAACTCGGATGAGATACTTATAAATCTGAGGTGTGAAAACCGATGGATGAGATGCTTGATGAGAATGACATGATTCTAAATCCGAGGTATGAAAACCGGATGAGATGCTTGTAAATCCAAGGTGTGAAAGCTTAGGAGGATAGCATACATGTCAGGATTACACGATTCTAAATCCGAGGTGTGAAAAACCCGGATGAGATACTTATAAATCCGAGGTGTGAAAACCCGGATGAGATGCTTGCGAGGATGACATGATTCTAAATCCGAGGTATGAAAAAAACCTGGATGAGATACTTATAGAATCCGAGGTGTGAAAAACTTAGGCGGATAACGTACATATGGAGAGCATGATATACTCCTAAGTCCGAGGAGTTAGAACCCGTATGGCGCACATGGAAAAAGTTATGAAGATGCAATATGAAAGACGATGTTTTAGAAACACAGGACAATAAAAACGAGATGGTAGAGCTGATGTAAACGCACAGGGCGAAACAAGTCTAAAAACTTGGCAAAATCTGAGTTCATAAACTCGGATATAAATTTCTTCATGTGCAGAGCATGGAATACCCATAAAATCCGAGTTCATAACTCGGAGAATAAAATTCTTCATATACAGAGCGTGGAGTACTTCTAATTCCGAGTTCATAACTCGGATAAATAAAATTTTGGGGTAAAGAGTATAAAAATACGAGATCTCATTAACTCAGCTCACGGGTAGTATGATATCCCAACCGACCAATCTTCTCGTCCTCATATGTCCCACCACCCAGTTTTACCATGCTTGGATCTTCACCCCACAAAAGGTCAGACCAGCCGTTAAAAATCGCATTCAACATCTCGACCCCATATACTTAGACATGGCATCGAGCTGGGGGGGCATCTGATCCGGAGGTTAACTCGGAACTAGCTCGGCTGGTCTAGGCGGCCTAACACGCTACCCTCGATTTAGGCTTATCATACAGCCACCTCGGCTGGCCTACCACAGCCATCTCGGCTGGCCTACCAGCCATCTCGGATGGCCTACCACAGCCACCTCGAATGGCCTACCAGCCACCTCGGCTGGCCTACCAGGCATCTCGGCCGGCCTAACTCAGCCATCTAGGCTGCATGGACACTTAACAACTGTGCAGCCCGGGGACCATCAACTAGCTCCTCACCCTACCACTTGCCTATGCCTACACAGACTGACACCAATAAAGGGCACTTCCCATCACATAGACTGAGCAACTTACCCACTGACACAAGCAATCAGGTGTAGGTTGGGCTACACCACAGGCTAGCTCTGGCTAGACCCCATGCTAAAATACCCCCTCCCTTGGAGGGTCAGGTACGCTTATTCTCCCCTGCTCACACTCTGTCTCAAACCCATTCTAACTTGGGCGTTGGAGTGTCTTCGCAGGTCACCCCCTCCTCCTCCACCGGAGCTACTGTTCAAGGCAACAACCACTGCATCTCAACCTCGGACCATCGCGGATCCCTATCTCGGACAGCATGGAACATCTCGGTTTACACCCAGAACCACCCTGGAACATCCAGGATGATCACCTCCGCCACGAACATTTGTCTGGCACAATCATCTGACACAAGCAATCAGGCGTAGGTTGGGCTACATCACAGGCTAGCTCTGGCTAGACCCCATGCTATAAATACCCCCTCCCTTGGAGGGTCAGGTACGCTCATTCTCCCCTGCTCACACTCTGTCTCAAACCCATTCTAACTTGGGCGTTGGAGTGTCTTCGCAGGTCACCCCCTCCTCCTCCACCGGAGCTACTGTTCAAGGCAACAACCACTGCATCTCAACCTCGGACCATCGCGGATCCCTATCTCGGACAGCATGGAACATCTCGGTTTACACCCAGAACCACCCTGGAACATCCAGGGATGATCACCTCCGCCACGAACATTTGTCTGGCACGATCACATCCTATCCTATGTTTTTGGTTGACAGAGCTAGAAAGCATTGAATTTGAGTCTTGCAAGTTTTAAAAAGAGTTTGTTAATATTAATTATTTCTTCTGCACATTTTCATAGGAATCATAACTCTATGTATAATATGTCTTTTACATACTGATAACATGTCTCTGTAATTTCTGATGTTTAAAGTCTCTTATGGATACCTTGAAGAACACCCCTCCTAGTTGGGTGGTTCGGATCCTTGTGATGATTGGGAGATGGAATTGGGTGCAAGAATTCGCGTGAAGAGACATTAAACTTGTTTGTTAGTATTCAGAACATTATATGGTTTAGAAATTTGCTAGACAGATTGTTAGAATTGTTCATGTAATTTCTAAACCTCATATTCATTTCCATCAATATGGTTCTATTATTACAACTATTCAAGATTTTCTCTCAAGGAATTGGAGTATCACTATTCAACCACACCCGTAGGGAACAAATTTCATTACATACGAATTAGCCTACTCATATAACATTGCATATTGCAGCATCTACCTAATCAGTGATAGATCAAATACTCTATTAGATAAAAGAAAAATGTAGAAAACCTAGCTGCCTGCAATTTACAACACTTGTCAACTACTACTTCATCCTATAGTCACTAGACATAATAGAGGTTTGAGACAATACTACATGATCCTGAAAAACATTGGAAACATCAAGTAAATAGGCTCAGTCATGAATGTTGTCAGCAAGACTAAATGATATGTGCTTATATACAACTTAACTATCAGACAAAGATATGCCGATATCAGTTGCAGACTTCATTGTGTCTGACATAGAGTGCATATTAACCCAATTTTATTTTCTGAGGCTGAGGGAGAAGTAGTAAGGTTTGGGTTAAGGGTTCCTGAATTTTGCAGTAGATGTCCAACCATGATATCCTCTTTTTTCACCATTAGTTAGGGGTGGTGCAGAAGACACTGCAATGGCTGGGGTAATAGTAACTGGATGTACATAATCTGACTTGGGCTTCTTTGGCTTCTGGTCTTGCTGGTTGCTTGGTAGAAAACTTCCCACCACCACCTGAGGACATGAGGCATCTAAGTGATCCTTCATTTCATGAAGAAATGTTTATGTCTAACTTGTTCAGAGTAAAATTGTCAGTCACAGATGAGCAGGTTCCTGCTTCTTTTTTAGTCTTGTCAGTTTACACACTGTGTAAGGACAACCTGATTATTCATTTCATGTCATCAATCTTACAGAAGAAGGAATTAAATCTTCAAACATTGGAATAATAACTGGAGCAGACAGTTGGTGGTTTAGTCTTGCTAGTGTTTGTTACTCTGTCTGATCAACCAAAAAAAAGGTGCATGAATTCTCTTTCAATCAAAATGCACCAAAGAATAACATAGAATGCAAACTGCTCTATTAGGGTAGGATAGCATTGACCAAAAACTGCATTGCCCAGTGTGCTATATGATTAACTGATATGTCAAAGCTTTATGATTTGTTGTTTTTTATTTTTCAGTGGGAAGTTGCTAATTTAACTTTTTGACATCCATGCAGATAACCTTGAAATTTTTAAAAGATGTTAGGCCAGCTGATATAAAATAATTGCAACAAAATCTTGGGCGCAGTTTTCAGCAATCTCCAAAGAAGAACAGTCATCAACCCTGACAACCCCAACTCAAAGATGATAACTGATATCAAATGAGAGATAACGTTTAAAAATGTGTGCTTCAAGTACCCAATGAGACCTGATAGCACCATCTTTCAGAACCTAAACCTCAAGTCTGAAAATAGGATTGGTTCAGCAAAATAAGACCATGCAGTTGGCATGACATTCATAAATTTTTACTTGTTTTAGTAGATATGAAATGTAAATAGGCCAGCTACATGTCATTTGAAGTTCATGATAGCAATCGACAATACCATTTTGTATCTTCAAAGTCAATAAATAAATGAAATAATTTTTTATTTTTAATTTCTTTATTCCTTCTTATATTGTTTCTGGTTCTTGTGAGCTACTACACTTGTTAAAAACTAAATGGAAAAACAGAGTTACTGCACTTGTTTAAAACAGATTGCTTATACATAAATATGGAAAATCTGAGTTGGGACCATCAAATCTGAGGAGTCTTATTTAAACCAGAAAAGATTAAACCCAGAAACAATTTAAACCATATAACTAAATCAACCTAAAAATACAACTATTTGACAAAAAAAAACAACCAATTTGCTGTAATGTACTTATTTGACTAAAAACCAGAATCCTACCTAAAAATATTAACCTAAACATAAAAAAAAAAGTCCTAACCTAACAAGTTTTCAGTTTTGAATCAACAAAAGCTTCACATCGCATAGCATGTTAGGAGGAGCAGCTTCACATCACAAGTAATCAACCCCTGCACATCAAATACAAATCAATTGTTAATTAAGATGCTAATTAGAACATGACAAGTAATGTACAAGGACGATATGACACATAATAAAGTTTCTTACCAAGAATTAAGAGGACTTTGTTGGGCAATTATGACTATCATGATATGCATATTGTCTACAAGTCTTACAAAGGCATGGGGATGATTACTTGTGATGTAGAACATAAAAGAGATGATACACTTTGTTGGGCAATTACGACTATCAGAGTTAAGGTTCTTATTCAAGATTCAACCAAGCTAAGGTTCTACCAACCTAAGGCAATTAGCTTGCAACAGAACAAAAACAGCAAGGGCAAAATTTGAGAACAACCTCGAGATAAGAGAGTGAAAATTCATTCTTTGGCAATTACTTGAATAAGAACTTTAGCTTGGTAGAATTCTGGATGAGATTTAAGTCTTCAATAGAATCGCAATGGCATGGGGAATTACTGCAGATAATGATACACTTAATGCTATGGCCGGAATTAAAGTTGCATAAGGATATAGAGAAGCATGGAAGGGAAGTTTACACTCATGAAAATTTTTACATATTTCAAAATAAGTTATGGAGTGCATGTGTTGATTGTGGAGTCGAAGAAAAAAGAGAAGAAAATGGGCAAATCATTAATTTTCATACTCGATCATATTATGGTCAATGGCAACAAAGTCAGCAAACTTAGAGACGTTGTTTACAATCCTTCCAATCACATTGCGCATTGTTCATGTCGAATGTTTGAATCTGAAGGCATGCCATGTCGACATATCCTTTTTGTGTTAAAGGGTAAAGGCTTGAATAAAATCCCAAGCCATTACCTTGTTAACAAATGGACCGAGTTGGCAACTAGCAAACCAATTTTTGATTATCATGGCAATATATTGGAGGCATGTTCATAATTGCAAAGTGAGGGCTTGTTAATTTCTGATGCCTAGGCACAATTGTTTAAATGCATGCACATGACCGGTACATATAAGGAGAAAATACTCCTTGTCATAAAAAAAGCTTCTAATATTGAATTGAAATTAAGTCAGATAGAAGGAGATGTTGGACCAAGCAAGTTAGATGAATTAGAGTCTTTTATTGGCTCTAATGTGCCTAAGGATATTGAAATTCTTCCTTCTGAACCTTCAAATACCAAAGGATGTGGAAAACAAATTAAGGGGGAAAGGAGAAAGCAATGGAGCAACAATAAAAGAGAACAAAAACAGCAAGGCAAATTTGAAAACAGAGGCAGAGGAGTCGCCTGAGAGCTGCCGGAAAGAGTCGTTGGTGATTCGCCAGAGACGAGTGCAGATGGGGGTCGGAGAGAGGGATTGGGTCACGAGAGTCAAAGCCTGAGGGAGGCACCACTAACCGAACGTAAAGGTTCTAATGTCTAAAGATCTTTTGACCTGAAGCGGTGCAAGTGGTGCTTATTTTGACCTAAATTGTTTGAAATACCCCCATAAAGGGCACTTGAACAGTCATTTTTAAGGGCATTTTTGGAATTTTACATATCTTCAGCATAGAGGCCAAATACCGCTATTTGCACTGCTATAGCGGCCGCGACGGCCGCTACACTAAACTGTGACGCTACGCAGCTCTATATAGCACCAAGGGGCTACTTCGCGCCGCTATAGCACGCTGTTAACTATCCTGTATTTGATTTACAGTTAAGTAAAATTTATTTTAAAATCTATGGTTAAAAATGAGTGATATACACTTTACAAAATACATTTTTTATTATGCACATTAGATGAAAGTGATTTAAAATCAATTCTATAAAATTGATTATACTAAACAGGCAGTAAATGTAAACACAATTCCCAACTTCCATATTCCCAAGAATGGTTTTGTAAAACTCTAAACAAACAACTCCGAGTTTATATATTTCAATCCTATGCTCAAGTTTTTTACCACATTGTGCTTGTTTAACATTCTCATTCTCATCCATCACAAGTAAAACAAGAGTAAATAGGTTTGGTCCTCTTTGGTAAGTTTTCCAATTGTCTTGTCAGGGTGGCGTTAAAACACAGTGACGCAACGAGAGAGATAGATGACCCAAAATTAACTCAACAAAATTAGTAAATTACTATGAAACGCCAAATACAACCAGCAAGGGGATCCGAACAAGAATATGACATTCATTCCGTTCAAGGTGTTCCGAAAAAAAACAAAATAAACTCAACATAGATATTAATATTACGACCAAAACAAATAGGAAACTCAAATTCAGTCTTGCGCAACTATAATGGTCAAAGTCTACTACTATTCCATGTAACAGAACACCTACGCAGTAGCACTTGAGAGAAAAGCTCTTCCAGGTTGACGATTTGCCAATGGTCCATGACACCCAAGAAGCTGCAAAACCACATGAAGGAATGAATTTGGTAGCTAAAAATAACTTCACAATATAGATGATGGGAAAATTCAAGCAAAAATGATCTCCAAACAAATCTAGATCCAAGTTCGAAAATAAATAAGTGTCCTCAAAATGGAAGAAAGAAATGAAAAAAAACGTATGACAGCCATAAAATTTAAAATATGATGCAGCTTCACATTTACCTTGCATTCACACCATCAGGGACAATTCTGTTCTCTGACTTGAACTTGAGATAATCAGTACGACTAAACTTGGTGAAACCCCTGAGCAAGCATTTAAAACAACTACTGTTAAACCAACCAAATGCAGAAAAAGATCTCCACATGATAAAGAACCAAAAGAGAGAAAATATAATCACATCCTTAAACAAAAAGGTCACAAAACCCAAACCAATTAATCACAAGATGGCAATGAAAAAAAAAAGATATAAAGCTTCTTTTATAGAAAATATATAATGTATAATTCATAAATCAAATGAAGGTAATTAATATGGTACAGATCCTATTTATGTTCAGCAGCAACAGCATCATAATGAAAGTATTCATGTTCAGATGCAATAGCTTACTTTCAAAAGAATTAATACATACCATTTCCTACTAACTATGATCTTTTGACGACCAGGGAACTTAAACTTAGCACGACGTAGGGCTTCCTGTGCATGATGGCTGTTGCTGTCCTTACAGCGGACAGAAAGAAGGACCTGACCAATGGCCACTCTAGCACATGTGCCCTGTGGCTTTCCAAACGCACCTCTCATCCCAGTCTGAAGCCTATCAGCTCCAGCACATGAAAGCATTTTGTTGATCCTAAGAACATGGAACGGATGTACTCTTACTCTCAAGTGGAAAGCATCCTTTCCAGCAAATTTAGCCATATATTTGTTGCATGCAATCCTAGCAGCTTCCAATGCCTCACTTGAAACATTTTCCTTCTCCCAACTAACCAGATGGACGCAGAAAGGAAACTCGTCAACAACCTTTTTTCTTCATACCAACATCATAAATTCTGATCTTGGGATCAGGAACACCACGGCAGAAGCGTGATTTGGGATATGGCTTATTTTTTATCTGCCGATAACACCTTGCAGGTCCTAAATCATACATCACTCATCATTACCATAATACCATGCAAATGGCACATAAAAGCTGAATCAATTTCATTCCAACAGCATTTTCAATATTATATATAACGAACACACATATTACCCTTCAACCAATGAACCGCTGTTATTGAGATAAACCAATTCCATGCATACAAACACACGATAAATTTGTAGATTACTATTCCTTGCTGAACAAAATTACAATATATATATATATATATATATATAATCAAAATTGCAATATATCACTGGCCAAGCATATTTCAATCAAAAAGCACCAGAAACCAAATCAATCTATCTACACCAAAATAAAATCATGAGATCCAGACGCAACGATTGAAGGGATACATCAAAATTCCAAAACACACGCAACTACAAATTCATTTGAATCATTTCAACCGAAAACACAACAGCAAGTAATAGATTGGGAGAGGGGAAATTCAAGAAAACCGCATATAAGATGAAATCTAAATCATCAGATTTGGGGGTGGAGAGATGCTTACTCCTCCCCATGGCTACGTTTCTCTGCACGGCGGCGCGAGGAGTTCAGTTCAGGCACGGAAAGTCGGAGAACAAATCGCTAAAAAACGATTATATGGATACATCGTCTTCGTTTATGGGCCGGAATTTTTGTTTTTGTTTGGGCCCAAATCTTGAAACAGACTTTAACTGTTGGGGCTAACTACTAATAGCCTATGTTTGTTTCAACATCGTGGAGAGTTTTCGAAAAAAAAAAAAAAAAACATCGTGGAGAGTTTGTAAATAGGGAGGTCAACGGGGCGGGGCAGAGCGGGTAGTGCACTACCTGAATCTATTCCCGTTAAAATTAACGGGTACTCATGCAAGTAGCGGATATTCACGGATACCCATTAATAATTCAAAATTTATAGAAAGAAATAGAGAAAATGACATATAATATATCATAATATCATATAATATTAATATTATATAATATAAATTAACGTTATATAGTATCTTTTTTTTTACGTAACATTATATAGTATCATTATGTGTTAATATATTAAAAATATCATTATAAATAGTAAAAAATAATTTTTATATCATCATAAAATAATAAAAAATCTAATATTTTAAAATATTTAATAAAAAATATATTTTAGTAAATAAATGGGTCCGTCTCCACCCATTTAATAAATATTTGGGTACCGATTGCAGGTATATCCACATGTATCCGCGGGTGCGGGTTTTTTTAACATCCCTAGTTGTAACCGAGTTTACACATCCCCCATCACATTCCAATTGTCACGAGTGTCTGTTTGGTTTAGGATTAAATAGAATTGAAATCTAAAATGCATGTTGGATGAAAATAATTTAAAATCAATACTTCAAAATTAATTCCATACCATTAAGAATTTAAAACAAACGGGCACATAATAGGTCATTGAATTCGTTTTTGTTTAAACTAAAAAATGATTTTTAAATTGTTTAAAAGGGTGTTCTAATTTTTAGAGGATTTTATAAAAATAAAAAATTAATTTGTTTTTATTTATAATCATCTCTAGTCGGCGTTTTTTTAAACATAAATTCAATTTATATACATTTAAATATAAATAAATATAATTTATATAAATTAATTAAACATAAATAATTTATGAAATTAAACTAAAATAGTGAATGATATCTATATTTAAAAAAATTAAAATAGTATTATTTATTTATAATACTTATTGCTTTGTCAACTTTGTCTGTTATTGTCTTAGATGTGAGATTAAACAATGAATCTATATCTGGAACACTTTTTTTTCTCTGCATTTAAGATGAAAAATTTAGTATGTCAGAATTCATAGTTAACCCATAAGAAATATCTCATTAAAATAAAAATGTAATGAAATTGAACAGTTGTTTACCTTGAAATGATTGTTTTCAATTCTTCATACATCACATTACTAATAAGTTTTTGGCATTTGAAGAACTACAAAATAACTCACAAAATGTTATGTACTAATGATAGATATACTATATCTTACAAATGTAATAGTTAGTGAAAGAATATATCAAGACCTGTGAAATGCTCAAAGGCATATATTTCGTTTTGCATGAAATTTGCTATTCTATAGCTACTAACATTGCATTTGAACATCCCTAATAGTAAAATTGAAGTTAGTTTTCCTTTAAGGTAGAAAAATGTTATAACTTATTGTATGATAGAAAATTATGTGTTTTATTATAACAACTACATTTTTTTAATCAAATAATACCTAACAGATAAAACACCTCAAAACAATCATATTAAATTACATATTCATGCATTGAGACAATAATTCTCCTTTTACCATCTTCCAATTTTGAGTTTTATCTGTTATTACTATGCAACCCCACTCAATTGAATAAATTTTTAGTCGATGAACATGTTATAAAGAAATTTTATAAATTAGATATCTTATAACTAAATAAGACATAAATGTTTACGCATGGTAGTGGTCTGCTTCTTGGTCATATCATACGATTGGTTAGGGATTCCAATACGACTAATTTGAGGTCGAGGTTCCAACGTTGGCCTGTGTTTTTAGTGATTGATTATTGTTCGTGATTATGTTGTCTACGACTCAAAGGTATTCGGATTCTGGTTCTAGACGAAGGGATATGACTTAATGGCAGTTCAATGATGTGGTCACTGTTCGGAGTGGAGATCTTGAATGATGATCTTCGTTTTCTTTTTGTTGTGCATAAAGAGAACATAAAAGTCCATGAACAATTCGTAGATAGTGGTTTAGTACGCCTTGTTCCTTATGAATATTTCAGACCCATGCGACAACAATATTCTCCCGCTCCACTGCAATATAGTTTCAGATAAGAGGACACACTTTCGGTAAAACATAAAAACTACCTGAAGATAAGATCATCTCTAATGGAAAATCTCACTCAAGTTACTTAAAGAATATTTTACGAATTTTTATATGGGTCCTACATGTACACATAGTTTCTTTCTACTTTTTAAACAACTGTTACAATTTTAGCAACTCTACACCCCAGCAAAACAATTCTGCAAGAACTCCTTGGTGGACCCACAAACTACCCCACATTAATTATTTTAAATTTTAATTCAACTTCAAATATTTTTATTCTTAAAAAATAAGTTAATTGATTAAAAAAAATACTCATTCTTAACTTTTTTTCACTATGATTTTTCAATACATTTTTTTTTTCACAAAAAATCCTCTTTCACGGAATCCCATCTCATTTCTCCCATCTTTCTCATTCTAACATAAACCCTCATTTCTATCATCTTTCTCATTCTAACATAAACCCTCCTCTACACTTTCTCTAAAAGCCCCTCTCTCCTCCCATACCTTCTCTATTCTCCCTTCTCTATTCTCCCGTGGTTTTTCTCTTCCGCCACGCCTCAAGCCCCCAACTTATAAATATAGGTGAAATATAAAAAAAAATTAAAATAAAAAATATTTGTTTAATTAATATAATATTATTTTTAGTAATAAAAATAAAAGTAAACTATAAATATATAAGCATTTGAAATTTTACGAAAATCTCAAAAACAGTTTCATTGATATAAGTTTATTTCAACGATGAATTTTTTTTTCATTATATTTAATGTTACTAAAAAATGGAAATTTTAATTTAAATTAAAGGCTTTAATAAAGCAACTAATTAAAAGATGAAACTTTAGTTTAATTTAATATTAAGCATGTTACAAAAAACACATGTTTACATGATAAAGAAAATGCACATAAATATTGTGTATTAAGAAAATAAGAACCAATATTTTAAAAATCGGACCAGTAATTGAACTAGTTTTAATTAAATATATTTTTTAATGTTATATAATATTTTAATTATTAAAATAATAAGAAATTAAGATATAAAGTTGTAAATCAGTATAAATAACCTTTTTTATAAGATTTATAAGAAAAAAAAATTAATAATAATTAGTAAAATAATAAATATATATGTGTAATCCTTAAATTTATGTCTTTATTTATCTTAAAAATATTTTTGATTAAATAAAAAAATTTAAAAAATGAAAAATTTGAATTTTTTTTTAAAAGGATTTTCTGACACCAGTTCTGAGATCCTCCGGTTTTATGGGTTGAATGGACTGATCACCAGGTCGATTTCTGATCAAACCGGTCGGTCCGGTCCGATTTTAAAAACAATGATAAAAACTCAATTTTGTTATATAAACTAGATAAATGCACCAAATATACAATGAGATTAAAACTTCAATAGTATTAGTTTATGAGTTCTAACAATCATGATTAAGGAATCACTGTAGAAAATTTTTATTGAAATTAATTGCATTTGCTTCACATTCTATATTTATTTTCTTAACCAATCAAGACACATGCTAACATTTCCATTAGTTCACAACATATGACCATCGTAGCTTTTTTATTATATTAAATGCGTGTTTATATGAACGTCTACAAACTTGAGTTTAAATAAACTTAATTTTATTCAAACATGAGTTTTTTTATCTTTGACAAAGAATCCTCTTCAAACATAGTTATGAGTTTAACTCTAGGGCTGGGAGTGGTGGTTACTGATTAGGTAAAACCCTCCCAAACCTTGCAGGTAAAATCCATCTGAAGTCACAGCTCACTTCCACTACGACCAATCACTATTCCGTACTCAAACGTGAGTTTGAAATAATGTAATTTATGTTTGGATTTTCTCTTAAAAGTTTGAAATAAAAATTAGTATGAATTTTTCAACTCAACACAAAAGCTACAATTTATCACGTTGACTCAAACGTGAATTTGAAAATAAAATTAATTTTTCTGGATGTTTCAAACGTCCGTCCAAACATATATAAGGTTCAATCATAATGCTGAGACTTCTAGGGAGAGGAAAGGAGAGGCAGGAGGGAAAGGGATAATATTGTATATAATTTTATTTTGGCAATTATTGCTCCCTTTATTTTGCTTCTTCCTATGCAAGCATCTCCTTGGTCAGTAATATAAACCTTCAATGCTTGCCTAGAACAAATTCTTCAACTATATAGCATAATTTTAGCAGGGTCACAACTTAGATCTTGTAAATTTCTCATCAAAAACAATCATCACCTTCCCAATAGCTTTCCTATCTTTGATGGCAGAAAAGGCGAGGTTGGCCTGCAAGGATAAGAAATTGTTTACATGACATCAAACTAATCTCCATTGAATATCAATTGAGCAGAGATGTACAGACAAGGTGGTACAAGTTTCTAAACATAAATAACAATTTCTCATAATGTAAAATACCATGTTTTGTTGCTATGAATAATGTAAAATACCATGTTTTGACTTTACCACATCAGATGGAGAATGAGGAGTAAGTTAAGAAGGTAAAATAAATTTAACTTCTTTCATAAGTTGAAATTAATCTATGCACCTCAACTTTTTCTCTTCCATCTAACTTCTCCATAAACACCTCAAATTTATAAGAACTTTCTTATAAGATATTTATCTCTATTGAAAAGCTAAACCAAACTGGGAAATATTAAATACTAAATAGTGAAATATGTAAAGCAATTATTCCCTTTGAAAAGTTACAGCAGTAGTGAAAAGTCTTAGAATGTGCATTGAATGAGAGAAAAGAGAGAGAGATACACAAATTAATAGAATAGCTGTGACAAAGAAATTCCTGACCTCTGACAAGCGGTAAGAATGAGAAATGTGGATAGAAATCAAGCCTCTTGCCAACCAAGACAGTAGCTGCTTGAGAGAATCTTCAAGAACACTTGGGCGGTGTATTTTATAGCTACCCCAATAAAGGCCATGCACTGTCCAATTCTGGTGCAATGATTTTAAATAAAAGAAATCATGACCAAAGATTTACACCAGCTATGGCAGAATTGGTGTGAATATGTAATGACTTATGCAAGCAGCAAAAATCATGAAGTCAAAAGTTTAAAGATCCAAAGATCTCACTAACTGGTTTAATGTTGATATAAGGGCAAATTCTAATATTTTCAACGACAAGAGTGTTTTAGTGGTTTAATCACAACAGTGCTTCAGTAGTAAGGTTTAAGAGTCTAGTATTTATAGCCTGTTTGTTTTAAATTTTCAAGACTGCAGAATCAATTCTAGAGAATTGATTTTAAATCACTTTCGTCTAAAGTGCTTCGTAAAACATGCATCACTCATTTACAACCATTGATTCCAGAATCAATTAATTCTAGAATCAATTCTACTCAACTGTAAATCAAACCGGTACTTAGTCATATGTATGATGCTACAGGTTTTTCTTCAATTGAAGTTATAAAGGCTTTTATCTTGTTTATAGTGGCTAGTTATTTAGCTTGGGCCTCAAGTTGACTCCTACATAACTGATATTTCTTGTTATCAAACAGATACTGATGAAAAAATAATATTTTAGAGAACCCTATCAATCTAGTCATGTGATATGTCTCTTAGGTGCCTTGATCTTCCTATTCCTAGTTATCACAGTTCAGCATGTGGCAATAATACATGCAGTTTTCAGTTTTTTTGTAGGTTGGTCATTGTGAAGTAGCTGCATTTAACTTAAACCGCTGTATATATTGTTAAACTACTCTGACAATTTAAAAGTTGCCATGTTTAGTAGATATAATATTCACACTTGTAAGTAGTGTCACACAATAAACTCTTTTGCAGAATTCCTGAATATCATAGAGACACTTTTTTATCCCAAAAGGGGCTTTTACTCGATGCCCCAATATTGTGCATCACAGCAAGCCAGATTAACCTTTTTCATTAATATATGGTTATATACAGATAATCAATACATAAACTTATGTGGAAATACCCATGCAAACTTAGATTTGTGTCGGTTGTGGCACAAACAAGATTATGAAACAGAAATAAACTCAGAACACACAGATTTTTTGGTTCAGCCAATGTGACCTATGTCCACGGCCAGTAAAAATTTCTTATGTCTGTAAGAGAACTGATAGAAAGATACAACAATGAACCCTAGAACCCACAATTTATATCAAACAACAACCCGCAAAACCAGATCAGGTCACTTCAGTTTTACAAAAAAAAGGGTCTAATTAAGTGACAATGAAGAGAAGAAAGAAGATATTAAATTAATGTTGATGGCCAATTGTTAGGTGTGCTTCCCTCCACATTCCTTCCTAATTAGTTCAAATTATTACTAGCAATGTGATTTCAAATTCAAAATCTGTGTGAATAAAGCATAGTCAAATCAAGCAACAAGCATAAAATAATATGATCAAGCAAGACAAGGTAAATTCAGAGTATGAAACTTCATTCCTGCTGTGCTGTACCTTGACAAGAGCTATGTTAGCAGGGATGACAGGAATTTCTCCACTTGCAAATCCAATTATCAAAATGTTAGCTCCCCATTTCAGAAGCCGCAGAGATTCTTTAGTAAGCTTGCCTCCAACTGGGTCATACAGGACATCAACCCCTTTTAGCCTTCTAGCCTTAAGGAACTCTTTGACACTCTGAGTAACATTTTCATTACTCAAGTCCACCACATGATCAACACCAATGGATTTCAAGAGCTGCACCTTTTCAGCTCCCCTGACAACAGATTATGCAAAACAGAAAACACTCAATAACTATCAAAATGCAGAAATCCAGTTAGAGCCGACAACTCGGACTACCTGGCCCGGCCCGGCCCAATGCGGATAACGGGTTTTTGCAGGACGGGCTAAAAACCTCATTCAGACTTTCAAAATAAAGACTCGAGTACTACATTTTTTGCGGGCATTTTGCGGGTAGCCCGATTTTTTGCTGGTTTTTGCGAGCTACCAAACTAGATTAAAGGTCCTAAGATCATCTCCAATGGGAGTTGCTTAGAAGAGTTGCTTAACATAAAAATTATTATTTTAATGTGGGTCCTACAAGTTGAGTTGCTTAAAAATGGGTAAAAATTGCTTGTGGGATCCACATTAAAATAATAGTTTTTAAGTTAAGCAACTCATATCAAGAGGAGTTGCTCTAACTCTACGTTTTTTGTGGGCTTTTGCGGGATGAAAAAGCTCATTTTACCTGCTCTAGATTATGTCATTATGTCATTCATACGCAGGCCCGTACACAGAGTAAAAACAATTGATTACCTAGCAACAGCAATGACAATGGCACCACATGCTTTTCCAATTTGCACAGCTGCAAGGCCCACACCTCCTGCTGCACCCAAAACCAACAATACCTACAATTCCATAACCCATTTAACCACACTCAGAGACAGAACAATATGCATCATCCTATCATATCACACATATATACATACATAACCAAACAACAAATGAAGTAAACCATAGATACCTGACCAGAGGTCAATTGAGCTCTATGAACTAGTGCTACATGAGAAGTGCCAAATGCCACAGCAAGTGCTCCAGCAGCAACCAGATCACAACCTTCTGGCACGTGAAACCTTCAAAGTCAACAACTTTACACGCGTGACAAAGAAGAATATTTGAAAACACAACAGTAAAACGCAGCAGATTGGAATCTCACAATTGGGTCTCATCAATAACGATGTACTGAGCAAACGAGCCAAGGGCGATGAAGGAACAAACAGGGTCTCCGACTCGAAAGTTGGAAACTTTGGGGCCAACAGCGTCAACGAAGCCTGAAAAATCGGAACCAGGGATGAATGGCAAAGGGGGTTTCTCCTGGTATTTGCCCAAAATCTGCAAGTAATTTGCGAAATTCAAGCTTGTGGCTTTGATCCTCACTCTCACCGCAGTGGGAGAATCGAGTTGAGGGATGGGGTGGTTCTTGGACACAAATATTGGGCTGGAATTCTCTTCCAAACCCACCGTTGGATCACCCAATTTTCTGCACAACAGGGCTTCCATTTCCGCACAACCTGATTTGATTGATTTCAGTGTCGCCTATAAATGACAGAACCAAGGATGAAAAGATAGATGATGTTTTGGTTTGCAAAACATATGTATGGACTTCAGTTTGCAATCTCACATGGGTTTGCAAATGTAAAATGTTTCTTTAAGTATGTCTGGTTTTTCATTCAAAATTGAGTTTGGGTACAACTTTTATCTTAAATTCACGTTTAAATCAACATAGAACATAATTCTATGTTGCTTTTACAAATTTACATTTGCAAATACAAGTTAGGTTTAAACTTACATTTGCAAACTTTAATCTAAACATACACTTAATAGTGTTGACCCAAATCCATGTTTGAAACGTGATTTTAGAGTAAACACGTAGTTTCATTTGAAAAAATTATATATTTACTACTAACTTCATATTTAACTATTTATTTGCACAAAAATACATATACTAAGGGAAGTAATTGTTTTCACGGAAATAAATTTTAAGCTTTTAGTTTTACTTTTTTTTATCTCTTTTAGTACTATTGAGAGTGTGTTTGGTAAAACTAGTTGAAAAGTTAGATGAAAGCTGAAAAGCTAAATGAAAGTTGAAAAACTAACTAAAAGCTTAAACCTAGCTGAAAGCTGAAAAACTAGCTGATTTGATTGAAGGTGTTTGGTAATATTAGCCGAAATGGTAAAATGACATACACGGACATCATTATTTATTAAATAATGATAAGTGTGTGTGCTCGAGGAATAAACTCATAATTAATTTTCAGCTAGTAGCTGAAAATTTGAAAATGAGTGCTTTTTTAAAAAAATTACCTCAAGTAGCTTTTCAAGAAAGGCTAGCAGTTACCCAAAAAAGTTATCTTACCAAACACTTTGAGTCTCATTAATTTTCAATAGTGGGTTATTTATTAAAGGATAAAATAGAGAAAGATGTAAATATTATTGTATTAGGTTTGTAAATGAATAATCAAATAAGAACAAATTTTTTCTCTCAAAATAGACGATTACATAAGAATCAAGGTAGTAATATTTTTATATTTTCTAAATAACTATTATTTCTAAGAAAAAAATTATTTTTGTGTCCATGCCATCTACGTGTGTTTGGTAAAACATTGAAAAACTAGATGGAAGCTGAAAAATTAACTTAAAGTTGAAAAAGCTAGCTGATTTGATTGAAGGTATTTGGTAAAATTAACTGAAAATGGTGAAATGATATACAATGACATAATTAATTATTAAATAATGAAGAGTGGAGGTGGTTGGAGGATAAACTTGTAATAAATTTTCAGCTAGTAGCTGAAAATCAGAGTTTAAAAAAAAATTACTTCAAGTAGTTTGTCAAGAAAAGCTAATAACTACCTAAAAAGATTGTGTTTCGTAAAACTAGCTTAAAAGTTAGTTTAAAACTAGAAAACTAAATGAAAGTTGAAAAACTAAAAGCTAGCTGCAAGCTCAAAAAACTAGTTGATTTGATTGAAGGTATTTGGTAAAACTAGCTAAAATTAGTAAAATGACATGTAAAGACATCATTAATTATTAAATGTTAATGATTAAATAATGATGAGCGAAGTGAGTTGAGGGATAAACTTGTAATAAATTTTCAGCTAGTAACTGAAAATGAGAGTTATTTTTTTTAAAAAAAAAATAACCTAAGTAACTTTGCAAGAAAAGCTAGTAGCTAGCTAAAAAATTTATCTTTCCAAATACTGATGATTGAAATAGTTTCAACTATTAATTTCAGCTTTCATCTAGACATAATGTATTACCAAACACACTCAAAATCTACTTTATAAAATACTAATTAAATGATTTCAGTTATTAATTTAAGCTTTCATTTAACTAAAATATCTTACCAAACACACTCTAACAAACTATTGATGTTAACAAAATAAAAAAAAGACTTAAATATGTTTTTGGTCCCTATAAAATTGACGGATTTTGTGTTTAGTCCATACTAAATTTTTCACCTAAGTTTAGTCCCTCATTAATTTTTCGTTGCCAAAACCAGTCCCTCCTGTTAAGTACCTGTTGTTAAGTGATGACGTGACACTTTACTCATCTTAATCAGTTGTGCTAACTTGTCTCAGTGAACCTACCTTTCATCCAAATCAGATTTCATTTTATTTTATCTTTATTTTTTGTTTGATGAAAATAAATTATAAGAAAACATTAATAAGAGACAAATGAGGGGATTTACTTTTATTAATGTTTTCTGATAATTTATTTTCATCAAACAAAAAATAAGATAAAATAAAATGAAATCTGATTTGAATGACAGATAGGTTCATTGAAACAAGCCAACACAATTGATTAGAATGAGTAAAGAGTCACGTCATCACTTAATAGCAGGAACTTAACGGGAGAGACTAAAGATGGTAAGGGAAAATTAACAAGGAACCAAATTTAGGTGAAAAAAATAGTAGAGACTAAACACAAAATTCACTAATTTTATAGGGAAAAAAATATATTAAAAAAAATGATGTCTTAGAGAGGGTTAAAAATTTTCATTTCATTACACGTGTGCATTCCATGAATTAACAATTGAATATTTTTTTTATATTCGTTTGGTAGTCACTGGTATCATTGTGCTGCTGGTAATTCTGTTTTATCCGTTTGGATGAAGGCATTTAACTTAAGCTGGATCCAAGAAAAGCTTAGAGGAAGTTGAAAGGGCGAAAAGCTATTTGAGTGATCAAGTGTAACAGCATAACTAAAACTCACAGATGATAAGAGTAGGGGTGTTTTGTGGGTCTCCCACATCTCCGTATATTTGGCTCACACACAAGTGTCCTCCTCGACTTCATATTAAGAATAGCTTTATTGTTTCTGCTTCTTCTTCTTCTTCAGCTCCATCACTTGGCGGTTCAGGTGCTGAATATTCCGCTATTTTATTTTTCATTTCCTTTTCAATACTTGTCTTCATTTCTGTTCTGTTTTGGTTTTTCTCAATTTAATGTTTAATTGTAGTCCTATACATCTATTGTTGCAATCATCGGAAAGAATCAATCATAGGAGAAAAATGCTCACATAAGCCCTCTCATTTTCTGACTTTCTGTACTTTAATGTTGGTTTCTAAAACATACTAGGGGGAAATAAAAGAAAAATGAAAACTTGTAATTTGGGATTATTTTTATCATGGAAAAGTCATTGTTATTGCTAGGTTACTTTACTTGTATGAGTGCTTCATGTTGAACCTAATTTTTCCAGAGCAGCTGTTGGATGTAGAAGCAAAAAAGAGAAAGAAGATGATAGCTGGCATAGATCAGGATGAATTACTTGATCCAAAGCTTTTAGCTGATCCAGACAGTTGTTTTTGTGAGTACAATGGAGTGCATATACACCATAAGATATATGATGCTGAATCCCAACCACAAACACAAAGTATGTTCCAGAATCAAACTGTTTCTCATCAAATTAAGAAACTTGGTTTTCCTATGATTCTATTACATGGATTTGGAGCCTCGGTTTTCTCGTGGAAACGTGTTATGAAGCCTCTGGCGGAGGCTACTGGCTCAAAAGTTCTTGCTTTTGATAGGCCAGCATTTGGATTGACATCAAGGGTAAATTTATCTAGGCATCTTTCTTCAGGGGCAGGAGACACAAAGCCTCTAAATGCATACTCAATGGCATTTTCAGTGCTTGCTACCTTGCACTTCATTGATTTATTAAATGCTGAGAAGGCAATTTTAGTGGGGTATGTGAAGAATATTCTATCTTCTGTTTTGCACAGTGGCTTTTACTTTTGAGATATTATTAGATGATTTTTATCAACCTAAGTAGGCTATAAGATGACAGATAAATAGGATACTTGTAAGTCCATCCCTACATCTGGGTATGTACTTATCTATTTATCCTAGTTGTGAAATTTAGGAGTCACTGCATTATAATGAGTGTCATTTTTCAAATCAAAAGTGTTAAACTTTTATTTTACCATTCTGATGTAGTATCCATGACATACGGAATCAGACATTAGTAATGCCCCCAGTAGGCAAAAAAAGAAGAGAAAAGAAAAGAAAGAAAATTTCCATATTTCCTGTGATGTTTTCTTTCTCTACTGTAGTCAGATCTTTCTCCTCTGCACCATTGTCCCCATTTTAGAAGCTGAAATGTATCCAAAATGACATGTCAGGCACTCAGCTGGTTCACTTGTAGCAGTTAATACATATTTTGAAGCTCCTGAACGTGTTGCTGCTCTGATCCTAATTGCCCCAGCTATTTTTGCCCCACTTACTCCGCCCAAGATTGTTAAAGAAAACCAATCAAGACAAGATATCCAAATGAAAGAAGGAAACAGTTCTATCAGAAAAAATCCAATTTTTGGGCTTTACAAGATGTTGTCCAAGATTGCCAAATACATTGCAGTGGCAATAGCACAGATGGTCAAGCTGATGACAGATGTGATCAACTCTTTGTATAGGAAATTGTTATCAGCTATCCTGCATTCTTCCCTTGCTGTAATGCTGGTAATAAACTTGTTCATGGCTAATGCAATACCAGTATTTGTTTGAGTTACATTAACCTTGTTGGTTCAATCATTATTGGAAAATATAATACTCCGAGAGAAACAAGGAATTATTGGCTCAAACACAACTAAATTGAACTCATGAAAACCTTTCCAACAAGTTGGTATGGGCATAGTTCTTTTGATTAATTTTCATAATTCCTTGAAATGTAAAGTTGAAGTACATGTAGTGAGATATATTAGGAAAATCTGGTTAGATTGTTTCTTGTTCGATGACATTTTTTGTGCATTTTAGCTTCTATGTTTAGTTATAGTCATTCTCAAACTGGCACTATTAGTAATTTGTCATGACCACTGGACTGATGGCCCCTTTCTTTACATGAATCAGGTAAGAATGGCAATTGATAGGTTTGGCACTGCTGCAGTTCGAAATGCATGGTATGACCCAAATCAGGTCTCTGAGCATGTTCTCAGTGGTTATACAAAGGTAATCTAATCTCACTGGGATTTCCTATTTTCCTATTTTATCACTATTTTCTTTCTTTCATGTCCATCATACTCAAATGCCAAATACTCAGTGCTCACCTGGATGTTAGCACTTAATGCAGCCATTGAGGACTAAAGATTGGGATAGGGCACTGGTGGAATTCACTGCGGCAATGATTCTGGATGAGGAATCTAAAACAAAGCCATCACTTTCTAAAAGACTTCATGAAATATCATGTCCTGGTGATGTCACTAATCCTATATATGTCTACTTTTATTTGCTTTGTCTTTCTTCGGCCTCTGTCTTTGAATACATGATCAGGATGAATGTTAATAGGCAATAAAGTGGGAGAGATGCAAATCATCTTAAGAATGGCTATGTGGAGTAAGTTTTGGTGGCAAGGAATAGGTTAACTGGTTTCTGAGAGATTAAGCAAGATGGAATGAGGCTCATGCCTTATTTATACTCTGTTTAATCCAATGGATACTTTATGTTAAGATCAAACTGGATCATTAAGATGTTGAATTGACAGAATATAGCCGCTATGCCATGTGCCAATCAATGTTTCTAGACATTTTCTATAAACTGGGCAAATCAACAATTGGCACATAGTTTTGATTTATAGGTTCATTTTTGCTGGTTCTTGTTCCTGAATTCATGTTGAATCATATTACTCATGTATTTTTTTACAGTAACTATCTAACTTGTTTGATAGCCCTGAGTTGAATCTCGAGCATAATTGGTGATAGTTGTTTGATTGAACAGTTCTGATTGTAACCGGTGATAGTGACCGATTAGTCCCTTCATGGAATGCTGAGAGACTTTCACGAGCCATACCAGGAGCATCGCTTGAAGTAATTAAACAATGTGGCCATCTGCCCCATGAAGAAAAAGTGGAGGAGTTTATTTCAATTGTTGAAAACTTCCTGAGGAAATTAGTGGGTGATTCAAGTGAACAATATCTACAATCCGTAATGTGAAATTTTTACAACTCAAGCTTCCCGTTTTACTTCATAGAAGATCCATATAATATAGGCAGACACCAATGCATCAGATGGACGAAGATTCATTGAATGCGTATTTGATGCACTCTTATTATATTCATCAAGCACCATGAGCCCAGCTAATGAAAAGCTTGGACATGGAAAACTGCTGATTAGGAATGACCTATAATTTTACGTCACATTATATTGCTGCTAGCCTGCTAGAGTACTTGAAGAAATCCTCTTTATGTCAATTGCCTGAATGATCTGTAACTCCATGTATACCATTGGCCACTGGGCCTATCATAGAGGTCTCGAATGTAACAAGACTTACCATTTGACCAGTAATCTCTAAATTATGTATTCGATTTCTGGATGTAGATAACTGCAGGGAGTGCATCTCATTATCCAGCCATTCAATTTATTGAATTCTAGTTTATTTTTTAAAAAACTATTTTACAATGAAACAAATTTAAGGGACTGCATCTCATGCATTTTAAAAAAACTGCAGGTGATCCTGTCCATGACTTTGATATTAAATGATAGATACTGAAATTACTATATAGAAATGCTAGAGAAAACTTGGAAAACAGCTCTGATTACACTGAAATAGCATAAAAGGATAAAAGTCTAGAATATGGAAAATAAGGAAAAATTTAGAGACAGTGTTTACTCTGTCCCGTGACATTGTCACCCCACAATTCCCAAATGATTGCCTACCTCCCCACTTCCCCACATTCCCTTCATATACACGTCCCCCTTCAGATTCCAGCCTTGCTTCACCAATATCTCACTGCCACGTGTCCATTCTGTTAGAGGCTTGCATAACAAATTCCACCACTCCATTTCCTACATTATTTCCAACATACTCTTATTCCTCTTCTCCCTTCAGCACTAAACCACAATTGGAGGCCTATGATAAGCCCATCATTAAGCTACCTTTTTCTTTTGTGCAAGAATATACTCCTCAGTGGAAAAAAAAATATTGCCAACTAAAATGAAAAATAATAAATAAAATAACTTCATCCTTCATATCTATGAATCTTTTTACCAGACTTCATATCTATAAGCGATGCTCAACATTTTCTTTAACATAATTTTTAATATCAAGAATGTGGAGTCCTTATACAATGGCCATCCATATAAAATGTAATTATAATTATGAGTTCATTAATCCTTCTTCAGAAAGGGGGATCAAATTCTATGTCAGGACTAGCATCTCCTAGGCCTGCTGGAACATCAAACCCTGACAAGAAGTCATCACCAAATATCAGAGCACCAGCTGCTAATGCCCCAGCACCAATCTCCATTGGGACACCTGGAGGCACCCTTTGACCAGGGGCTGCCCTGGATGGTGGCATGTCTGTGTAGCTTGGAGGCAAGCCATCATTTCTTGGGAGAAAAGTGGGAATATAACCAACATTAGAGGGTGGGGAAGGTGGAGGAGGAGTTCTAGTTCTATATGGTTGATAGCTTGGTCCAGCTGCTACATGGTAGAATGGATCACCCACATATGGGTCAGAATAGTTTGTAGTAGAGAATGGCATTGAATAGGAGTCTGGGACGTTTGTTTGTATATGATTTTCCAGCTGATTGATTGAAGCTTGTGGCTGCTTCTGCGGGTAGACATGCCTTAATCCTTCCTCTGCGGTCAGTATGGTACTGTCGTCATGATCTAAGGGCAATATTCCTTCCTTGCTACCTACTGAACAAACTTACAACTTCAGATCATGATGAGAATTTTTCAAAATAGCTAAATGTTAATCAAACTTATCATAAGTATATTGAAATAAGAGTCCGGAAAGAAGAGAAATAAAATGAGATGTGTGTTTGGTTTTCTTCAAAATCACATTTCAAATATGGATTCCAACAAACGCTACACGCTATAGAGAATACGTTTCAAACGTGGATCCGGACAAACGTTACATAGAGTAGCGTTGGCAGAATCCACGTTTGAAATGTAGTTTTGAGCTAAACCAAACACACTATAAATGGAGAAGAGCAGTTACAGTGAAGCTGAAAGGCAAATTTGATTGTCTGTAGGTTATGAAATAATCATATACCTGTGTGGGAATTTGGTTCTTTCTTTTCCTCAGAAATACGAATTGAAATATCAATAAAACCTCTCGGTTTGCTGGATTTCTTCTTTCGTAATTGGTAGCTCCCAATTTCACCTTGCCTTGCCTTTGACACCTTAGAATTCTTTACCTGCTTGGCAAGAGAGTCTTCAAGAACAATTGTTGCTGAGCCATGAAGCTTTTCTTGGAAGAATATGGGGTCTATACTGTAAACTTCCACGTTAAGTGCCAAATCTTGGATGTTTTGCGCTGAATCATCAACAGGAATGGCGAAATTGGTTCTCCAAACAGGATTTGCATTCCCAGAATCATCAACTTTGGTGCAATATTTGCTGTTATGATCAATCCACCCAACAGCATACCATTGACGCTTCCAAAGTGAAGTTGAATGCTGAAGTCCATGAGCTGATATCAAACAGACCTCAACCCATATAATCCCCATAGAGGTTGCAAAGAAGAAAAAATGAAACGTTCAAGGGATCTTGTCTCCTGTAAGCTTCTTTAGAAGAGGGTTGCGCAGAAAGAGAGAGAGAAGTGAACGTGTTTTGTAGTATTTTAAAGGCTACTTTACTTTGATATCAGAAAATTCTTATACCTAAGCGCCATTTAGGGGCACCCTTGTGCCAAGTCTCCAACTTTTTTTCCTATTAAGTGCATCTCAGGCAGAGGAATCTGTTTAAGTTTGCGTACACTCAAAGGAGTGGAGGTAATTTTGGCTTTCATGTGAAGATTTTCTGCATAAAAAACCAATATGGTGTTCTTTAAATCTTTATAGAACTAATTTAGCTATTTACTTTATGATATAATAATAGGATATGCTATGTACAAAGAAAGAGTTCTTCCAGAAGTCACAACATTTCTCACATTTACAGTGAAAGCATGGGGCATGAAACCTTGCAATTACACATTTTCCCTGCTCTCTTGAATTTTTACATCTGCAAAGATTGACTAAAAAAATGGCAATGTTGAACCTGTTATGGTTGATCAGACAAGTACAACAATCTTGCTTATGCAGTGCTTACTGTTTATTCAGTAAAGCTTGGCTCTTTATGTTGTCGTCCTTGAAGATTTGTAGGGTCCCTCAACAAGAGGTGGAACCAACAATAGCTTTCGGCCTGCACGTGTCATGGTCTGATCACCTTCCTCGGTTGTTGATGAAGCAGTTCTTGTGTACATCATGGTTGTAGAACCCAAAATGTCACCTCCAAATCCACACGCCTTAAAAAATAACCTGAAAGAAGTTGAGAATATCAATTGCGGTCCACAAGAGAAAAAGATTAAGCACCAGAGAAGGATAATGAACAACCTCTCATTCTCTGAGCAAAGGGCTGCTATGTCATAGATCTCTCTATTTGTAAGCATTCTGCATAAGAAAGGTCATATTAAGACATTTGGCGATTTACGCATTGATCTTTAACCAAAAATGGAAAGCACCATTATACCATCAATCATTCTTTAATATTCACAATACCTACAAGGTTTATAGCCAAGAAAAAGGGAACCGATAGTCTCCATATTGTAGCATTGTTACTTTTCGAGTAAAATATGTTTTTCATCCTGTATTTATTGTCAACTTTAGTCTTCGTCCCCGACTTTCAATATGTTTTATATTCCTATACTTCTAAAATACTTTAATCATAGCCCTAACATTAATTACTTTTGTTAAGTTTGCTACTGAAATCAAAATTGCTTAATAAATGAACTCAATATCCATATCGATTAAATGAGCAACACTAAAGAGTCATATGGGAATCTATTAAACAGGTAACAATTTAACAAAGCTAATTAACATCAAGACTATGATTAAGGTGTTTTAAAAGTATGGGGATATAAAACAAAAGTTCTAAGACCAAACTACATAGATGAAAAACATATTTTACCCTTACTTATTTGAATGTATATGCTCTGCTGCTCTACATGCTGTATGAACGAAAATAACACTCTATGCTAACAATTAAAACATGACAGAAACTTCATGATTAAGATTTGAATGTCATCAACAAGTGGTTTGGTTACTTTGGTCTGCTCTGCTACATACTTAAAGTGCGTATCAAGCTCAAGAACCATGCAGATTATTTAAGACTGAATCATCAAAGAAGAGAGGTCCTGGTGTTGCATTGCATACCTCACTATTTTTTTAACAATCATTCGACCAATTCCCATTCTCCGCAGGGATGGATTAACCTGCGAGACACTGAAGCACGTTGATACATGCACGTTAACTAATTGGTTGAGTAGCCAAAAGAACAACACACACATAAGATATGAACATCTAATTGCTTCATTGCCAAAGAACAACGTTACTACCACGGTTCCTTCTTAAACGCCACCTTAGAACAAAATTTTTATTCCCATTTTTTGGTTACTTTAAAAGTTCAAAATAGTATCAATTACTCTTTTATCAATTACAATCCAACAGTTCAAATATCATAATATGATTAAATCATATTTAAAAAAACATCCCATCATCTGAATCATCCGATCTTAATTAGATTGTTCGAAATTACTAACGGTGTGAATACATCAAAATGGTAACGACAGCAAATAAGGAGTCCAGATTTGTTATCTCTGTGAATCCATTAAAATGGTGACGGCAGCAAATCTAGATTCCAAACGGACTACCCAATGTAATCATCTATGCCTCTAAAACCAATATGTCAAATTAAGGGATTTTTTTTTATTTTCATTTCTTGTTTTTATTCTGTTTGTTATTTTCTGTTTTCTGAAATTTTACAAGTATTTCCAGTTTTTTTACGTGGAATGAAAATGCAAACTATACAAACTATACGGACACCAAGCAGTGAGCTATTTAGAAAACATGAAAAGTTTTTTTTTCCTAATAAAAAATGTTGGAAAAGTGTGGTGTTACCATGACATCATAAATTGAAGCAGTGAGACCACAATCGGAAACAGCACGGCCAAATCCCACCAATTGATCACGGGAAGGAGTAATGGGAGTGAAGAAATCCGCCATAGCCATGATGGAATTCGAAGAAGAGGAATTGGCGAAAGCGTCAAGGTGGTGAGGTTTGCAGAAGACAGAGACAAGGAGGGTACTGTGAGAGAGAGCAATGCGGAGCTTGTGAATATCGAGGGGTTGGGGCTGAAGGAGGTTGGGGAATCTGTGGCAAGAGTGGTTGCAAGTGGCGTAGAGGTCTTGGAGACGGTTAGGATCGACGTGGCGTGGGTCTGTGGAAATGTAAACTGGGAAGAGTGGTTTTATTATTCCCTGTGGCTGTGAGCTTTTGTTGATTCTTCTCCTTACCCATTTCAATTCCATGGATTTTGACCCGAAACACTCTATCACGTGTTTTTCTAACTGTATCTGTGTGTGTGCTGCAACTCCCATTGTCACCATTTGTGTGCAAAACAAGACCTTGGATTGGAAGATGGATGGATAATAGCCACGTGCTAGTAGTGGTAGTCCAAATCCCACCAGTGTTTGTGATTCCTTGTTTAAAATCACCATCAAAGATCACAATCGTTTTTTGAGGGTCTAGTAAGATGCGTTTGGGCTTCAAAATACACAAACACAATACAATACAATACATCCATTTTGAATCAGGGTGGGATTTTCACCTAGGTTGGGCTTGCCCAAATTTTAGAAGGGCGTTATCTTTCCTATTGCTATACATGCGTGTAGCTAGAAATTTGATTTAAGAGGGCCAAAACCCAAGAGCATATGGTTTATAATGGAAGAAATTTTTAACTATTATAGTCATAGCATGTGTTTGGTTTATATAAAAATCACGTTTCAAACGTGGATCCGGGACAACGCTACTCTCTGTAGCGTTTGCTCAGATCCACATTTGAAACGTGATTTTTGTGTAAACCAAACACGCTAATAATATATGACTTTAATATGAATGTCCAGCTATAATATATAGGGACTAGTAATGATGAATTCATAATTATGTAGATATGCAAATATCATAGAAAGTGGAAAAAAATGGGAAAGAGAAAAAAAGATTTAAACTTTTTAAATAAGCGAAGTCTTGAATATAAAAAAAAATGAGCCAAAATCATTTTTATACATAAAATACAATAAAAAAAGATTACAAAATTTTGGGAGTGGTCATGGAACCTATATATAGACCACCCAACTAGCTTTGTCATTGATTATGTAACTATGAGGGTTTCATGACATAAAAACAAATCATATAATTTATTTTTATATAAAAATTTAATATTTTTTATATAATTAACCTTTTATATCTCACATAACCATATGATACATTTTTTTTTACTTTTCATATTAAATCAAATTAATATGTTTTTAATTAATTATTTCTTTAATTTCTTTTTTTTTATGGAGTGCAAGACTAAAACATGAAACAAACCTAGGAAAAGTAATTCCACAAGCCTCCATATGAATAATGGGGATAAGCTCATGTGAAGGGCACTCTAATATCTTCAGTAAGACCCATACCTACTAGCAAATCTATACTCATATTGGCCTCTATGTAAAGTTTTTTCTACAGTTGAAAAAGAAAAGACTCTTTCACCGATGAGAGAGAAATATTTGTTGTTTAATATATTGATAAAAAAATTGACAATCTAAATTAGGGGTGAGCAAAACCCGGCCCGTCCCACAAATTCGTCCAAACCCAAACTAATCGGGTCGGGTTAGACCCTGTCCCACATGAAAGATTAGTATTTAATCGGGTCTCATTCAATAACCCGGTATCGGGTTGAGGACGGGTTCGGGTTAATCTCCAGGTTACCCAACCCGTCCCATATATGTATATATAATATATAACATTTATAATTTTATATTACTTAAAGGCTTAACATCATTTTAACTTTCTAGAGATTTTTTAATTTAACTTTTCTCTATGATAGAGGTTCTATCTACTTTGAAAACACATTCCATACATAAAGTTATATAACAATATAGTGATATTTTTCTCTTAACAATATTTGAAAGTTCATAAGAAAGTAAAATATTAGGATTTAGAGTACGTGGACGGGTTCGGGTTTCAAGTAGTCTTGTAAATTATCGGGTTTTTTCGGGTTTATAGACGAGTTCGGGTCTGAAAATTTGGTCTGATTAGAAGTTAGGGTCGGGTATGGGACGAACAAAACCCGTCCTAACCCGTCCCACGCTCACCCCTAGTCCAAATCGCTTATCAAGAAACTTTTTGTATTAAGGGTTTCGGAGTACGATGTTGATCCTAACTCTAGCCACGAGCTCCATTTTCGTTCCCACGATGGCGCTACCATAGCCCGATCCCCATATCTCGTGACTAAAAAAACCTATTGGAATCAGAGGAAGACACAACAACAACTATTGCTGCCATCTTTGCCACATTGTCAACCTTGATCATATACCACCATAAAAAAGAAGGAAAATACACCTTAAACTAAAAAAAATAACAAATTCAAAAATCTATAAATTAAATTAGACATTATAAATCCAAAAACAAAATGAAAACACGAATAAACTCAAGCTTAGATTTTTCAACTTTTCCCCATCACATAGAGAAATTGACATGAGATCTAATTTATTACAATCCTAAATTTCATTAGCCATTGAAAAACTGGTCACAAGTTAGGTATTTCCCTCTTTTGGAAATCAAACAATGAAGATAAGAGTTTTTAGATGATAGTGCTAATCGGCAATTGTGCCTCCTCTACCATGGAATGCGTCAATAGCAATTTTATCCCCTAGCCACATTTGTGAAGTGCACCTTATATGTCACTGTTGTGGTACAAGTACCTAAAAGCTTAATGTTTGTTTCAGGATACTATGAAAACAAGGGCAAAACAAATTCTTTCTTGTAAGATTCTATTTGTTTATAGAAAAAATTTGTCCCACGTAGGAGAAGTGGTCGAAGCAACACTTGAGGGTGATGTAGATGAGGTCGTTGCGCAATTCATTTATGAGATTGGTGGAAAAGGGAATCTCAAGAAGGAGGGATGGCTTAAGACAGAGGCAGTCATGTTAGGCGCAAAACCACACTTGTCCACAATGGTTATTGAAGATGGTTTTGATAGGGGGTGTTACCATATTAATGTGCAAAAAAAATTATTTACTAAGATAGGGTAGTTTTAGACACGGTGTCAAGAAGAAACGATATCTGGGTTAGCGTCTCTTGAAGCGCTAACTCAGTTAGCGTCAGCGCTTCAAGAGACGCTAACCCAGTTAGCGCCTCTAGTATATTTTTTTTAAAAAAAAATTTACATTACCGGGGGTTTTAAACCCCCGTTAAAATTTTTGTTTTTTATTCTTTACTTTACCGGGGGTTTCAAACCCCGGGTAATATATTTTTCTGGTCACATTTTTGTCCTTTACATTAGCGGAGGTTTTGAACCCCCATTAAATGAATGATACTTTTTAAAAATATTACCATTGCACAAGAAAAGACCCATGCGTCTTTTATATGATAAAAAAAGCGGCATGCGTCTTTCTTCAATTAATTTTATTATATTTTTATTCTTACACAATAGTTTTCTTTTTTAATTTTATCAAATTATATCTTCATTTATTAGCTTCTATTGTCGTGTTTTTTATGAATAACGGGAGTTAGTCCTGTCATTTTCTTTTTTCTTTTTTTGTCTCACTTTCATTTTCTTTTTTTTTACTATGATATTATAATATTTTCTCTCATTATTGATTTTTATTAATTTGTTTCATTACAAAAGAATTTCTTTATGAACTTCAGGTATTATCAGGTAGACAACCCTCTTCCTATCATTTTATTTTTTCTCACGCATTAATTTTCTTTTTACTATCCTTTTTTAATAACATGATAATTTTAATAGGAGGCGCTAACTGAGAGTCTTGTTCCCATCATTTTATTATCTTTTTTTACTAACATAATAATTTTATCCTTTTATTATCCTTTTTAATTATCTTTTTTAGTAACATAATAATTTTATTATCTTTTTTATTATCCTTTTCTTGTGGAACGGTAATAATTTTAAAAAATACCATTCATTTAATGGGGGTTCAAAACCCCTGCTAATGTAAAGGATAAAAATATGACAATGAAAAAAATTATTAACGGGGGTTCAAAACCCCCGGTAATATAAAGAATAAAAAACAAAAAAATTTAACGGGGGTTTCAAAACTCCCGGTAATGTAAAATTTTTTTAAAAAAAAATATACTAGAGGCGCTAATTGGGTTAGCGTCTCTTGAAGCGCTAACTCAGTTAGGGCCACTTGTTATATATTTTAACAAGTGGCGCTAACTGAGTTAGCGCTTCAAGAGACGCTAACAAGTTACCGTTTCTTCTTGCCACCGTGTCCAAAACTACCTCATCTTAATAAATAATTTTTTTTGCACATTAATATGATAATTAAAATTTTTTCTGCCTGTTGTGGTCAAAAAGTCGGGGATGTGGTGGTGGTAGGTAAGGGCTCTTAGTTTGAAAAAATTGAAAGTTAGTATCACTGGTAATAGCCGGTAAACTTATGCTCTCTCACGATGGAAGAGTTTTTATCTCTTCCACTTTAGAATTCACCTTCATGTGAACATGTTGTAAATAGTTTGACCAATCTATGATATGAAGCATTTTGCACGCTTCACATACTAACACATGAAGATGCTTGTTAGTTGTAAAAACCAACATTGATAAACTTAATAATCATTTGTAAATTTGTCTCTCCTTCATATTACTCATATTCATGGCTCGAGACAGCTTAAAATTCATAATAAAATCCTAAAGTTATGCTTTAAATGGGGTATAAACACCAATGTTTCTCATAAAATATTTAATAAATTTTATTGTAAAATCACAAATTAAACCCCACACAAGTAGATTTATTGTCTTCTCTTTGAAATGAATTATTAACTTTAAGATTTAAACAAGATTCACAAATGAAGCCAAGAGATAAATATTTCTTTTCAACCAAAGTCATTTATTTAATCAATACTTAATTTTTTTAATCAGTATTAAATATTTATAATTAAAATAATAACCTTTAGTTAAATAAAATATTAAAATTTTCTAAAACTTATTTTAAACGTCTCTATCTTTTATATTTTAACTAAACTATTTTGGTCATCAATAAAATATTTTTTATTATTAACGTATTTTTTATATTTTACTTTATTTAAAAATACTCATAATTTATACGATAGTCATTAGTTTTTTACTCTTTAGTTTTTTACAAGTTTATTAAATAATTTTTTAACTCGTTGCTTATTTTTAAATAAAATTATTTTAGAATTGTGAATGCACTTAGACCATACATAAGTCATTTTAGATATTCTATTGAAGGATTTTTTATATTTTAATTAAGTGCGAAATTTATATTTGATTGCTAATAGTTATTTAATAATATCTAATATTTCTGAAAGTAGATTTTTAATAATTAATATATCTAAAAATATAGCATATTTAATAATCAATGTACAATTAACAACGCAAGTATTTCAAGTCAAATTTTTACCAATAAATATAGGTACAAATAAATCTATTGAGCACCTTTGACAGGTTCACTTGTGTTTCTTCATTTGATGGGGAAATATGTTTGTTGTTTAAAAGACAAACGAAACTAGAGCTTGTTAGAAGTCTGTTTCAATTCTGTTAAAATTATCCGTAGTTAGTTTTAAGTGGAATATTATCATAGTTAGTTTTAACTTTAATTAAAATAGCTCTATAAATAACAGTTGTATCTCTTTCATTTGTATCTTTTAAATCAATACATCAATGAGTTTTCTTAACTCTCTCTCTGGCTACCTTTGGGATGATCCATGGGAGAACCCATGGTACTCATCATCTACTGCTCTCTACTATCCATATGCTCCTCCATCTTATTTTACTAAGAGAGCTAGCTCGTCATGATGTTCAATATTATTTTCCTCAAATTCACATATGATTTTTGGTGTTACCCACATCATCTTTGAATTATTTATCTCAATTTTTTTTCATTAACATGTATTTTTTAGTATTTTTTATATATAATAATATATGTATATATAAGTTCGGTTTGAATTGGATTGGATCAGTTTTTAACATAGAATCCGAAAATCAATCCAATCCAATAAAATAATTTCAGTTTTTAGTTTTTTGGATTTCAATTTAATTGGATTTTCAGTTTTTCAATTCGGTTTATGCGGTTTGCATTGAATTAGATTGGATATCAACAACAATATAGAAAGTGTGGAAGTGTATTATTAATTAAGAAGGAAGAGAACATTTGTGATTCTATTAACTATTTATTTGCAAGAGGTATCTAAAGAGCATTATACCAAATTTATGAGTGAATAAGAGGGATTAAAGAGTAATAATGATAAGCAACAATAAATGACTATATACTTGATAGTTGAAATGTCAATGTCAATGTTATACTCATGTCCCACTTTATTATTTATTATATATAATAAATAGAAGATAGATAATAGATGGATTACCTAATTGACCCAAAAATATATATATATATATATATATATATATATATATATATATATATATATATCATTGCAACATATTCACTTGACTGTTTTGTCTTCGTTTTATGCATAAATGCTACTGATACGATCAGGCTGGCTTGATGTGTGCGTGAGAGAGATCAAACAGTTACAACTGAACAAATAAATACATCTAAAAGAAAAGAATTAAAGTCAAGGGAGAAACACTTATATAACCTAAGCATTAGTTTTATATCTAAAAACAAATAAAACACATGTCAAAGAGAAACCAAATGGAAATGATTGCACATTAATGATAAATAAGTTGATTAATTTGTGTCATCACAGCTCCAGTCAAATCTTCTGAATAAGAATATACACACCATGTCCTGGCTCTACAATCATTCTATATGCCGGAGAATGCCTATAACTAGGAGACAAAGAGAAGCTGAATTTGGAGATGATTAGTGCCAGCACAACCTTCAATTCAACCATTGCAAAATTCTTCCCCAAGCACAAGCGAGTACCTAACCCAAATGGCACATACGCTTGTGGATACTTGCAAGCCTTAGAGACACCCTCACTGAACCTTTCTGGTCTAAATTCATTAGCATCTGGTCCCCAAATTTCAGGATCTCTGTGCAATGTTGGGATCAGAGTCCATAAACAAACACCTTTAGGAACTACAAGGTCTCCAATTTGGATATCTCCATATGCCTCCCTTGACACAAATGCTGCTGGTGGGTACAAACGTAGCACTTCTTGAATCACCATAGTGACCTGTAATCAATAATCTATAGATAAGGTCTAAAAACTCTTGGAGAGTCTCACATTACTATAGATAATGTCAAATTGGAATATATAAACCTTGTAAATCCTCATTCCACGGTGTAATTTTTTGGATTGAGTCTAGTAATTTTTGGAATTGAGTTACAATCAATCCAAAATGATAAAAATGGTTTATATATAATCTAATGTGTAAAGATGAAAATAGACCCGGCGGAATTAGACTTTCCAAAACCTGAGTGCATCCTAAATCTATGGTTTGTGTCCTACCTATTTATCCGATATAGCCTTTATTTTAAAATCCGGTTTGATCTATTTAAAAGCGTGTGCAAGTGATGAGTGGCCTAGTCTGTTTCCACCCCTACTAATGTGCAACATCTGCTTGTATATGTGTAATAACACAATTAAGGGGGAGGTTTCATAAGATGATTAAAAGAGGTATATGCATAAAAAACCAAAATCAAACTTCACATACCGTTTTCAAGAGAGGGAGAGAATCTGCATCTGGGATGCCATTGGGGCAATGTTCAGCCACCTCTGTTCTTATACGAGCTTGCCATTCTGGGTGCAAAGCAAGAAGCATCAAACACCAAGAGGCTGCAACAGCAGTAGTTTCATGGCCAGCAAAGTATATGTTTTTGCAATTATCCACAATGAATCGCTTGGAAAAGTCCTTCCCCAGACTTTGATCAGTCATGGCTGCTTCCAGAAGTAACTGCATTAGATCCTTTTCTGATGAGGATGTCTCTGAGCATTCTCTCTTTCGTTCCTCCACTAACTCCCAGATCAATGACTCTATCTCTCTCTCCAAACTGGTAATCTCGTTTTGCTTCTTTGTCCAGAAATTTAGTTTGTCACTGGCATTAATTATCAATCAGTTCTAGGCTACAATTATACAATGCTTTTTTGTTACTTTTTAATGTGCAAGTATATGCCTGTGAGAGGGAGAAATTTTTATGAACTTTTAGAGTAGTTATATAGATTTTGTATCACACATCATAATATCGTATTATGTTTTGGTTTTAATCACATGTATCTCCATGGTAGGCAATACTGTTTGAGAAGGAAACATCTACATCATGGTAGGACTAGTTCTTTCCGTAGATATTTTTTTCATCCACAATACTCGAACCCGGAAATATGATATCTTATTTCATTATTTTGTGTTATGAATGTAATTTGCATAAGATTCATAGTAGAAATGAATTTTAGAGAAATACTATATATAGGATTTACATACCGGAAACCGCTGACCCCAAAAAGGAAGCCACCTTGCTTGGACATGATCTTCTGGATCGTTCTAAGCTTTGAGAAAACTTCCTTTCCCTTGGAATAAGAATGGCCAAAACAAACCCTGGAAATAACGTCAGCTGAGAAGCCCCTCAAATCTGCATCAACTTTAACTTCAGCAGCGGCACCACCTCCTTGGTCCTCAATACATTGCTCCCATTTTAGGAGCAAAGGTTGTGCTGACTCTATCATTAGGCCCACCATACCCTGCCACAGTGCCATGAATTTCACTTCACTTAATTAAGATTCACTGTCCCTACCACTGTTTCCTTTCAGTTCACCAAAGTCCAAAGATCATTTATATTCATCTATCTAAAGCCTGGAACCTGGATTATTCGGTTGATTTTTATTTGACCAGAAAAGCTAACATAAACTATGGCAGTGCAGGTGAGGGGTACTTTCCATTTATAAACTCTTATTTATTTGTCTCCAAACAATTGAATTAAAAATAAATTTAATCTTATATACTTGCTACAAGCATACATTACTCAAAATCTTGTACCTTTTGCTTCTTTTATGTGGGTCCAGCTGCATATAAATGTAAGTTGCTATCCAGCACAGATATGATTGTGAAATAATGTATAACTAGACTCTTCTAGACATATGGTACAAAGTAAGCTAATAAAAAATATAGATGGTTGTGTTTTTCTTTTAAGTAAAAATGAATTTGGTAATGTTGGGGGAAAAAAACTCTAAAGGCAGGGTTCACAAATTTCACTGTTACACTAGTGCTAACTAGAGAAGGGGATTTCATCAACAAGATAGATACTTCAGACATACCTTAACTTTGTCCATGAAGAACTCAGCTGCAACAAGCTTCCTCTGTTGTGCCCAACTAAGTCCATTGGCTCTCAAAATGCCATTCCCAAGCAGGGGTGCAAGTTTGTTTGTTACATAAGAAGGCTTGCCCAAATCCAATGTGATACACTGGTTCATTTCTCTCACCAGATCCGGTTGGTTCACATACAGGTGCTGCTTCATCCCTGTAGAGTAAGTGTACAGTAGACCTGCCACTCCAGATATTATTGCACAAACTATATTTGTTACTTATCATTGATTGTTAGATTAGATGTGTTATGCAATTATGCAACCCATTTTTGAAATAAAATTTACACATAAATACTGATAGATAGAGACTTCTTGTTCGTCTATTTATTAAATGGGCCACCAATTTAGATGATCCGTACACAATGCTCAAACTATTGGCAACATAAGAAATTATATCGTGATTGATTTATCCCAAATCACGTTTTAAAATATGTTTTAGGGTAAATCAAACACACACAAACTTATCATAGTAGAATCCTTTAAAGCAGTTGTAAAAAGTAAAAATGAGAGTTCCACAATTGGTGTTGGAGATGCTGTAACTCCATTAACATAATGTTCTAATGTAACTACTAGAGGCTACTTCAATTCAAAGCAAATGTTGCCAACGAGATCATGAGTATTCGAATTGGAAAAAACAGCTGTAAAGGTGACAATTCCAAATGTACTTGTCACTGTGCCTTGCACTAGCAGATAAAAAAAATTAACATTTCGTGGTACAGTAAGATAGCAATCCAGTAAGAGCTTGAATTTTTCCATCACTACTTGACATGTTACTTAAATAAGAATTCTACAGCAAACATGCTAAGTCTCTCTTTAGTACGACGTTTTAACAGTGTAAAATTATGATTTAATGGGATTGATTTTATATCACTCATATCAACTATTAATTTCTAAAATTAATTATACTCAATTATAAATTAAATGGATACTGAGTTTAATGAAAAACAATTTATGTGACGTTTAGGATCCTGATTGATTAAACTTATTATCTATGTTGATGTGTCATATATTCTTTCATTTTTTTTCGTACAAATGTTTTATTTTTTTAATCTAAAATATTTTCACACTTTTTAGTAACAAATATGGATTCTCAAATCTCAACTAGCAACAAGTGAAGAAACCTCTAGTTTCTTTGCTCAGTAAGACAATAATACAAATATTGAAGGATAAAAGTATTCTCAATAATTGAAATCATAAATTATTATTGTATAATTGTATCAAATAATTGAGTAGAGTACAGAATATTTGAAAATGTTAAAAGTATGAAGTTTAATTACTTAAAAGAAGAATATTGCAAAAAATATATATGTTCATCCCTTTTTTTTGTCCATAAATTATTAGCTTTTAGAAGTCTCAAGATCCTAGACAATAGACATGTGTGCTTTAGGAAAATATTTGCTTTCCATCCCAATTCCAATTTCCCCACTTGCAAGATACCAATCCAATAAAGACGAACAGGAATGTTCAAACAAGACTTGTCATGTCTAAAACTTATCCAATGCCGAATGGGAAGGTGTAGCACCAAATGCATTTAACACTAGCTAGGCTTTTTGCCCATTGGTTCACCATTAAAAACAAACATGGAAAAAACTACAGAAACAAACGTGATCTTCTCAGCCTACCCATGGCCAGCAAGTCTCCTAAAAAAGAGTGCTTCAACACAGTTGCACAATTATTATGCATATAAGCACTAAGTAGACTTTCGGCTAAAGTTAGTCACAGTAGGCTAACTTTAAATTCATAATTGCAAATATAGAGTGGATTTGGTAAAATTGATTTGGTAAAAAATTAGTTCAAAGTTAAAAATTGAAAAATTAGCTCATTCGATGGTAAGAACTTGATAAAATTAGTTGAAGATAGTAAAATGACGTAAAGATATCATTAATTATTAAGAGTTGGTCTGGTAAAACTGGCTAAAAGCTAAAAAGTTAGATGAAAGTTGAAAAACTAGCTGAAAATTGAAAAAAAAAAAAACTATATAGTTGATTTGGTATAAAATGTTTGATAAAATTAGCTGAAAATGGTAAAATGACATATAAGGACATTATTAATTATTAAATAATAATGAGTGTGAGTTGTTGAGGGATATCCCTTGTAATAAATTTTCAGCTAATAGCTGAAAAGGGGAGTTTCTTTTAAAAATAATACCTCAAGTAGTTTCTCAAGAAAAACTAATAGCTACCTAAAAAAGTTATCTTACCAGACACTGATTAAATGGTTTTAGCTATTAATTTAAGCTATCATCTAGATGAAATGTCTTACCAAACACACTCTAAATAATGGTAAGTGTGAGTTGTTGAGTGATAAAATTGTAATAAATGTTCAGCTAATAGCTGAAAAAATGAAGCTTCATTAAAAAAACTACTTTAAGTAACTTCTCTAAAAAAACTAGTAGCTAGCTAAAAATGTTATCTTATCATACATTGATGAAATAATATCAACTACTAATTTCAGCTTTTATCTATCTGAAATACCTTAACAAACACAATTAAATTCTAAAAATTGCAAATATTTTAAGTAGATTTGCAATTAATTGTCCAAAATCCTAAACAGGTATCCTCTACGGAAGACAATCTTATTCGAGCTTTCCATTCACAAGACTCGAACCCGATATCTTGCTTAAGAGGAATCATGTACCACTTGAACTAACAACCCCAGTAAGTTTAGATATATAAAATATTTTATCAGTATTATTCGAAAAATTCGGTAAGATTGATTGCTGTTGCTGAGACCAAAAATTAACCTTTTGTATAATCGACAATCGACATGCATAAGGGATAAGGAAATTATGTTGCTTGTGGTAACTAACTTAAATGAAGAATTAATCTTTCTACTTCTAATGAGATGCAAGCAAGGAGTTCAGTTTCAACGATGAGGGACTAAAAGAAAGAATGAGAAAGAAAAGAAGAGAAGGGTACCGTATTGTTTTCTCCAATGTTCAAAATATGGGAAGAGTGATGCAGTGTAGTCATGAGCTAGAAACTGATCAGAATGGGTGAAGATGGGGGTTTTTGCAGCCTGAGATTGGATTCTCTGCATATCAGGTAGATTTCCGTGAAGAAAAGAAGGTGGAGGCCCTCTGATTCCTTGCATTCGGAGCTTCCTTCTGACCCTTTGGGATTTATGCCATAGATTACCATACACATAAAGTATCCAGCTCAAAATGGTCGCAAGAGCAAATGAAGAAACCACTTTCATTGCTAGAAAAACCTCCTCCATCTCTACCTACCTTCCTCTGTCTCTGCTCTGTTTCACTCACAAAAGTGCTATATACTGAACTCAGCATATGAAAAAACATATATTATTATTATTAATTTATTATAATATCAGAATCAGAGAGGTAGCAAAGGCTGATTATTTTATCAGTTGCAGAGTAGTTTTATAGATATTTGAGCTAAAGAGAGGGATGCTCTAGCAAGAGCTGATGAAAGATTCTATAAATGCGAATAGAGAAGCATTCAGTTGAAAAGTAGACTAGAAACTGTGAATGTAAGGACAGCGTGAGAAGCCAATGACATATGCAAAAACTTTAAATTATGCATGAATGTATAATATAATATTATATTATATTATATTATATTATATTATATTATATTATATTATATACCATATGCTTTGATGATTGGAAAGACCTATGTAAATGGACCGACCAGTCTGGCCATACCATAAGGGATAAGCATTTGTTTATTTATTAAATTAAATTAAAAAAATTAGAAGTATCATAGAGAATTAGAGATAGCTATTAATAATATAAAAACACAATAATAAGTTTTTATTCGTACATCACATATGTACCTTATAATTCCTTTCTAACTTTTCCATCAAAAAAAATTTATTCCCTTTTAACTTTAAAGTTCATATTCCTGCATATTTACATTTACATTTAAATAATAGTACATAAAGTTTTCAATTTGAGTCTTGTTTTTGGCCAAAAATCTTTCATTGTTAGTCTCATCATAATGTGGATATTATTGACTCGAGCAAGATTGCCTCCTATATAAAATACACGTGGCTTAAACAAAAAATATTAATTTTTATTGAAAAGTTATTTAAGAAAAAGTTTTGAAACAAAAAACATCTCTTAAATTTATTTTTAAATAAAATTAATTTTACATAATCAAATTCATTTAAATTCAAGTTTATATGCTCACTCAAAATGTGTTACTTTTTTATTGTGATATTTATATTATATAAATACAATTAAAATATTTATAAAATAATTTAGAATAAAAAATATTATGATAATAATAACAAATAAAAACATGGTAATATAAGCATATGAAATTGCTAATTTTTAATAAATTATATATTAACTTATAGAAAATACTTTAATAGAAATTTAAAAATACAATTTATTTTAATATAAGCTTTTGAAACATTTTTTTGTTTTGTATGTTGTGTTTTATTTATTTTAAAAATACAATTTTAGATTACAAATGAAAATTGAAAAGTATTTAAATTGTTTCATTTTTTGGTTTTTAAAACTGATAATTTTTAAAATAATTTGTAATTAAAAACTAAAAGCTATTTTTAAAAAAATAGAAATCAAATAACATCGTATTCTTCGTTTCCTTTTTTTAAGTAATAATAAATTTTAAAAGTAAAATAGTTCTTACGCTAAAAATGAGATAAACATGTTACACTTAGGTAGTCAGGTTTTAACTAACGAGGTTGGTTCAAGTGGTACATGTTTTATTCCCCTTTAAGTAAGGTATCGAGTTCGAGTCTTGTGGATGGAAAAAATCACCGCTGGGAGAGCTAGCTCCACCATGATGTGGATGTTCCCGGCTCGAACAGGATTGCCTTCCGTGGAGGATACATGTGGTTAAACCAAAAAAAGGTAATCAAACCTTATTCTTTTTCAACAAATTAAATTCAAGCTTTAAATTGATGAAGTTGTTTAATAAGTCAAATTTAAATAGGCCATATTTTACAAATCAAACTTAAATTTCAGATATTCACTTCAATTAACTTGATTCACCTCTATTCGAAACAAATTGTTTTCTTCATTTTTATTTTTTTTATAAGCATTGTTTTCTTCATTTATAATAATCGGATTCATTAGAGGCATCCATACCAGGTGCACGTTGGCTAATTTATCTTGTTTAAGTCACATTATACTTTTTGGGAAGCAATCAATCATGTTTGGGAACATTTACATGCGGATTAGCTCTCCTTGCAGCGGGATTTTTACAATACTTGAATCCGTGAATTGTTTAAGAGAATTCAACATGTCTTATATATCTTGGTGGTCTTTCTAGTACTTTTTGACGTATTTGTTTAAAGCTTATGGAATCTCTAGCATGTCATGATTTATTGATTCAACTTATATACATTGAATGGTCATTTTCAATTAGGGTTTAGTGTCTGAAGACTGCATCGCGCGGCAATAAGTTAATTAATATGAAAAATTGAAATATAATTAGTTAATTTTTATTCACTTTGAATAGAGGTCTCTCCTAAGTAGGTACCTTTGGTGGGGGTGACAAACTTTATATAATTTAAAATGTGTTAATTTCTCTTAAAAATTTGTGTAAACGTTCTTTTCACTTTTTTAGAGTGCAATTACATGATATCTGAATATTGAAAATATGAATAAAAAAAAAAAACCTACGTGTTGGTTTGGTTATTAGTTGCACACAGTGTAAAATCAATTCTATAAAACTGATTTTAATAGTGTATTTGATTTTCCTCAAAATAATGTTATAAACATAAGGGAAAAATATGTTTTTCGTCCCTATAGTTTCGGTCAACTTTGGTCTTCGTCCCTGTACTTTAAATCTTTTGTTTTTTGTCTCTGAACTTTCTAAACCCCCAAACTATGGTCCCTAACCGTTAGTGAAATCTGTTAACCCGATGAGCTGGGTAGCAAAAGTTACATCTTAGCCTCAATAGTGGGCCCCAAATAATTGACTCATCTAACTAATCTTTTTTTATTAATTTTTTAATTATTAAAATAACCATAATTATGAAATTATATTTTTTATCGGCTAAAATTGTTCAGATGAAAACCCTAATTTAGCAATTAGGATTGTTTTAATAATTAAAAATTAATAAAAAAAAGTTAATTAGATGATCAGTCAGTTATTTGGGACTCACTATTGAGACTCACATGTAACTTTTGTTAGCCAGTTTATCAGGTTAACAGATTTAACTGACGTGCAGGGACCACGGTTTGGGGGTTTAGAAAGTTTAGGGACAAAAAACACAGGATTTAAAGTACAGGGACGAAGACTAAAGTTGACCGAAACTATAGGGATGAAAAACATATTTTACCCTAAACATAAATTCGAGCTAACTTTACTCTCACTAGTGCTTACTTGGATCCATACTTGTAACGTGGTTTTGGAATAAACCGAACACAACTCCAACGTACTTTGTAAAATGTACATCACTATTTTCAATCATTGATTCTAAAATTAATTATACTAAATTGTGAATGAAACAAACACTAAATCCTTAATTGAAGCCTCTTCTTATATAATAATATATAGGTTTTAAACTATAATAATATATACAGTTACACAACCCTTACATTTATCCATATGATGCATTCATAATGTATGGCATACAAAAGTCCCATTTATGTGGATTGTGTCAATGTGCATGATTTTTTTTTTGGTAATAATGTGCATGATTTACTACAATGGAAACACACAATTTATCTAATAAATCTCATAATTATCGTTAATTTTTTATATTAATGACCTGCCTTAAATTTTTAAAATTGTGTATAACTCCTTTTATGTGTGAGTAATATTTTTAGAGTTAATTTATATACATTATATATTAATATAAAAAAGATACAATATCATCAAATGTCGAATGATAGTGTAATTTTTTAACCAATAATATATACAAATTAAATTCATACTTTTATTATTAACAAGTATTTATTTCATACATTATACAAACTTATTGAATATCTGTAAAGTATAAAAGTATAAATTTTAGAAATATTAATATAATTCCTAGTAACTTATAAATATTTGATTATGTGGATTGAAGAACTTTAAATACTGAATTAAAAAATAGTAAATAAATAATAAAATTTTAATTTAATTTATTATAAATTAAAAAAATACATATAAAACAATACATTATAATTAGTTATTACACATAAGAAAAGTCAATCCCGAAATGATCTAACTTTTAAAAAGTAAAACAGATTTAAAATCTCAAATGTTCCATAGCATCACCCTGGTTTTCTTTGCTTTGTTTTGTCCCCCACCAGACCACACCACACCACACCACAACCTCCCTCTCTATGGTCACATAACATAAGTAGAAGGTCTTTTTCCCTTTCAACTTCAATTATTCTAATTGTGGGTTCCTGGGTTGGGCAGTGGTCCTGACCCGAAACCCCCCTCCATCGTGACACGAAATATTACTTTAGGACCACCATGACGTCCAATCCATGAGAAGCCAAAGCCTACCTCCTTCCAAGTCACTAGCATCACATGGTTGTGGGAAGAGCCAGGCCAGGCCTATGTCTCTGAGTCCGAGTGCACCAAATAGGTAAGTGGAGCCCCTTTGTAGCGGAGGAAATAGGCTATGTATAAAAGAGGTGTTAAAGTTTGACAAAAAAAAAAATGTTAAAGTGAGCCAACTATAGCTAGCTTGTTTGAGTTTGTGTGTGTTTGGTAAGTCATTTCAATTAGCTGAAAGCTAAAATTATTAGTAGTTTAAACCATTTCAGCTGTGTTTGGTAAGGTAGTTTTTCTTGAAAAGATTTTTTTTAAAAAAAGCTCCAATTTTCAGCTATTAGCTAAAAATTAATTACAAATTTATCCCCCAACCACCCCCACTTATCATTGTTTAATAATTAATGATGTCCTTATATGTCATTTTATCATTTTCAGCTAGTTTTACCAAACACATTCAATAGTTTTTCAGCTTTCAGCTAACTTTAAGTTTTCAATTAGTTTTATCAAACACTCTTTGGCTTATCAGTTATCACCGATGAAGTAAAAAGTGAGCGAGTTGAGTTCATTACGGGGAGAGATGACAGTGAGTACCCTCTAAATATGGTACATGTTTATTTTTGTATCTGTGTTTTTTTTAAAAATAAAAAGTTTGTACTCATGCTTGTACTCATATGGACAACAATAATAATTAATGCCCGTATATCCGTACCCGCTGGACACCTATATGTACATACTCGTGCTCATTACTGAAAAATTAGTAATTCATTAAGAAAAATATTAATCTAAGAAAATTATATCTCAATTGAAAAATTAATCTAAGTTCATCCAAACATAATTTTTAAATATCACAATTCACCAACATAACGGTTTAATAAACATGGACTTCATGACAATTTAATACTTTCACATGACAATTAATAAACTTGGACTTCATAACAGTTTAATATCACCAACATAACATAACATTTAATCTAAAATGGAAGCAGGAAGGGGGTGACACTAGGAGGAACAATTAGGGTTCTATTGATCTATTCTAATTGTGATTTTAATCTAAAACTAGGTGATAACTTGTGTGTTTCTACATGTGAATTTAATATAATAATGTATATAGAAGTACACATACAATAAAATAAAAATATTATAATTATAATAAGTTTGAATTTGTTATATTATACTGAAAAAAAAATGATGAAGTGTCTTTTCTGGATAAATATAATTAATATATCGAATTATATTTATGTGTTAATTATCTTATAATTAATAGTAAATACTATAAATAATTTGTCAATAATAAATAACGAATATAAAAATATAACTAGTGAGACAATTTATTTAGATAGTTGAAATATTAAGATTAAATAAACATAACTGACATTCACATTAACATTAGAAAGATAAAAAGACATTAAACATAGACAGATGACACATAAAACCAATTTGTTGATGTGGCAGAATGATAGGTGTCAACGCTACATGTTGTGCTTCAGATTTAGTATATTACTAGCTTTGGACTTGTGCATCTGCACAGGTTAAGAGGGGCATTGCATATTTAGTTATTTGTATATATATTCAATCAGTTATTTGTATATATATTGAATAATTTAAATATATGTATGTATAATATTTTATATATTTATATTAAGAGGTAGTTGACAATAATTATATATAATATATGAATATAAAATTCTTTGAATATATATACAAATAACTAATTATATATTTAAAATATATATTTAAATTATAATATATGAATATAAAATTCTTTGAAATTATAATATATGAATATATTTAAAATATTATACATACATATATTTAAAAATATATATTTAAATCATAATATATGAATATATATAAAATTCTTTGAAATTAAAATGAAAATTAACTTAAAATTATAAAGAGCTCAATTGATGTAAGTTTTGCTAACTCATCATTAACACAAAAGAGAATTTTATATGCACAAATCACTATCACCAAGGACGACAGGACGCGGTAAATATACCCTAAACTAATAAATGTGTAGTATTGAAAATCCAACTTTTTTTTGTCAAAGATTGTAATTCATTAACCTCAAGAGCAGTCATACGACATCTACAACTGTAGTGAATAGAGTGATATTGCAATACTAAACAGATAAACTTTAAGGTACAAAGTATGCTCACTCATAAATCAGTTAAACTAAGACAATGAAACAAATCTCCTAGGCTGGATAGCATTGACATTGGAGGTGCTTGCTGGGTGAATAATTTTTCTTCACTTTATTCTTTTGTTTTTTTTTCTCTATTTAGAACATATGGCTCTGTCATATCTAAACAAAAAAACCTCTTGATGTCTCATGCAAATAAAGCTCCAAAAATGTCAGCTCAACACAACTATAGAGAGGAAGGAAAATAAAAACGAAAAAAATAATCGGAAAAAAAAAATAACAGAGAGGGTGGTAGAAGAGGAGGGAAAAAAGAAAGAGATATACTAGTAGGAAGAAGCCAAAGGGGATGGGAAGAATCGGTAGAAATGAAGGAAGAAGATGAAAAAGAAACAAATAAAATAAAACTCTACAATAAAGAGAGAATTACCCATCTAAAATGGGAGATAATCCATCTAACATGATAGGAGACCTCAAAAGAGGGAGAAATCCCCCTCCCCATCCCCTAAGGGAGGGGTGGGGAGACACTGCTGTTTGGGAGAAGAGGGAGGCGTCGCTGTCTGCTAGGGTTTGGCTTCTGAGTAGGAGTTTTCTAAGTGTTTTAGAAAACTCACAACTAAAACTCAATGTTGTCTTCATGGGCCTCAAGCAGCACCTAACCCAAACCACAAAACTTTTTTTTTTGTCAGAAAAACCTACACAAAACTTAACTCATATAATTCAATCCCATGATTTCGGATATCTTCCCTGAGTCTAATCTCCCTTGTGTACGTTTTGTCCTCTAGACACTGTAACCCATGTACCAACTTATAGAAAAAATGGACAAAGAAAGTAGAAGATTAAATTGTAGGCGAGAGAGATAGGCATTCTTCTACGCCAATAGTGGCAAAATCCTGATTCTTCTTTTATCATGCTCCTTGATCATCTCTCCCCAAACAATGCTAATATTAATTGTTGATGTTCTCAAATACCTATTTTATTTCTCGTGTAAGAGAGCTAAAAATAGGCATGATAGCATGGATATATGACATATTGGTTTATTAGTTTATGGCATATATGATATTCAATTTAATATTAGTTCATAAATTATAATGTCAATCCTCTTTAGCAAAAACACCTTTACACATTATTTTAATAAGTTACTTATAATTTATAATTTTTGTGTTTAAAAATATGATATTTAATTAATGTTTGAATTAGTTTATTTAGCTTTTAAAAAAATTTTATAACATAAATATTTCAAAGATAATATTTAGGTTAAATGTGAGAAAATCTTAAATGAAAGAAATAAAAAAAAACATAATGCAAAATATTATTATGTAACAATATCAATAAAAGAACTTCTATAAAATCATTGTGTTGTGTTCAACGTATTACATAAGATACAATAATAGAAAAAATTAAGTATAAACAAAGATACACTAAAAAAAAAGGAATGAAAGAAATTGATACTTTTGAGTTTTGCTTGTAAGGCTGAAATGAAACTGCTCCTTTGCTCTCTTTCAACCTCTAAGAACTGCTCATTATGGACCTTATACTTTCCATGCTTAGTTCAGCAGTCCATACCATTTCAAAAAAAATTCGCTCAATTATTTTAAAATGTTTCATTTTTCTACAACTATGCCAAGCAGATGCATTGGAATTCAAAGTAGTATTCCAATTCGCGAGCATTAAAATTCATGACGTTACGATAGAGTTTATTCTTATGGTAACACGGGTTAAATATGAGTTTTGGACCCCTAATGTTAGATAACACGGGTCCAATGCTATATATGTTCAATATGAGTTTCAAACCGTGTGCCGCACGGGTTATTCATTAAAATTCCAATGCTAAATAGCTTGTTATTTATCCCCTAATGTTTTATCTTATGGTAATGGTAATTTTAATACGAAATATCTATTAGATTTTTTACTTTTTTTATTTATAAACATATGAGTTTTTGAAAATCTATAAATATATTAGATATTTGGTTAAATTAATATATATATATATAAATAAAGTTATACTATAATAGTATTTATTTAAGTATTATATATGTGTATGGACTTAGGAGAGCTTCAGGCGAGCTGAGCACTATAGTGCTCGTACCCACACCCATCTTCGTGAAAAATGCAGGTAAAAGTTTGTCCTCATCCCCGTACTCAACTTAGCGGGTTTTTTTCCGTGTTCATTGCGGATACTCATAGGGCTTGAGCTTAATTGCCAATTGTCATCCCTAGTTTTCTCACTTGTTTGATGAGCCCAAAAAATTTTAACTTAGCTCGACCAACACGAGTTATTTAGTTAAGTGAATTGACTCATTTAATTTAAAAAAACCATAAAAATTGAAAAAAAAAAGTAGAAAAAAATTAAAAAAGAAAAGGAAAAATGAGTTAATTCAATCCAACCCAATTTGACTTGTAGTTTAAGTGGGTTGACTCACTTTTGACCCTGAAAATGTGAGTTGATTTATACCAACTCAACCGACCGATGAGCCGAGTTGGCTCACCAGGTTGAACTCATGTTGACACCTCTATGTCGCTTAGGGGCGTAAGCGGGTTCGGGTCGACCCGCCAACACGGTCGACCCGAACCAAACCAGACGATTAAAATCAGGTTGGGTTGGATCTCGGATCGGTTCAGGTTATTTTTGAAAAAATCGAACTACAATCATCGGGTATCGGGTCTCTTTTTTGTGGAATCGAGCTACCTGAACCCGAACCATACTGTTAAATCCTAAACGCGTAGGGGGGTTATTGACTTTTCTCAAACATTTTCTAGATGCCCTAGCCTCTCCTACCCACTCAGTCTCACCACCAATTGCCCCTTGCGTTGTTTCCCTCTCTCCTTCTTCCCCTTCTCCCTCCTCTCCTCTTGTCCCCGTTCCAAACCGTCATCGGCGCTACTGATTCCCAAATCGCAAACGGAGCACTGCTCAATAACGAAGCGCTACTGATTCGAAAATCGCAAATCGCAGTGGCGAGATGGCGTGAGGGTATGGAACAGGCAGTGGCTGTCAAGTTTGCGGTTGAGTGGCGGAAAGCCCGCCACAAAGAGCGTCTTCGTCTTCGTTCATGCGGAGTCTATCACCAGCCACACAACGCCGATGAGTGGCAACGGAGGAGCAGGATTCCATTTATGGACCGAGTCTATCACCAGCAATGTTTGAATCTGTTTGTAGATACACATTTGTCTAATGTTCAGTGTTCTTTCTCTTCTCTTCTCTTCTCTTCATTTTCATTTTTTTCCTTTGATTAACAATTTGTTGTACATATACAACAACTACTATGATTTTTTGTGCATTTTTCATTCATATTGAGATGCTCGAAATTTACGTTAATTTGCTTTCTGTAAAACTTGATTGCCGCAAGTTTTTGAGCTATCCTAGAAAGTTTTAAAGATTAATTAAAACAAACAAGGTTTTATTTTAAATCGCAAATCTATTTAGTCTTCCTCTTCTTGCTTTTTGTTTTTATCTATTTTTAAATTTTATTTTGTATTTTTTAGTTTTACAGAGATGGTAATGATAGTTGTAATGAAGAACTTTCCAGTAAAGATGAAAAAGTTTGAAACAATGATAACAATTTTTTTTCATTTTTTAAATTTTTTACAGATTCAAGATTTTAATATACTTTATTTTACTCAAATCCGAAACCCAACCCGTTGAAGATCGGGTTGGTTTGGTTCGAGTTGAACAGGACAAAAAAACTAAAAATTGACCCGACCCCAAATCGAAGTGATTTGATTCGTTTGGACTTTTACCCCACCTCAAACCAGACCCAACCCGGTCCGAATACACCCCTAATGTCGCTTTTTGGCGACCTACGACTTAGCCTACATTAGGCTCAGGCCAGACGAGGATAATTTATTAAATAGGTTGTAGAAACAAACAGGGGAAACACTAGAAGTGGGGTTGAATAGTGTTTCAATAAAACTTTAATGTTTTTGGAAACCTTTTCGCAAACAGTGAGTTTTGACAAAAGCTTTCAGAAGATGAATAATAATCTAAACTGTAATGTTCCGTCTGAAGCAGCTTCAGACTGAAAAACTTGTTTTTCTAAAAACTGAGTTTTCGTTAAATGCTTTTATATCTAACACTTCAAATCCCTTCTTGTTAGCTTTTAAATTGAATTTAAAGAGGTTAGAGAATAGGGAACTTAGCCAGAGATTTATCCTGGTTCACTCACAACCTTAGTGAGCAAAACACAGTAGCTAGATTTTCACTTAATCTTCAGAAGATTACAAGCATTATTTTCTGTCAAGCCTCTTCAGGCTCTACAACACCAAGTATTCTTTCCCAACAAGCCTCTTAAGGCTCACAACCAAGTATTGTTTAACAAACATGCCTCTCCAGGCTCAACACCCAAGTGTTTAAGAACGAAGAAATTTGTTCAAGCTAAAGAACTACCCAGTTCAGAGCTTAAACTTATAGATGTACAAATAATTTGAGTAAGACTCAGGATATGAAAGTTATTGTATAAGAATGAATGAATAAGAGTATGTTTTTACAGCGTAAAACTAGCAGCGTGTTGGCTCTTTCTTTCTTAGGTTGTTCTCTGCTTTGCAACGACGTGCATGAAGCTATTTATACTTTCTTGAAATGAAGTCCGTTGAGATCACTGTTGAGAGATAGCATTTAATGTTATTAATCCCGTTTGTTGACACAACTTCTGATAGCTTCTGACACAGTACAAGGTAGATGGTGCAGTGGGGTCTCTGTTCTGAGCACTACAAAGGCTGCGTTTGCAGACATTTCCTTTTCGGCGCATGAATTTCAAATGTGCAGGAAAGTCTCTGAGCAACTTGCCTAAAAACGGTTTAGACCAAAGACTTGTTTCAGAAGGCGTTGAATAGACTATGAATCTTTATCAGAGATCTTCAGAAGGCTTCACTCTTCATATGGTTTCCGATCTCAGACGAACTGCCACGTCACACGTCTTCAGAAGGTCTTCTAGTCTTCAGATGCTTCTATGCTTCAGACGAACCAGCCACTTCAGATTATCCTACTTCTTGATAAGTGAAAAATCATATGATAAATAAGAGCACTTTTTAGCTCATTTATCAAGGATAAAATGGTATTTTTGCCCCAGTTTAATCCCTTTTAATTAAATATTAGATAAACTGTACTTATTAATCTTGGATTTGAATTTGATGCTATTATGATAGAAATATTGCTGATTTTTTGCATAATATTGCAAGGATTTGATTTGAAGGAAAGATGGCATTAAATAAGGGAGATACCTGCAAGATTTGAAGTTTAATTGAAGACATTTAATGAAGATTTGAAGATTATTTGAGGGCAATTAATGAAGATATCACTGCCAATTAAACAAGGATTCTACAGACAACCTTCCCAATTAAATCCAAGATGCTCAATAAATGCAAGATTTCATCAAGAAAAGGGAAACAAGGAAAGACAAATCAACCAAAACCAGTCTCGGGGAGAGATCAAGTTAAAAAAAAATAAGATTGAAGCTGCAGGACGCATTCTGCGCTTCAACCTGCACTGTAGCGCAGGGTGAAGCGCAAGCCCTCTGGAACCTGCGCTGTAGCGCAGGTGTGAAGTGCAGATCACGCTGATTTCTTTGCCCTGTTGCTGTTTTAGATAGATTTCTCCCCAATTTCTTTGTCTTTCCTTAGCCTATAAATAGGAACCTCTTGCAACCAGATCAAGGTGTGGCATGATTATTGTAATTCAGTCATATTTCAGTGATAATGCACCAGAGCTAATTTTAGAGTGGGAGAGGAGGAGCGCTTCACAGGATTGAAGATGGTGACAGCATTTTTGGTGGTTGTATGGCTACCTTGTGTAGTTAACTCTCCATTAGGATCGGATGTAATTGATTCTATCCCCAAGTGTATGTAAACTCTATATTATTATTTCATGAGCTCTCTGTCTATAATATTGGTAATTTTATTCTGTGCTTAATTCCTAACTTTCGCGCTTGCGCCGGAGTTATAGGCTGGTTTCGACTAGGATTGAGGATGGGGGAGCGGATTATGAAGAAACCCATTCTCTGAGTGAAATAAGAGGACTCGGTAGCCAGTGAACCGAAACATGGGCATTGCTAGTGATTGATGGGTAGTGTGAGTACTCTAATGAAGGGCGTCTACAGATAGGCATGGTTATTAAATTACTTATAGCAAAGGATTAGTTGATTGTCAATCCAAGAAGCAATAACGTGGATGTATTCTAATGAGTGATGGGTAGTGACAGTACTCTAGCGAAGGTGCGTCCAGAGGAGTAGGCCTCGTTTATCAATTAGTTCTTTTAGAAACGGAATAAAAGAAAGCAAAATAAGCCGAGGGTAAGTTTGTCGCCTGGAAGAGCCCGCATGAATTACCTTTGAGTGTGTGAGGTCGCTGGTAACTCGGGGTCTTAGCAATATAGTTTGTCTATGATATTATAGAGTAAACCTAAAATAATAGATAGTTTTTTACATGCACGAAGGGTGTCCAATCCTAATCCAAGTAAAGTGTCTCTAACTCTTCTCTTCCTTTCTATTTCTATTGATTATTAATTTGCAATTTATATTTTCCGCACAAAATACTCTCATAAATCCGTTGTTTTTCCCTTGATAATAGATCACGACTATACGCGAATTGACTGTTCCCTGTGGATACGATAACTCTTCTTACTATTATACTACTGGATTTTTGGTTAGCTTGCCAGAAACCCATCAAGTATTTTTGGCGCCGTTGACGGGGAACGGTTTCCAATTCGTGTAGACCTTGGCGGTCTAATTATCAAGTCATATCTATCTTAGGATTTCATTTATTTATTTTAGGAAAATTTTATTATTTAGGAAATTTATAGTTTTTCTATTATTATTAAAATTCTCTTCCACACTTACCCTTTTCAAGTTTTCTTGTTTATTCTTTTGAGAGGCCAGGTGTCCCCAAATCAACTACAATTTGATCCAGAAATAGAAAGGACATCAGGAAGAACAGGAACAGAAACAAGAAAAGGAGACAATGGAGAAGTCGAGAAGAAAACAAAAATATTTTATTATTTTATTTTAATTATTTTCTTTTTTTAATTAAAAAAATTATTATTTTTTGTTATTTTGTTTTTCTCTCTTGTTTGAACATCTTGATTATTTCTCTTAAGAAAACAGGTAACAAAAAAAGGGGCAAGGACAAGCTCAAGGAGACAATCTCAACACTCTCTGTTTAACCAACCCAAGTGAAGTAAATGTTGAATGGCTTATGAATGGCAAAATCAACCAAGAAGAACCCTTGGAGATTATGTTAGGCAGCAAGAACCAAGATACTCCTCTCATGCACCGATTCAAGGTAACTTCTCTAAGTACAACAATTATTCTAACAATTTTTCACAGGATTGGGGAAGTTACCAGAATCAGAATTTTGGATGGCACCAAGATGATGTTTCACTCCGTATGCAACCTTCTTTTCAACAGCAGCAAAGTTACTCTTCCTATCAACAAAGAGACTCACAATTTTATGAGTTTTTGGAAGAATTCGATCAAAGCAGTATACAATTTCAGAAAGAGAGCGAGCGAAACGAAAAAACTGACGCTTTGTTAAAGCAGATGGCGGAACAAAGGGATTTAAGACTTCAAAAGGAAAGAGAGCAAGAAGAACACTGACACTTTGTTGGAGCAATTAAAAGAAACAGGAGCCAACCAACAGTCAGAACAAATCTCAGCAAGTCATTTAGATAGTGACCATTTTATTGAAGACAAGTGGGAGGAATTTATCAATTTAAGTTGTATTGTGAAAGAGAAGGACTAACCGTTGACCTCGCACTAAATGATAGAAAAGATGATCAAGCAATCAGCAAATGCACTACCCAACCCTAAAGAACAGTGTGACGACATTGTTCAGTTGATAGGGGAGGAAACCAATGCAATCTGGATGATGAAAAAGATGAAATTGAAGATGCACGAGAAAGAGTATCAGAAGTTGATGAAGAAAAGGAAGAAGAAGAAGAAGAAGGTGCAGCACAGCAAGAAGAAGAAGAAGAAGAAGAAGAAGAAGAAGAAGAGAAGAAGAAGAAGAAGAAGAAAGAAAGAAGAAGAAAGAAGAAGAAGAAGAAGAAGAAAAATGAGAGGAGGAAACCAGATAACAGATTGGTGCTTAAAGAGGAGATTGACTGTGAAAGGAAGGAAGAGAAAAAGAGTGAACAGGGAGATAGAGAATCCAAGCCCGAGGAAGGAAGGGAAGTAGTACCAAGACCGAAACCAAAGACCTTGCCTTATCCAACCAGTCCCTCCAGAGGAAAAATCAAGAAAGGCATGGTGCAAGTGATAACCTCCCGACCTCATAAAAGAAAGACCTGCAATCACACTGACCAGGACAAGGCAAGAGAAGAAAAGTCAAGATAGAATCAAATTCAAAGCCTAGAGCCAGATTGAAGATCAAGTGGTCAGGTGTGTTCCATATCAAAGACCCCCCTAAAGCAAAGAAATTGAGAGCAATCAATCGTAAATCATCAAAGCTTCACAGTACAGGTTGTCCAAGGCAAGATTATGGGGAGGTATATGGGCCAAAGAAAGGAATGGGTGCAGCTCACAAGTTCATCAAAATATTTCGTTTCAGCCACCTTGAAAGAATAGGCGTCGAAATAGAAGACGTTAAACAAGCGCTTCCTGGGAGGCAACCCAGAGATTTTTAAGTTTTTAATTGGTTTTAAGTTTTATTTTGTTTTTGTTAGGATTTTCATTTTTTAGGATTTAGGAAATTTTCAAAATTGATTGGAATAAGTTTGTGGAAAATAAATTTTTAAATAATAGGGAGTAGCAGAAAACGTGACTGAAAATTGCAAAATTGCATTCTGTTTTCTGCGCTTCACATGCGTTGTAGCGCATGTAAGCGCAGAAATGGAATTTTAGTCACTAACTTTTGCGCTTCACAATGCGCTGTAAGCACAAGGTGAAGCGCAACAGTACAAAATTTTCACAAATCTTCTATTTTCTCATGTATTGTTTCTCTACTCCTAAGCTCTTCTTTCACTCTTCACTCACAAACTTCCATCAATTTTGAAACTTTCAGTTATGTTTTCTTTAATTTTACCAATTTGAAATCTTCATCTACTCTATTTTTATGCTTTGCACTTTAGGGGTAGCAACCTATGAATGGTGTATAATGTTGATAATTGCTATCTTGAATATGATATTGACTACGTGGAACTTGAAGAATAATTTGCTGGAATTGAAAATGCTCTTTGTTTTATGAGTTATTGAATTTGAAAGTGTTTATGCTCTGTTTCTTTCAAAAATCTTGAACTTTCACTTTCCATGGATTGATTGAATGCTTGCAAAACAAATGAGTATGTTCTGTTTTTAGGAAGTCATTACCAAGTGCACTGAACTTTTGTTGTGAAAATATTAATTCTTTGAATTATGCATGCAAACATGTTAATGATAGGCTTCATGTTCTTCATGAATTGCACAGACTGCTGCAAAGTATAAAGGACCAGTTGACCTCAAACCAATCAGGAGTACTAGACCCATACCCAAAGCATATTGCTTGAAGAGTTCCAGATATTCTTGCAGTGGCCTGGGGACAGGCCTATTCATCCAGGGGGAGGTGGAGCAGCAGCAGGACAAGGACTCACAGGATACAGAGGATGAAGATTGATACTAGTGTTTTCTTTCTTTTAATTTTTCTTTTATTTTCTATTATTTTATAGAATTTTTAGGATTTTTGTTTGTATTTTCATTTTTATTAAATTTTTAGAATTTTTAAAATTTTTAGGACCTAGGAATTAGGATTTAAGGTAACTTTTTCAAAATTCTCTGTAATTAAGTAGTTTAACTAACCAAACTAGGAAAGATGATAGGGTTTTGTGATTAACTCCATAATCAGTTAGGATTAGGATACTTCTCAGAAGGACCTATTAGGATAGTTAATTAAAACCAGTAAGTGCTTTATCAAGGAATTTTAACCAATAACCGATGAGCTGAGAGCCCAAACACTGAAATTGAGAGTTTTTTCACCGCTGCTTGTCAACTGTTATTGCTTGAGTTTCTGAATTTTGTCTTGCTAGTAGAAGATATGGAAGTGACAAAGGCATATTTGTGATTATAACTATTTTGCTCAGTGCCAAATAGCCAGCCTTGATTAAATGTTTCCATTTATTGATTTCCCATTTGAGCCTTTAATATTTCCTTTGATGCACCCCACCATGATTAATGATCATACCATGTCCCTTCACACTTGGGATAGAGAGCAAGGTGCAAAACAAAAAAATGGGACAAAAGGTTGGTGAATTGAAAGGTCAAAGAGATTCAAAGAGCAAGCACAAGAAATCACAAAGTAGGATACTCCCCCACAAATAAATTCTTTATGTTATTGTTTAGTTAAAAAGAAAATATGGACAAAAGTGTGGAATTGAATAAGTTGGGGGAGTATTTCTTCAAACAAAGAGGCCAGCTGAAAAAAGGTGACAATTCAAGAATGACATGGTAGATGGAGAGAAGTCCCAAGACAATCAAAGATGCTTCTCTATTCAAAGTGTTCTTTTGCATATCCAGAGAAACCATGATTTCTTGATAACCCAGCCTCATTACAACCAAGGAAAGACTTTTTTGATCCATATTAACTACTTGCAGGTTCAGATGTTGGAAACGACTATCAATTCTAGTTGTTCCAACGGTGGTGAAAAGATTGAGGGAAACACTTACCCGTGAGAATGAGAGATTTCCTTGGTTTATCACTTACTGCTTTAATTGCTATTTTTGAGAAGTTTGACTGATATTTGTGTTCTATTCTGAGTGAGGATTGGTAACATCCCTTAATCCTGAATTTTTCTTATGTTGGAAAGTGATTACTGCTTAACAAGGAGTTGATGAAAAGTTCCTTAAATTTGTTTTTGAATTACACAGGGAATAGAATTGATTTTTTTATTGCAAAGAGGTCTCTTGCTTGAGGACAAGCAAGAAGTTAAGTTGGGGGGTATTTTGATAAGTGAAAATCATATGATAAATAAGAGCACTCTTTTTAGTTCACTTATCAAGGATAAAATGGTATTTTTGCCCCAGTTTAATCCCCTTTTTATTAAATATTAGATAAATTGTACTTATTAATCTTGGATTTGAATTTGATGCTATTTTGATAGAAATATTGCTGATTTTTGCATAATATTGCAAGGATTTGATTTGAAGGAAAGATAGCATTAAATAAGGGAGATACCTGCAAGATTTGAAGTTTAATTGAAGACATTTAATGAAGATTTGAAGATTATTTGAGGGCAATTAATGAAGATATCACTGCCAATTAAACAAGGATTCTGCAGGACAACCTTCCCAATTAAATCCAAGATGCTCAATAAATGCAAGATTTCATCAAGAAAAGGGAAACAAGGAAAGACAAATTTACCAAAACCAGTCTCGGGGAGAGATCAAGTTAAAAATAAAAGATTGAAGCTGCAGGACGCATTCTGCGCTTCAACCTGCACTGTAGCGTAGGGTGAAGCGCAGCCCTCTGGAACCTGCGCTGTAGCGCAGGGTGAAGTGCAGATCACGCTGATTCTTTGCCCTGTTGCTGTTTTTAGATAGATTTCTCCCCAATTTTCTTTGTCTTTCCTTAGCCTATAAATAGGAACCTCTTGCACCAGATCAAGGTGTGCATGATTATTGTAATTCAGTCATATTTCAGTGATAATGCACCAGATCTAATTTTAGAGTGGGAGAGGAGGAGCGCTTCACAAGGATTGAAGATGGTGACAGCATTTTCGGTGGTTTGTATGGCTACATTGTGTAGTTAACTCTCCATTAGGATCGGATGTAATTGATTCTATCCCCCAAGTGTATGTAAACTCTATATTATATTTCATGAGCTCTCTGTCTATAATATTGGTAATTTATTCTGTGCTTAATTCCTAACTTCCGCGCTTGCGCCGGAGTTATAGGCTGGTTTCGACTAGGATTGCGGATGGGGGAGCGGATTATGAAGAAACCCATTCTCTGAGTGAATAAGAGGACTCGGTAGCCAGTGAACTGAAACATGGGCGTTGCTAGTGATTGATGGGTAGTGTGAGTACTCTAATGAAGGGCGTCTACAGGATAGGCATTGGTTATTAACTTACCGATAAGCAAAGGATTAGTGATTGTCAATCCAAGAAGCGATAACGTGGATGTATCTAATGAGTGATGGGTAGTGACAGTACTCTAGCGAAGGTGCGTCCAGAGGAGTAGGCCCCGTTTATCAATTAGTTTCTTTTACAACGGAATAAAAGAAAGCAAAATAAGCCTGAGGGGAGGGTAAGTCTGTCGCCTGGGAGAGCCCGCATGGATACCTTTGAGTGTGTGAGGCGCTGGTAACTTGGGGTCTTAGCAATATAGTTTGTCTACGGTATTATAGAGTTAAACCTAAAATAATAAATAGTTTTTACATGCACGAAGGGTTGTGATGATATGAAATCCAATCCTAATCCAAGTAAAGTGTCTCTAACTCTTCCTTTCTATTTCTATTGATTATTTAATTTGCAATTATATTTTCCGCATAAAATACTCTCATAAATCCGTTGTTTTCCCTGATAAATAGATCACGACTATACGCGAATTGATTGTTCCCTGTGGATACGATAACTCTTCTTACTATTATACTACTGGATTTTTGGTTCGCTTTCCAAAAACCCATCACTTCTTCAGACACTAGATCTCTTCAGATGGCCATCTTGTTGAAACATGAAACACATAAAAGCATAGGCACTTCTTGCAAAATTAATTTTAACATAATTTGTTATTCTTGGAAATGAGACTCAATCATTACTAGATATAATGATATTTTTTTAGACTCAACATAGGCCAGATCCATGCTTTTTTAAAATAGTCTATATAGCTAAACAGGTAAAACTCCAAGCCATCCAAAAAGCCTTGTAAGTCCATTAGACCAACCTTTTTAATTAGTAAATGTAATAAAATAGTGACCATTTTGTATATTGCTATACATTATTATTATAAGATTTTTTTATTATAAGTCGTTATAATTATATTTATTGGTTGATTCAATATATGCTTGAGTCTATAAGTCAATTCAAATACATGTTTATGGCATATTCAAATACTTATTATAAATAGGCTTTTAGGCTAAGCCGACTTTTAAATAAGCCATGTCAGATCTTAAATAAAGTCTACATCAAGAAAATAGATCATGCTCATGTTATAAATTCAGGGGACATGTCAATCTCAAATCTTAAAAGGTCAAGTACAAGGTCATACCCAGACTATTTTTCATCCCCAATCTTTTAGTGATAGGTCAAGTACAAGGTAATAAAGTTCTTAACTGTTTGTTAATATTTTTAAAAAACAAAAAAAGTTATTTTAATTATTTGGTAAGTAGTATTGTGAGAGAATATTATTTTATCTAATAATAGATCAGTTATCTTGCTATAAGTTCTTTCCTAATTTATAACTATCTTATTTATTTTATTAGTTGAAGCAAGGGAGAGGTTTTTAGCAGGAGCACGTCCTTAATCGTTGTCAATTCTATAAACCTTGAGATGATGTTGTTTAAGGAGACACGCTTAAGAACTTGCGATTCATGGTCTCCCTAGGACCACCGCAACGACTATGACTTGTTCTTCTTATTGCTTCTGTTGGTGCCATTCTCCTCCATGGAGTTTGGCTTGAAAGAACATGGTGTTAGAAAAGCCTTTCTCTGGCCGCACGCTACTGAAGACTCACAGAGATTATGTCGACAAGGAGATTCAATAGGTATTGATGGTTCGTCTCTCTTATTCTTTCGAGTGGTCAAGATTAATGTTCTTCCCACAACGATATAAAATCATTTTTTGCCATTTCTAACACTATGCCTCTGACAAGATGGTAAGTCCCTAATTATAAATTGATGATTTACCTTGCCACTAATTCCCTTATCACAATATGACTGCTCAATTTTTTTATTCTTATATATCTAAGGGTTGTCTTTAGTGGTTCTGACACTGTACCCTACTTTTATCCTATGACACCCTAGCTAAAATCATGACAATAATAATTTGATGGGTTGCTACCAATATGAAGGGAATCAAGCATGTGGTTCAGGGTGCAACGGAAATAAATGCATTCCCTCCCTTGTTATAATCGTTTTGCGAAAACACGAATCAAGGCATAAAAGGTATTAAAATGAAAGGTCGTACCTTATTAGGATTACAAACGAGGGTAAGAGTAGCCACGTCTCTATTGGTATCCACGCCAACAGTCGGACTAGGAAACCCTCCTCAGCTCTGCTAGTAGCCTTAGAAAGTAAAAAGCGATTGCTCATGTGTGTATGGGGTAGTTGCATCTTATGCTCTATTTATAGAGTGGTGGCTAGGGTTTTACCCCCTCACTCACTTTAACCCTCACACTTATGGGCCTGACCCATTATGTTATAATAATTCTAATTAAATTAAATTAGAATTATATTCTTTTCCTAGTGGCTTATTGGACCCAATAGGCTTTTAATATTTGGTTATAATATTAAAATAAAACCCTTTTATATTTAATATCATAAATAGTGAGCGGTATCTAGCAACACATCATTATCCAAATATTGAGATTATCAACAACTTTGATAAATCCTATTTTCTGATTATAATTTTTATGATCTGTCCCTTTGTCCAAATATCTAATTGAACACAAGGGCATGAATTGTGTCAACCTTGTTATAGTTCAATTTATATTTTCTTGATCCCCAAGTAGACTGTACAGAAAATAATATCTCATATTTATCCTCCTTGAGCATGGCCATGCATTTTGCAGTCTCACTTTATCAAGAGGCCTACAGATATAACTCCTGTTACATAGGAGGACAAATCCCATCTAGGGCACTCACATTCCTCCACATAATTTATTATATGTCCAAATACCAACTTTATGATTACCCTGTTACAGGTAACGTTTGATGGTATTCAAAACACATAATTCCTTATGTAGGAATCGTAGTGATTTCAGGTCAAAGGACTTTATATATAACATTTATCAATTTAAGAAATGTTCATGACACTTATGTAACAATCCATGCAACGTTCCAGTAACATCATTACTCTTAATGTGACCTATGTGAGCACACTATATCTCATATCCATGATTCGTGAGACGCAATCATCAATGAACTCACATACTAGTCTAATGCATCTTGTCCTAAATATGATACTTGACTGGGGACTATTTAAGAATAGTTCTTCATAAGATCTTACGATCAAGTTATTTACTTGATTTCTTATGAATTTTAAGATTATTATTCTAAGGACAATAATTATATTCTAAAAGAATAAGTTTTGCCTTTATAAAATAACATGATACATGTGATGGATGTTCATAAATATATAAGTCTCTAGTGCATATTCCTAACACAATACACTCTTAACATACTTTTTGTGATTGATTGAAATTCTCATGGATTCCATCAATTTATATGGGTCCAACTCTTAATCTGGTAGGATCTATGTGTTTTTTTTTAACCAAATCACAGGGAGTGTTAAAAGAATGTGATAAATATTATGTTGCTAGCCTAATAATTAAATGGCAACGTCTAGGGTGAACCGCCCTCTGGGTGACACACCGATGTTCCACTCTCTCTTTCCGTTAGATTATTTTGTTTTTAATCAACGGTTGCGATGTGTTACCTGTGACTTGTTTATCTGGTTTCCCAAAATTGCTAGTGTCCCCTCCGCTTTTGTTAGAGTTACACCCACACTTCTATTTTTGCTGAATGGTAACTCTTCATTGCTCAATTTGTTATCCGTTGAGCAAAGCTGTGTGCGCTCCTTCGTTTGAACTATGAAGTATCCAACAACACAATCAAGCAACATTGTGGAGGTCACAATGTATACAGGGGTAAGCGTTAGCTACTCAGAGGCTATCTTCACCGTGGACTGCACAATAGGATAGTTGTTTGGCTAGTTCAGGCATGGAGTCACCGGCGAGGTGATTAGGTGGAGTTTTGTTTATTCTATTTTATAGTGATAATGAATTGGGTTAATATCATTTAATCCAAAACATACGGGAGTAGACAAATTGTTGTTTGCATTTAAGTTTTGTAAAGCTTTAAAGTGGTTGAAACAAATTTCATGGGAAAGGTAAAATTTAAACAGAGCAGTACAATAGAAGGAAAATGCAAGAAGTCGTAGCAGGGGAACCAGCATCAGGGGTAACATTATTGGGTTAATACAGTAGCAGGAAAATTAGATCTATTATTTAGTTGGTACTACAATGGATGTAACCAATTGACAAAAAAAATAACTAACTTTTATTACACAAAACATTATCGCCACCCGCCAAATCTGCACCTTCACCGTAGCAGCAAGAACCAGCAGCAGTGTGATTTTGGTAGCAGGGGGAAGCAGTAAGAACCAATAGTAGCTACTCCTTCACTGCTCAGCCATTAACACATATCTTACCTAACCCTGTGTTGTGCATATAAGTCACTCTTCAAAAATTCCCACAATAAGAGTAATCCCATGCGAAGCGATCTAATCACTCTCGTCCTTTATTTATTTCACAAAGGTCCAATTAAGCTCCAAAAACTCGGTCTCTGGGTGCAGGTATGATTTGAAGATGGAAATAAATGCACATACGTTCAAAATTAACATGTAAATGAATGGGTCCTTTTATGCAAATAATAAAAAGCTATTATTTTATTCCAACAGGTCATGATACCTGCTATAACCTGGAACATAGTGTTGAGTCTCAAATATTATTAAATGGTTAATAATGTTTAAGTCTCTTAACCCTAAGTTTTAATGAGTAATAAATTTGGCTAAATTTCCTAAAGAGAAGGAACAGTTGTCTGCTGAAGGTAGTTTCTGTGTTTCAGAAAATGTCTGATACAACAACCCTCTGAAATCATGCAACCCTCTGAAGTGGTGCAAACCTTCTGAAGAAGAGGAACCTCCTGAGTGATCAAGACCTACTAAAGCCAGAGAACCTTCTGAAGTTGAGAGACGTCGTACTGAGAATTGTATCTTTTTTGGAAAAGAGGTTCTCTGCTAATTCCTTTTGAAGACTCAAGTCAACCGTAGCCTTTCTCAGTTGCTTGTGCCTCTTCTCCTTCTGAAAAGTCAGAACAATTTCTTTTTGGCATATTTCAAATCTTAGTCACCAAAAAGGCAATGTCTGTTGTGGAAGTACACTATGCTCAGAAAAGTAGAGTCTGTGTTGCTGACACCTACTACCTGTTGCACTTGCTACTATAAGCTACCAAGGCTATGTGTCTCAACGGGAGCATTTGCATTTAATGCCATCTCACAACGGGAATCATATGGAGTTCAAACGAATTTCTTTTCCAACCCTATATATACCAGTCTTCACGCATCGAAACAAAGAGAGAACGAACCAACTTGTTGAGGCGCTGCTAAATTTTCTTTGATAAACATATTCATTTGTTTCATTTGAACAACAATTTCTTATCTGAGTTATACTCAATTATTTGTACATCTTACCCTGTTGGGCTTTAAACTTGTGTAGTTTAAAGGCTTAAGAATTTCCTTTTTACACACTGTTTGTGGTTGAGCCTGAAGAGGCTTGCTGTTTAAACAATACTTAGGTTTTAGCCTGGAGAGGTTGTGTTCAAACAATACTTGGGTTTTATCCTGAAGAGGACGTGGTTCAAAGAATACTTGTAACTATGATAAGTTAGTGGAAATCCTTTGTTGGTTGGCATTGGGACTGGACGCAACTCACGGTGGATGTGAGTGAACTCGGATAAATTCTTGGCTAAGTTTTCTCTTCCCTTATCTCTCTATATTTGGTTTTTACTAACCTGGAGGGTTCTGAGTAATCTGTTTTATAAGTTGGAACTGAAAACAAATCCAAACATATTTAAAAACAAGTTTCCAAACTATTTATTGGACCTGCTGAAGCAACTTCAACAAGTACTTGAAATATCAGTTTCAGCAAGTTGCTTAAAATCTCTGTGAAAAGTTTTTGCTTGTTAAAGGTTTTCTTAAAATCTGTTTAAACATATAAAACACTATTCAACCTCATCTTCTAGTGTTTCTTGTGGTTTTCTACAGTTGGTATCAGAGCTCAACCTCGGGTTGAGCATATAACAAGTGTTGAGGAAAGAAGATCCAGATGGAAACCTCAACAAGTAATCCTTACTACATTGTAGAAGGAGCGTCTGTTTCAAGGCCCCCCAGCTTTCAATGGTATAGACTACCATTATTGGAGAGACCGTATGAAGCTGTTCATTGAGAGCAGCAACATAGATCTCTGGGATGTAGTCACAGATGGTGAATATATTCCCACCAACAATGGTGTGCCCATTCCTAAAGTAGAATGGACTGGTGATCAGAAGGCGCGTGTGTAACTTAATGCCAAAACAAAACTCTATCTGGTCTGTTCCTTGAGTAAATCAGAATATGAGAAGGTGCATGGATGTACTTCCGCCAAAGAAATCTGGGATACATTAGCTTCAGCCCATGAAGGGACTGACAATGTAAAACAATCCAAAATCAGCATGCTTGCTCATCAGTATGAGATGTTCAAGATGCATGAATCTGAATCTATTGATCAGATGTTTGGAAGATTTCAAGCCATAACTAATGGACTCAAATCTCTTGGCAGAACCTATGACTCTGGTGATAATAATCGCAAGATTCTTGGGAGTTTACCAAAGATTTGGAGGCCCAAAGAGACTGCCATTCAAGAGGCCAAAAGACCTCAATACTTTGAGAATGGAGGAACTTTTAGGATCCCTCAAGGTCCATGAGTAGGAACTTGGTAAAGATGCTCCTAAAAAGAAGTCACTTTCCCTGAATGCCAAGTCTAAACTGTTGAAGGTTGGACCACAAAAGCCATGAAAGCTGAGGAGTCTTTAAAAGGTTCTGAAGATTCAGAGGATAGCTTTGATGATGATGATGATGATCTAGCTCTGTTGAGTAGAAAGATCAAGAGGATGCTCCAAAAAAGGGGAAGTTCAGAAAACAATCCTCATCTGACAACAAAATAGGTAAGTCAGGTAAAGATTCATTTTCTGCTGACAAAATAATCTGCTTTGAGTGCAGACAGCCAGGACAAATGAAAGCTGATTGTCCAAGGCTGAAGAAGCCCTCATTAAAAAAGAAGAAGTTTCTGAAGAAAAAGAAAAGTCTGATGGCTACTTGGGATGACCTAAATGATTCAACCTCAGAAGAGGAAGATGAATCTGCTGAAGAGGCCAACCTTTGCTTGATGGCTAGTCAGCCTTCTTCATATAGTTCTGAGTCTGAGGTAATCCCTCAAACCCTTCAAAATATGTATGATGACTTGATGGAAAGTTCTAAAGAGCTTTTCCAAGAGTATAAATATCTGTCTAGAGCATATACTGAAGTTGCAAACAAAAGTGAAGCTCTTGAGACTGAAAATCTTTTGCTTAAAGAAAAACTCTTGAAGAATTCTGAGGCTAGTAGTTCAGAAAGTTTAATCAAAGAAAATGAATTTCTAAAGAAACAAGTTGCTGAGCTTACTAGAGATCTTGCCAACTTTGTCAATGGAACTAAGAACCTCAACAGAATGTTGGGTGTTCAAAAGAACTCCAAAAACAAAGAAGGTTTAGGATACTCAGACAGTGAATCATCACATGATTCCAATTTTAAACCTGTTGAAAAAGCTAAGAAAGGTAGGGGATGCTCTCACTGTGGAAAACCTGGACACAGTGTGTCTCAGTGCAAACACAAGAGAAAGGGCAAACCTGCTACTAACAAAAAGGACCCAAAAGATGTGGGTACCTAAGTCTCTGATTATTCCTATTACAGATGTGTTTAATAGGACAAGGAGACACCACAAATGGTACCTGGACAGTGGCTGCTCACGACACATGACAGGAGAAAGGTCTTTGTTCCAAAACCTTAGACCTAAGGATGGAGGGGTGGTGACCTTTGGAGGAAACCAAAAAGGAAGAATCACTGGTATTGGTTCAGTAGGTATATCCCCTATCTCTGTTATACAAAATTTCCTCCTTGTTGAAGTTCTTCAACACAACCTACTGAGCATAAGTCAATTATGTGACAGTGGATATGTTGTTTCCTTCACTAAGGAAGGTTTTATAGTCAAAGATGCTTCTGACCAAGTCATTTTTACTGCCAAGAGACACAGTAATGTGTATAAGATAGATCTTAAGGATCTTGCATATCAAAATGTGACTTGTTTGCTTTCTGTTAAAGATGAAAAACAGATTTGGCATCAGAAACTTGGGCATGCCAGCTTGAGGTTAATCTCAAAGCTTAGAAAACATAATCTTGTAAAAGGATTGCCAAGCTTTCTTTTAAATCTGACATTTTGTTTTGAAAACTATCTTAAAGGTAAACAAACAAGAAGCTCTTTCAAGAGTAAGAATGTTGTTTCAACCTCAAGACCTTTAGAACTGCTTCACATTGATCTGTTTGGTCCTACAAGAACTGAAAGCTTGTCTGGTAAAAAATATGGCTTAGTTATTGTTGATGACTACTCTAGATATACATGGGTGATATTTCTCAAAAGCAAGGATGAGACTTTTGAGAATATCAGAAAATTCTGTAAGAGGTGCAAAATGAAAAGGCTTTTGCATTTCTGCAATCAAAAGTGACCATGGTGGTAAGTTTGAAAACTCAAGCTTCAGCATGTTTTATGATGAGAATGGGATCTCTCACAATTTCTCTGTGGCTAGAACACCTCAGCAAAATGGGGTTGTTGAGAGAAAGAACAAAAGCTTGCAGGAGATGGGTAGAACCATGCTCATTTCAAGCAACCTACCAAGATCATTCTGGGCAGAGGCTGTTCACACAGCTTGCTAAATTCAAACAGAATGTTGGTAAGGTTTGTTCTAAAAAAGACTCCCTATGAATTGTGGAGAGGAAGAAAACCCAACATTTCTTATTTTCACATTTTTGGCTGTGAGTGTTTTCATACTTAACACCAAAGATGATTTGGGTAAATTTGACTCTAAATCTGATAAGGGATTCTTCATTGGTTATTCAGAAACATCCAAGGCTTACAGAGTTTACAACTCTAGAACCTTGACAGTAGAAGAATCTATTCATGTTAAATTAATGATGCTAAAGAGACTGATAGGGAACTATCAGGTCTAGAAGATGACTTTTTAGGTATGGAGCTGAATCCTACTTCAGAGACTCTAGAGGCCAAGAAAGAAGCACCTGCTGAAGGACCCTCTGAAGTACCTGCTTAACAGACTTCCAGTCAACCTGCTGAAACTGATCTTCCTCACAGAGTTAATGTTGAGTCTCAGAATGAGCAAGTATTCCCTCGCAGGCATGGGTGGAGATACAAAACTCATCATCCTCGAGAGCAAATCATTAATGATACTTCAGAAAGAGTAAGAACAAGATCAAGACTTAGAGAAGTCAATAATCTTGCCTTCCTCTCTGAAATTGAGCCAAAGAATATTGAGGAAGCTCTGCATGATGAAGGGTGGATCCTAGCCATGCAAGAAGAGCTTAATCAATTTGCCAGGAGTGATGTATGGACTCTTGTTCCTAAACCCCATGGGAAAACTATTATTGGAACCAAATGGGTGTTTAGAAACAAACTCTCTGAAGATGGTCAAGTGGTCAGAAACAAGGCCAGACTGGTTTGCACAAGGCTATAATCAACAAGAAGGTATTGACTTCACTGAAACTTTTGCTCCAGTGGTAAGGCTTAAAGCCATTAGGATTTTACTTTCCTTTGAAGCCAATAATGGCATCAAACTATATCAGATGGGTGTAAAGAGTGTCTTGCTAAATGAATTCATTGAGGAAGAGGTATTTGTTAGACAACCCCCTGGTTTTGAAAATCTGACTTTTCCTGATCATGTTTTTTAAACTGAAAAAGACTCTGTATGGTCTCAATCAATCTCCCAGAGCTTGGTATGACATATTGGGCAATTTTCTACTCAAAAATGGTTTTGAAAGAGGAAAAGTTGATAAACCATTTTTAGAAAATGTCTAACAAAGACCTAATTCTAGTCTAGATATATGTTGATGACATTATTTTTAGATCAACAAATTCCTCTCTGTGCACTAAGTTTCTCAAGGCTTATGCAATCTGAATTTCAAATGAGTTTAATGGGTGAACTTAAATTTTTCTTAGGACTTCAAATTAAGCAAGATTCTGATTGTATATGGATCTATTAGGAGAAATATACAAAAGAAATGCTTAAGAAGTTCAACATGCATGATTGCAAACCTATGTCAACTCCTATGCACCCTTCAGCAATCTTGAATAAAGATGAAGGAGAAGAATGTGTTGACCCAACCATGTATAGAAGAATGATTGGATCCCTATTGTATCTTACAGCAAGTAGGCCTGACATTATGTTCAGTGTATGCTTGTGTGCAAGATTTCAATCAGATCCAAGAATAACTCATTACAAGGCTATTAAAAGAATTTTCAGATATCTCAATGGTACTACTAATCTTGGTCTATGCTATAAGAAGAGTAAGGACTGCAGATTATTAGGTTACTGTGATGCTGATTTTGATGGAGATAAAGTAGAAAGAAAATCAACAAGTGGAGGATGCCACTTCATTGGAGAAAATATGATTAGTTGGGCTAGCAAAAGGCAAAGTACAATAGCCCTCTCAACTGCTGAAGCTGAGTACATTGCTGCTGCATGCTGTTGTTCACAGGTGCTATGGGTAAAATATCAACTTGAAGATTTTAACATTTTTGTTAAATCAAATCTTGTGTTATGTGATAATAGAAGTGACATAAACCTTTCTAAAAATCCCATTCAGCATTCTAGAGCTAAGCATATAGAAATCAAACATCATTTCATTAGAGACTATGTTCAGAAAGGTGTTTTTGATATAAAGTTCATTGACACAGAGAATCAATGGGCTGATATATTCATAAAACCTCTTGTTGAAGATAGGTTTAAGTTCATTGGAGATAATCTGCACATTCTTGCATTATCTGAAAACTGATTTTGCTGTCGTTTGCTTACCTGCTGAACTTAACTGGTTTTTGCTGCACTGTTAATGTTATACACTCTTTCAACAACTTCTTTACCATGAATATTCTTGCTCTGTTGCTTATTCATCACTTCAGCATGCTCTGAACACCCTTTTGATTGATGACAAAAGGGGGAGTAATATAAACTAACAAAATCTGAAGTTTAAGCTCATTTCAGAGAAGATATCTCCAATGTTATAAAACTCGGATCGGTGATCGGCTCGGTCAGGTCACTGGGTTAATGGGTCATTGGTCGAACCAGTGAGTCACTGGTTGAACCGGTTGAACCGGCCTATATTAAAAAATTATAAAAATTCATTATGCAAGCTATTATTTCACCCGTTGACACTCCAAATTCAAAATTATTACCATCACAAAAGTACCTAATTAAGCAAATAAAAATCAAGATTTGCTTCAAATTTCTAACATAAGGTATAAGTCCAAAACACATTGAAACATCAAAGGTTCTAATACAACATAATATCATAAATAAGACCAAAACATAAATAAACAAATAACCATGGTTTTAGCACAACTAAATAAGCTCACAAATGAGTGAAATGACAATTATAGCTACAATTAGAAGAAACAGGTGAAACTTAGCCTAATGTGCAATTCACAAGAAACATATTAATTTTTAAACCATCAAATTAAGGCCATAACCTGTGAGGAATTAAGACAGAGGCACTATTAATTTACCTATCTCACCTAGCCATTTAGGAATTGAGAGTTGAGACAGAGGCATTATCAATATCAATTTAGCTATTAAACTTAGCCATTTAGGAATTAAGACAGAGGCACAAAGCTATGGAATTTACCAATCTTAGTTGCAGTAGAGAAGTGAGGCCGCGAGGGAAACTTTGTTATCGGAGAGCGATGGTGAGGGTTGGGTTGTCTTTAGCAACGCTGCCGGAGTATGACGGTGAAGGAGGCGGAGCGGAACGACACAAGTGTGACGACTCTGTTCGAATACAAAGGTGCAACTGCGACGACGTGCTTCTTTCACGGATGCGAGGATCCGGCTGCAGGGTGCAACGACGTGGACTGGCTCCGGTGATGAACAGCAGCTACAACACACGTCACCGGCGGCTAAGGCAGCAGTGCAGCACAGATGAGAGGGAGGGACAGATGAGAGGAGATGATTTCAATTTTCTTAGGGTTCATTAGTACTCAGTATTGTTTTATTGTGACTGAAACTAACAAACAAAAGCGAACAAAAGCAAACGCACAAGACTAAAAATAAAATGACGCCGTATCATTAATTTTTTTTTAAAAAATAAACTGGGTGACTCGCCCGGGTCACCCAAACCCGGCCGAGTCACCGGTTCAACGCCTAACCTACCCAGTTCAACTCGGTTCGCACCGGTTCTAAAGCACATCCGATCCACAGAGCGGCTCGGACCAGTTATATGACCGGTTCCCGGGCCAACCGGTCCGAGCCGAGTTTTATATCATTGGATATCTCTCTTTCAAGGGGAGCAAAGCAAAGCAAGTTTTCTGGTCAAAGTTCGTATAGAAGAAGGAGAAACTAATTCCTTTTCCAAGTATCTGAGATAGGGGAGAATTCCTAAACTTATTTCTTTTTTATTTCCCTTCAGATATTTGATAGTTTTTAACAAATTTGTCATCATTAAAAAGGGGGAGAATGTTGAGTCTCAAAATATTATTAAATGGTTAATAATATTTAAGTCTCTTAACCCTAAGTTTTAATGAATAACAAATTTGGCTAAATTTCCTAAAGAGAAGGAACAGTTGTCTGCTGAAGGTAGTTTCTGTGTTTCAGAAAATGTCTGATACAACAACCCTCTGAAATCATATAATCCTCTAAAGTTGTGCAACCTTCTGAAGAAGAGGAACCTGCTGAGTGATCAAGACCTACTGAGACTTGTATCTTTTTGGAAAAGAGCTTCTCTGCTAATTCCTTTTGAAGACTCAAGTCAACCGTAGCCTTTCTCAGTTGCTTGTGCCTCTTCTCATTTTGAAAGTCAGAACAATTGCTTTTTGGCATATTTCAAATCTCTAGTCACCAAAAAGGCAATGTCTGTTGTGGAAGTACATTGTGCTCACAAAAGTAGAGTATGCGCTGCTGACACCTACTACCTGCCGCACTTGCTACTGTAAGCTACCAAGGCTGTGTGTCTCAACGGGAGCATTTACATTTAATGCCATCTCACAACGGGAATCATATGGAGTTCAAACAGATTTCTTTTCCAACCCTATATATACCAGTCTCCATGCATCGAAACAAAGAGAGAACGAACCAACTTGCTGAAGCGCTGCTAAATTTTCTCTGATAAACATATTCATTTGTTTCATTTGTACAACAATTTCTTATCCTGAGTTATACTCAGTTACTTGTACATCTTACCCTATTGGGCTTTAAACTCGTGTAGTTTAAAGGCTTAAGCATTTCCTTTTTACACACTGTTTGTGGTTGAGCCTGAAGAGGCTTGCTGTTTAAACAATACCTGGGTTCTAGCTTGGAGAGGCTGTGTGTTCAAACAATACTTGGGTTTTAGCCTGAAGAGGTTGTGGTTCAAAGAATACTTGTAACTGTGATCAGTTAATGGAAATCCTTTACTGGTTTGGCATTAGGACTGGACGTAGCTCACAGTGGATATGAGTGAACCAGGATAAATTTTTGGCTAAGTTTTCTCTTCCCTTATCTCTCTATATTTGGTTTTTACTAACCTGGAGGGTTATGAGTAATCTGTTTTATAAGTTGGAACTGAAAACAAATCCAAACGTATTTAAAACAAGTTTCCAAAACTATTTTATTGGACCTGCTGAAGTAACTTTAGCAAGTACTTGAAATCCCAGTTTCAGCAAGTTTCTTAAAATCTTTGTGAAAAGTTTTGCTCGTTAAAGGTTTTCTTAAAATCTGTTTTAAACATATAAAACACTATTCAACCCCCCTTCTAGTGTTTCCTGTGATTTCTACACATAGGTGACACACCCTAGAAGGACCCTAATTAAATAATATTTAATAATAATTAAAAATCAACAAAACTAAATTAAAAAATAGTTGGGTACTCCCTAATTCGAGAATAATATTTTTAACAAGACGAATTATGATTAGATGAGATTAGGATTCTTTAGAATTGAAAAAGTAACTTCAAAATATATGAGCCATTACACATGTGTTACATAATTAAATTAGAACAACAACTCGTGCACTATATGGGTCCATATAAAGATTGAAAAAAAAAGATGCATTTAAGTTAAGGGAATTGATTTTTACACATCATTTTTTTCAATCTCACACATCTCATTTTTTTTATTTTCCAAAATACTCCTTTCTTAATATTAACTATCGAAACATATTTCTTTCTTCCTCACTAGTACACCATCTCTCCTTGTAACATCCCAAATTGTGTAAACCAATCTCATATATCAAATAGGGTTAGAAATGTATTTTTGTAAAAAGGAACTAGGAAAAGAGGGTAATAATTAGTGGAAAAGACTTGGAATGGAAATATGAAATTTCCATTCTTCAGTAAGCTCGCTCAGGCAAGAGTACCCTCGCCTGAGCGAATCTATCAGTAAAACAGGGGAAATGGTTTCTGGTTTTTTCGCTCAAGCGAGAAGGCTTTCGCTTGAGCGAAATTGGGGGGAATTTCAGAGTTTGTTCTCTAACTTGGTCTCGCTCAAGCGCAATTCCTTTGCTTAAGCAAAATTGTCCCCCCAATTCAGAGTTTCTCTCTGGAATTGTCTCGCTCAAGCGAGCAAGTCCCTCACTTGAGCGAGAACGCGTTTCCAGTAAGGCATAGTTTTTCTCGCTCAAGCGAGAATGTCCTCGCTTGAGCGAGAATACGCAAAACAACTTTTAATGAGTTTTTGAGTTAAGGCTTTGGCATTTGTGTCTTCCCACCTATTTTTAGAGAGATAATCTTAGAGAGAGAAAGAAGAATAAGAAGGAGTTAGATTGGAGCCTCGAGCCCTCAAGGAAGCTTTGGATCATCACTCTTCACCCCTCCATCACCCTATTTCCTCTGCTCTTGAGGTGAGTGTGGTTCACTCACTCACTCATTACCATATTGCTTGAATCATGGAATGACCCTTACTCTCTCTTCCCTTGCTTGTTGCTGTGTTCAATGTCCTTAGGGTTTGGGATTTTGTGTGGTGATGATTATATTTGATGTTTGCCTAACCCTAGGATTAAGGTCAGGGTTTGATGTTGATAACTTGGATGATGATGAAGAAATTTCATGAAGGATCCTAACCATGCACATCCGTGTTTAATAATGATCATTTATCATATTGATGAACCCTAATCATGTTCAAAAAGATTTATAGGTCCTTGGACCTCATGTTTAAGAGGAAATTATGGGTCTTCGAACACCATGTTTAAAAAGGGAGTTCATGTTGTATGCTAAAATCTATCACTGATTAAGGGTAAGGTCCTAGTGGCCTTCAGGAACGATGGTTCCTATTAGTCTGAGCTCAGTCTAGCCATCACAGAAAAGTGGAAAGACCCCTAGGGTGTTGGGTTTAAACACTTCACGGCTAACCTTTCAGTATTATCTATTATTGATGTTTGATGAACTAATCCGATTCATGTAATGATTGTTGCACCTCATATGCATGTTCTTCCCACACTGCTTGTTTTGTCACACTCACTGGGATATTAGTCTCACCACACGTTGTGACTTTATATTAAGATGTGCATGGTTCTTGATCGGATGCTTGACCGAGTGCTGGGAGTTCTGGATTGGGCCTTGTGTGGCACAATTCTTTTGATTTAAGAGTATTTTTGTACATGTGGAGCCTTTTTAGGCCTAATTTTATTATGTCGGAACACATGTACGATTATATCCCATTATGCCTATAGATTTATGTTTTATGTTGTATTGAGCCAATGTTGGGATATTACTGAATTGTTGAATCAATGTATTGATATTTGAGCTTAAGTAATTGATGGATTACCTAAACTATTGTTTATGTTTGTATGTCGATATCAATAATGCGCGGAATAATTTCGTAAATTCGGGAATTGTGTCTCAAACAGAAATTATTCTTGAATTAAGGAATCGGGATGATACACTCCCTCTCTCCCTCCTTCCCACCATTAATAAACCCATTTCAAATATTGTAAATTACTTATTCCATATTCGGTGTTAAATTCACTGAATTGCTTACACTAATTTATGATCATCATAGGTCTTGGGTTTATATATAATGTATATATATATGTATATATATATATATTCATTTTAAAGAGTTCACAAGAACTTAATGCCAGATAAAGAAAGATATTTATAGAGGTGGATTATGTGTGTGCCTTACTTTCAGCTAAAGGGTGAGTCCATTATATTGAAACACATCTTGAGGGAGCTTCTTTGTAGCTACACCAAGAGGCGACCCGCAGTTAAAATAAAAAAAAATAAAAAAAACCAAGAGGCGACCCTTTCATTAATCCCACACACTTGATTTTCAAATCAAACAAAATCTATGTTTGTATGCTGCGACCCACTACATTTAGCTTTGTTTTAATTTTGATTGAATAATGTATTATGATACTTGATTTATGAAACTCTGCTTCTTATGCTACTTTTTAGAGTAAACCACCACTTTAGTCCTTGAAAGTGTGGTCAACTATCAATTTAGTCCCTGAATGGAAAAAACTCTCAAATAAGTCCCTGAAAGTGTTCAACGTCAGTCAGGTTAGTCCTTCTGTTACTATGCGTTAGTTAACAATAACAGAGGCGCTGATGTGTACTGTTAAGAGTCAAGGTGGCTTTCTGACGTGTATCTGAAGCTGTCATAGACACTTTCAGGGACTAAAAACCCATTGTTGACGTGAATTTCAACACCTATATTAATTTACCCTTTCAATGATGTCGTGGAGCGTGGATATGCACTCCTCTGTTTCTCATACCCTTGATCTGATTGTCACATTAGGATTATCCCTGAGGATGAGTTACTTTCATTGCAGTTAGCCACAACCAATGACTAATCTAATTTTTAGTTTTTAATGTAATTGCTAGCTTGCAAGCTGTTGTGCTGTTAAAGCCATTGAGTGAGTGAGTCTTTGCTTGTTTCTTTTAATTGTTGCTGTTGCTGTTCTGGTTTAATATAGTATGTGACTGCCTTCTTATTGATGTATCAAAATGAAATAGAACATCTGATCTGAGTCAAATCAGAATACATAGCAACTGCCCAACATCAATCACCTTGCTAGTTACCCTATGGACACTGCAACCACCTTGGAAATGGAAATGGAATGTGCCACAACAACAACCTTGGTTGAAGCCAGGTCAAACTTGATGTCCTTGGAAATAGAATGTGCCACAGCAACCACCTTGCTAGTTACCCTACAATGCAAGCACGAATAGAGGCTTTTGATATGTAGATGTCCAAGCAAAATGGTTCATGATAAGGACCTGTAAGCTGGTTAAAGTGGGAGTCCTCTGCCTCTTGTTCACTGGGAACATATCATTGATTTCATCCACCCAGGGCATAACACTTTTACTTTTTGCGAATTCATGAGCTTTGGAAGTCATATTTGGAGTGGTTTTAGCTTTGTTTACCTCCTCCGTCCTGTCATCTTTTTTCTTGGAAGATTTCTTTCGATGAAATTCTAAATTATACTCTTCAAACTCCTTAGAACTTTGCTCAAGCTTATAGAACAAATTGCTACGAATTCTAATATTGTCTATGTTCTCAAAATCCAGTTGATCGTCAACACGCGAATGACCATCAATCATTTGTTGTTGCTGACCAGAAGAAGTAGCCCATTCCCGGTCACGCCAGGCTTGTGCCATCCCAGATGAGACCCCCCCAAGCATCATGATCCACAAGCTCGATATCAAATCCACTTGAGGGGTGATTGAATTCAGAGAAAAATGGGGAAAGATAAAGGCTACTAGAACATTCAGATGGTGGCACAGAGGAAGAGCTCACAGCAGCAGCAACATCGTCCTTAGTGGGAATGGACTTGAAGCAGAGATTGAATTTGAATGTTGTTAAGAGAAAACGTTGATTGCATAGGGAAACGCCTTTCCTTGCGAGCATGATCAGAGTTTAGCCCAAAATGTGAACAATGCTCACAGAAGCAAAACACCGAATAGTTGGCGTGCAATCACTCACCGAAGACGCATGGAAGACCAAGTGAAATGCCACATAATTGGGGATTTGATAAAACATTGCCCATCATTTTCACCTTCATGTGATTAGGGTTCTAAGTTTTCCCCAAAATTTAAAACTCTAGATTGTAAGGAAGAAGATAATATACAGGGAAAACCATTTCATTTTAGTCCCTGAAAGTGTCTATGACAGCTTCAGATCCACGTCAGTAAGCCACCCTGGCACTTAACAGTACACATCAGCGCCTCTGTTACTGTTAACTAACGCACAGTAACAGAAGGACTAACCTGACCGACGTTGAACACTTTCGGGGACTGATTTGAGAGTTTTTTCCATTCAGGGACTAAATTGACAGTTGACCACACTTTCAGGGACTAAAGCGATGGTTTACTCTACTTTTTATTAAGGAAGTGCAAATTTTTAGTTATCAAAAATATATTTTTAGTAGCTACTGGCAATAAATTTTCAGCAGTTCCAATAAACTCTTCGAAACGAAAAAATGAACAAATTTGTGAACAGTGGTGATGATGAATTAGTGTAAGCAAGTCAACGAATATAACACTGAATATATAATAAGTAATTCACAAGCTTTGAAAATAGGTCTTTTAATGGTGGGAGAGAGAGAAAGGGGGATCGTGTACCGTAAAGAAAAAAGAAGTGAGTTTAGATATTTAATATTAAAAATGGAGTATTTTGAAAAATAAAAAAAAATAAGACATGTGAGATTAAAAAATGAACGTGTAAAAATCAATTGGGTTAAATATGTTTTTAATCCCTCAAAATATAGTGAAATATAGTGAAATTTGGTTTTGGTCCCTCATTTATTTTTTCATTGGTTTTGGTCCTCCATTTTTCAAAATCATATTATTTTAGTCCTTATTGTTAGTTATATTTTACTAAGTGATGACATAGTAATATTTCTTGTAGATTTTTCTATGGATTTTCTTTCGAATTTTCCTATAAATTTCTAAATTCAAAGGAAGTTTTGTTTAGATTCTAAAATTTGCAGGAATTTTACTATAGACTATTTTACAACAAAGCAAAGAAATTTTATAACATCATTTTATGTAAAAATATTTGTAGTTTTTTTTTTTGGAAATTTATTGCATATGAATTTTCAAGAGAAAAATTTGCAAGAAATTTCCTGTAAATTTTTACCCGGAAAAGTCGTAGTGGAGCCGTGAAAGTGACTCAACAGAGCTCAGTTAATAAGGAGGACTAAAAATATGTGATTTAAAAAAATGGAGGACCAAAACCAATGAAAAAATAAATGAGAGACCAAAACTAAATTTCATCATATTTTGAGGGACTAAAAATATATTTAAACCAAATAAATTCCCTTAACTTAAATGCTTTGTTTTTTAAATTTTATATGGACCCATATAGTGCACGAGCTTCTCTTATAATTTAACTATGTAACAATGTAATGGCTCATATATTTGAAGTTAATTTTCCAATTGTAAAGATCCTAATCCCATCTTTTCTCAATTCATCTTGTTATAAATATTATTCTCGAATTATGGAGCACCGAACCATTTTTGTGGCCCAAACTTAGCCTGTTACTTGTTATAAACCATTTTTTTAGGTTTGACCTATTTGAAAGTCTGGTTTGACCTATTAGTTGTTTAAAAACTCATTTCATATTATGACCTTTAAATAGACTAAGAGATTTATCTCTAAATAGGACAATATATTTACGGACTAATAGTCTTATTTTTAAATAATGTAAATATGTCAATAACATTTGCTTTTAAATAGCTAGGTCAACTAGAAAAATTAAAAAGTTATATATTTTTATACTATTTATTATGTATAATATATTTATATTTTTGTTAAAACAATATTATTTATAAAATAAGACTAGTCCGCCAAACTTAATAAGTTTTTTTAAAAAGCCCAATGTTGACCTATTCAATTAAAATGTTTTTTCAAAAGCCTAGGTATGATTTTTTTATTAAACGAGTCAAGCCAAACTAAACCTTAAATAGACTGGGTCGTAGGCCCCCGACGAGTGGCCTGATTTATTTTCACCCTAACCGCAATATTTTTTTCCTCCAAAATATTTTTACAATTTATTACTTTTATAAATTAATAAAATATAATAAAAATGACATGTATTGACATTAATGACATAGGCCTTAACATATATTGACAGTAATTAATATATTTTTTGGTCAAAAACATTAATATCTTATTCACTCAATTTTTCACATAAAATTGGTGTTTTGTCTTTTTTTGGTCAATATTGGTGTTTTTTTTGGTCAAAGGTCAACATTGGTGTTTTGTGTTTGAATTTAACAAATTGGGCCATGACTTTGGGCCTGCGTGGGTTAAATTATTACTGAAGACATCCGATCATTCATTAATAATTCATTCTAAAACATTTTAGAATATTGACAAAAAAAAAAATTTTAGAATCAATCTCTAGATTTTAGACTTACAGTACATCTTTACTATAAATAATATAAATATAATATTAAAATTTTTTAATAATATATTTAATTAATTTAAATTTATTTTTTATAATAATAAAGTGAGGGTATGTTGTATACCCAATTTAAAATGTCTATCCTACAATTACTCATTCAGTTTATTCCATTCGGACTCTGTTTTGCTCATTGGTTCATTTTATCTTTATATTTATTTTAATTAGTATGTTGACCCATGTGTCTCACGGGACATATAATTTTGATAGGCGAGAATAATAAATATAAATTATAAAACAAATTATTATAAAAAAACAATATAATAATGCATGTAAGATATATTTCATAAATATTTACAACATTGGATATATAATTAATAAATAAATAAAACATAAAGAGTGTATTCATTCATAGACATGAAAAAAAATAAAAGAAAATATGATTTTTTGGTTTAAACACATGTATCCTCCCTGGGAGGCAATATCCACAAGACTCGAACCTGAGACATTGCTTAAGGGGAATCAAATATTACCACTTGAACCAACCCCGTTGGTAATAAAAGAAAAGAAAATATGATTAGCATGATTGTAAAACATAATATAATAAAAATGAGTGTAAAAATATGATAAGAGTTAGTGTGAAGAAAAAACATGATAAACATGTGAAAAAACAAAAATATAAAATAAGTTAATGACAAAAATATAATGTAATAACATGTGCAAAATATATGTCATAAATATTTACAACATTGCTTACATAGTGATTATAAATAAATGATACACAAATAGTAAATTCAATCAATGACCTATAAAGACTAAAAAAATATGATTAGTATTATTGTAAAACAAACATAATAAACACGAGTATAAAATATATTATAAGAATTAGTGTAAAGTAGGGGTGACAAAAAAGTCCTTATGTTCGTTAACCATCCGCTCCATCCATAAAAAAGTCCATCTTATCCATCCAATTGTAGAAAATTCATCATATGGATTGGATTGGATGGACAAACTTAAATAAATGGATGAATTACAATTTATCCTCTTTCTTCAACTACATGTTAACTTGTTATTGCTCTCATTAAACTTCAAATTTTTTACTACCAATGATATATTGATATTCATAAAAAGGGAAAAGAAAAAAGATCAACCTATCCTACCCTTAGGGAAATAATCTCCCCTAGCATCAGCTGAGAGTAAGCTATCAAGACCATCCTCTGAATCTAAAAATACAATAGAAGAGGAATTAGAAAGAGCTCCCCTTTTTGCTAAAACATCAGCACATCTATTCCCTTCCCTAGGAATGTGATCAATTTCTAAGGACCAATTTCTCCCAAGTATTAACTTGATATTGTGAATAAGTTCAGCATATGGAATTCATAAAGTAGTTTACATATTAATCTATTTTAATATAAATTTTTCATCACATTTTTTATTTATTTTTATTCTATATTTTAATTATTAATAAATTTTATTGTAAAACCTTCATTCATGTGTGATTTGCTTTTAACCTATAAATTAATTGTCATTGACACTTTTCTTATATTTTTAACTTGTAATTTAAATAATTTCCCCCAATTTTTATTACAAATAAAAACCAATAAAACATAATTAGTGTACGTTAAAATTTAAAAAGGTCAATCAAAACAACAATAAGAAACAAATAATGTACCTTGAAATTTAAATAGTATATTTTTATTTATAATATGGAATTAGTGGTAGTCTTGGGATAAAGACTTTTCTTTCAACATTGTTTTTTTAATGAATCTCGTTAAAAAAAAAAATAGACATTTATCTAAGGCCTCGTAATTGGGGGTGGTTGTGAGTTTTCAGTTTCTAGATTTTAAACATTTTAAATTAATGTTTTACAACTCAAAACCCAAAATTGAAAACTACTTTTTATGCTTTTCAAAATGTTGAGTACCATTATTTTCATGAAAAATGGTCATCTCCATGTGCTATAATTTTACTCTTAAATTATTATGTCTCCATAAATATTTACTTTTATGATCATGATACTTTAGTTTTTTCCTTCAATATTTTTATACCTACTTGTTATAAATATTTATCCTTATAATTTAAATTTAAATATTACACTATGTATTTTATGTAAATTTTTTATCTCGAAACAAATTACATTTAGCTATTGTAACCTATATACTATATTAACAATTAAATATTAATAAATTTCATGTAAAAATTAATTCCCCAATTATGTATAAACAAATATTATCAGAAAAATTAAAAAGGAAAATATCTATCTACAAAACATAGCTCAATTTTAAAAAGTCAATTATTTTTATTATGTTTTAAAAAATATTTTTATAACTAAAAACATCTTAAAATAAGTAAAATATTTAAATCAAGACAAATTTATATTAAAAAAATCAATTAAAGTAAATTTTAATTTATATATTAATGAGTTTTTATGTAAAATGTCCATTCCGGTTTGATGCGTTTTTACTTTATAATTTAAATAATAATAATAAATTTCATATAGATATAATTAACACAAATTTTAATATTTATATTTTATTTTAATATCATTCATCCAATAATTTAAATATTAATTTGTTATCTTGTAATTTTTATAATGTGTGATTTTTACCTTATAATTCAATGATTAATAATTTTTCTTATAAAACTTTTATTTAAGTGTGTTTTGGTTTTACCATATAAATTAATTATCATTAAGAATTTTCCTTGTACTTTGAACTGGTAATTTAAATGTTTGACCCATGATTTTTATTTTTTGTTCTTGCAAATGAAATGATAGAAAATGATTAATCTACAATGAGATTTAAAATGTAAATGAAACGATATTAGGAAACAGTTAATCAACATCGTTGACCAAAAAAAAATCTACATTGAAATTTAAACGATATATTTTTAATAGATGAAATTAGCGATGATGTTGGAATAAAGATTTTTTTTCAACATTTCTTCTTGGTATGAATCGATCTCGCTTAGGAGATACAGGTATTCATCTGAATTATTAGACTCAAGTAGTAAATTCGTCCCTGACTTTTTTAAAATTATGCAGTTTAGTTCTTGAGAAACAAAAAAAACCTAATATAGTCCATGACTTCTTACTTTATATGTCACTATCCAACTGTGTTTTACGTTAATTTATTTTATGACATTTCATTATGGCACAAAAACGATGTCGTTTTGTTAAATTTATAGTTTGAAAGCCTTCAACCCCAACAATCATGTGCTTCCTTATTCTCCCTTCTTCTCTCTCATTCCCCTTCATTTGTTGGAAGCTCTCAGGCCCAACAACGTCGTTTTTGTGCCCCGATGGCAAATAATGTGATACGTCATAAAAAAAGTTAACAGGAAACATACAATTGGACCATAGTGGCTGACGAAGCAAGAAGTCAAAGATTATGTTGGATTTTTCTGTTTCTCAAGGACTAAACTGCATGACTCTAAAAAGCGAGGGACGAATTTGCTAGTTTAGTCGAATTATTAAAAGTCGAGTACCATTATTTTCATGTAGAATAATCATCCTTGTGTGCTATATTTTTATTCTTAAATTATTTTATCTCCATATATATTTACTTTCATGATCTAGATATTAATACATTTTCCTTCAAAATTTTTATTCTCATGTGTTATGAGTATGCAGCCATATAATTTAAATTTGAATACTAAAATGTAAATGCATTTTTTCCATATGCGGATGAATTACATTTACCTCTTGTAAGTTGTAGCCTATATATTTTATTAACAATTAAATATTAATAAATTTAATGTAAAAATTTATTTCCATTATTTAATAAATTTAATGTAAAAATTTATTTCCATGTGATGTATAAATAATTATAAGAGAATTAAATTAAAAGAAAAATTTCAATCGATAAAACACAGTTCAATTTTAAAAAATCATTTATTTTTATTAATTAATTTTTTAAAATATTTTTTATAACTAAAAATAACGTAACATAATTACATAAGTAAAATAATTGCAATCAACATAAATTTATATTAAAAATATTAATTAAAGTATCCTTTTAATTTAGATATTAATGAGTTTTCATGTAATTAAATATTCATTCATGAGTGGTATATTTTTATTTTTCAATTTAAATAATAACAAGCTTTCATGTTACAATGAATACAATTTTTATTCTTCATGTTTTATTTTATTAACATTCATCTAGTAATTTAAATATTAATTTGTTATTATATAAATTTTTTATTATGTGTGATTTATGTTTATCCTATAATTCAATTATTAGTAAGTTTTCTTTAAAAAATTTCAGAATACTGGGAGAGAAACCTATAACTATTCACATTTACTTTTGTTTTCTTTTAATTTTTTTTTTTACTTAAAATATATAGAGATACATCTCTCTACCCCGAGTTTATTTAATATATATAGATACAAAGAAAACACACAATATTAAATTTTAAAATTTTTAAATAAGGTTCTATGAAGCTTTGAAAAAACACATTATAAAGTGTGAAATTAATAGTTAATAGATGATCAATTAATAAATTAATTAATAATAAAAAATAATTAATGAATTACAAATGATTTATTTACTCTTATTTTATATGGTAAAATTGAGTGTACAAAATTTATCCCTTGATCTTTTCTTTTATATAATCTATACCTATATATAAAGGAAATTTCCTTTTTTTTATCCCACTTTTTCCAGACAATAATACCCCTGATTCACGCCCCACTCTGATATACTAAATTTTGATTTTTAAATAATAACTTTTTTAACACTAATCCTTATTTTTTTCAATTCAAATTCAAATCTTGATTGATTATATTTTTTCCTATTCTAATTTTAATCCTTGTTTCTTAATTTAAATTTAAAATATTATCCTTATCATTAAGTCATGAATTTTTAAAGTAATTTTAAAAAGTGTAGATTAATAATTCAAATTCAAATCATTCTTTAAATTTGGAGGATATACTAAATTCTGGTTTTTTAATTATAATTTTTTTAACACTAATCCTTATTTTTACAATTCAAATTCAATTCTTGATTGATTCTATTTTTTTTATTCTAATTTTAATCCCTGTTTCTTAATTTAAATTTAAAATATTATCCTTATCATTTAAGTCATGAATTTTTAAAATAATTTTGAAAAGTATAGATTAATAATTCAAATTGAAATCCTTCTTTAAGGTATTTGAAAATGTAAATAAATAAATTTTACGTTTTTTCCTAAAAAAATGCGGATAGACAGGCACGACCGCTAGTAATAATAATAATAATAATAATAATAATAATAATAATAATAATAATAATAATAATCTATACTAATATATAAAGGCGATACCTCTTTTTGGTGTCCACATTTTGTTTCCAATTTTACCCCTAATTTATTTTAAAATTACTTTAAAAATTCACGACTTATATGATAAGGATAATATTTTAAATTTAAATTAAGAAATGGGGATTAAAATTAGAATAGGAAAAACTAGAATCAATCAGATTTGAATTTGAATTTGAATTGAAAAAATAAGGATTTGTGTTAAAAAAGTTATCATTATAAAAAAACAGAATTCAGTATATCATCCAAATTTAAAGAAGAATTTGAATTTGAATTATTAATCTATACTTTTCAAAATTACTTTAAAAATTTACGACTTAAATGATAAAGATAATGCTTTAAATTTAAATTAAGAAATAGGGATTAAAATTATAATAAGAAAAATATAATCAATCAGAATTTGAATTTGAATTGTAAAAATAAGGATTGGTGTTAAAAAAGTTATCATTAAAAAAACCAGAATTCAGTATATCATCCAAATTTAAAGAAAGATTTTAATTTGAATTATTAATCTATACTAATATATAAAGACGATCCCTCTTTTTGGTCTTGGAATTCATTCACTATTTGGTGTGATTAATTTAGTTTAATTTAAAATGTTGAATATAATTTTAATTTATTTATACAAATAAATTATATGAGGTGTTTGAAAATATAAATATACAAATTTTACGTCTTTTCCCAAAAAAATGCGGATAGACAGGGACGAAAGTGCCTGTCTTTCCTCTAGTAAAATAATATCATCGATTTTTTAATCGTGTAATGTTGCACGAGATAATATATTAAAAATAAAAAATTAGTATTAAAAAATGTAACATTTCATATTATCAATGTATTGGATGTATAAATGTAATTTTTAATAAAATTTTTCAAATTTTAATTTATTAATCCATGTAATAATATTACATGGGTAACAACAATAATAGTAATAATATATATTTTTAAAAAAATTAATAATAATATGATATGATACCATGATTGTTATTACTTATTACCAGAGGCTATCAGTGTCAGAGTCAGATTCCACATTCGGAATTTTGAAACGGGATCGACGCCCATTGAATTCGTGGACTCCATTTCTCATTCTTCTTCTTCTTCCTTTCACTCTCACATAATAGTACCTAGACTAGTTTCCATTTTTGCTTCCCACTGATAAAACCCTAATTTTCCCGTTCCTCTTTCGGGGACCGAAGAATTTAGGGTTCGTTCCTGTGAGTGTGAGTAGGCTGAGCTGGCAGATGGTGAAGGTGTTATTTTGAGGACATGGAAGGTGGGAGGAGGATAACTGTGAGCCCGAGACCTTGCTGCGGGCGCAGAGTGGTTGCTAAGAAGAGGCCACGTCGTGGTGGAACAGTGGATGGGTTCGTCAACAGCGTCAAGAAACTTCAGAGGCGTGAAATCAGCTCAAAGCGTGATCGTGCTTTCAGCATGACCGATGCTCAGGAGAGATTCCGGAATATTCGCTTGCAGGTCCCATTATTTTCCTAATTTTCTTATTGAAAAATTATGAACATATCCTGTTACTGTGAGTTAGTAGATTTGGTTAGGGCTGTAGCATAGTACAATTTAGAAGATTTTCTGGTTGGATCGAACTTGAAACTTATGTTTTAGTATTATATAGGTATGTAGGTATCTTAAAATCATAATTTTGAAGCTACAGAGCTGAAACAGATAAGCTGTATCTAGTTATTATGATAACATAGAGCTAAGGGCATGTCAATTATTGATGGAATGAAGCATTCTTTCTTTTCTTGTGTTTCTTGGATACAGAACCTGTAGACTCTGGTAGTCCGTTCTCTTCCGTTCTATAGTTTTAGTCAAACCAAAATGTTTTACTTCTTTTAGCCGATTGTCTCATTCAAATCTATTATTAAAATACACAAAACATAGAACAAAACACGTGTTATGTTGCGTTGTTTTCTGACTTGTATATCATAGGCTGTATGTAATTATTGTAAAGATTGTGTTCAATGATGACAGTAACTCTTGTGGTGTGTGTGTACTCTACTATTTGAAAATTTAACGGATGCTAAGGACTCTAAGCACTAGTCTGAGCCTGCCACGTGCTTTTATACTTCATCATAAAAAACCAGGCATGCCGCATATGGGACAATAGGAGTAGAAATGTAGCTTGGTGTGAAACTGTGATTTTGTAGGTGTGAATTTATTTGAAGTTAAGATGTGGTCATTGCAGAGGGATTGAGAGGGGATATGGATTAGGAAAGTTTTGTTTCCTGTATTACTGCAATACTGCTAATTCATTAAGGGTATGTTTGTGAGTTAAAAAATGAAGGGAAAGGGAGGGAAATGAAAGGTTTATAGGAGACACTTCTCTCCCTTATGTTTGTGAGTGTGATTAAATTACAAAGGCATCTCACCTCCTCTCTTCCCCTCCTAATCTTTTCCTTTCCCTTCCTTTCCTCTTCCTTCAAACTGACAAACACACACCCTTAGTGTATTTCTGTTTGTAACAATTCCCTACACTTGTGTGTAGTACAATATTTGAAACTGTTGCGCTTCTAGTTGTCTAATATAACACTTGATCTATTTTAAATCATTGATGTTGATTGTTGAAGAATCCTCTATTCCTCCTGCTTTGATAGCGAGATGTGTTCTTTGCTATAAGTATGCCCATTCTCCCCCACCCCACCCCCTTCCGTGCTTGTCATGACATGTCTGATGGATCTATTTATAGGAAGAATATGATACACATGATCCTAAAGGTCCTTCATCTGTAGTATTGCCGTTTCTGAGAAAAAGATCAAAGATAATTGAGATTGTGGCAGCACAGGACATTGTTTTTGCTCTTGCACAATCTGGTGTTTGTGCAGCATTTAGCCGAGGTAGTACTAGTAACTGGTATTTATATGCTGTTCCATTCTATTTGCAACTTGTAATGGATATGTTATATATGCTACGTGCTTCAACTGTTTTATGCAGAGACCAATCAAAGGATATGTTTTTTGAATGTCAGTCCTGATGAAGTTATAAGAAGCCTGTTCTATAACAAAAATAATGACTCGCTTATCACAGTTTCTGTCTATGCATCAGACAGTTACAGTTCATTGAAATGCAGAAGCACAAGGATTGAGTATGTATAGTTCTCTGTTGTTCTGTAACACCTACCTTTACTCCCTACATTCAATGAAGAAAGGCATAGAAAACCAAATCACTTAAGAGTCAATACACACAATAACTAAAAGAAAAGCAGTTAATAGCAATATTTGCATTCCAGATTGTAATTGTTGTGTTCTATGCTAAAATGGTTATGTTGTTCAGATACATAAGGAGGGGTAAACCAGATGCTGGCTTTGCTCTTTTTGAATCTGAATCTCTGAAGTGGCCAGGTTTTGTTGAGTTTGATGATGTAAACGGGAAAGTACTCACGTACTCTGCTCAGGATAGGTAAATATTTTACTGTTCTTATACTTTTGTGAGGATATAATTACGTAATATATCAAGGCTTTTTGATAGTGATACTTGTCCTTTTTCTTTTCTTCCTATAGCATATACAAGGTATTTGACCTGAAAAACTATACGATGTTGTACTCCATTTCTGATAAAAATGTCCAAGAGATTAAGATCAGGTAACTTTTCTTTATGTGCTTGTGGATTTTACTTTACTTGCAGAAAACTCGTCCATGGTCATGCACAAATTTCTGAAATCATATCACATCAGCACTTCTATTTTTAATAATATCAGTTTCTCTTCTTTTTAAGTTTTTATAATTTCATTGGGCGGTCATACTTTATTTACACCACTTTGCTCTTCTTTGATGGTTTTTTATGATTAGTCCGGGGATCATGTTGTTGATTTTTGCTAAAGCAAGTAGTCACGTCCCGCTTAAAATCCTTTCAATAGAAGATGGTACTGTTTTGAAATCATTCAACCATCTCCTTTATCGGAATAAGAAGGTGGATTTTATTGAACAGTTCAATGAAAAGCTACTTGTCAAGCAAGAAAATGAAAACCTTCAAATTCTTGATGTAAGTAATCTTCTCCTTTCATGCATTATGTATGTGGTTCTACATTCACATCTGACTTATAATTTATTTTAGGTGCGGACTTTTGAGCTAACAGAAGTTAGCAGAAGTGAATTTATGACGCCTTCTGCATTTATCTTTCTATATGAGAACCAATTGTTCCTGACATTTCGAAATCGAACTGTGGCTGTGTGGAACTTCCGTGGAGAGCTTGTAACTTCTTTTGAGGATCACCTCTTGTGGCATCCTGACTGCAATACAAACAACATATATATAACCAGTGACCAGGATCTTATCATATCCTACTGCAAAGCTGATTCTGATGATTCATTATCTGAAGGAAACGGTACTTTCCATATTTTTTTATTCCTGTTTCATCCCTTTTTAATAATGCACCTTGTGTGATAAAGGTAACAGTAGGAGAGAGATTATTTTTAAGCTGTAGCTTGATCATCAGACCTGAAAGTTGATTCAGCTGAATGTTTCACATTTTGACTTGACATGTTCAAACTAAATCATAATAGCAAATCACATCAAGTAGCTTGCAATGTGTCTGTGGTCAAAGAATATCTTCTGCTGTAAGGAGCACCTATCTTCAAATGTGCATTACTAACTGGCTCTGCTTCTTTTATGCAGCAGGCTCCATCAATGTCAGCAACATTTTAACTGGCAAGTGTCTTGCCAAAATTAGAGCAAGCAATAGTTTTCCAATGGAGGACAATTGCAGTTCCTGTGACAATTCTTCAGGTAGCAGTTGTAATTCAAGGAAGCGAAAGCATGTCTCCAAAATGAGGAGCACAGTTGCAGAAGCTTTGGAAGATATTACTGCTCTCTTCTATGATGAAGAGCGCAATGAGATCTATACGGGCAATAGGCACGGTCTAGTTCATGTCTGGTCTAACTAATGTATTGTTGAATAATCTGTTACCATGTGTTTTCTTATTGGGTTTTCTTCATGGGAACGGGTGATTATCCTGATCTGCTGTAAGAACTTTCGTGAGTTGTAACACCATTAAGTGGCCTTGTAACATCATTTTTTTTTCTTGTCATCTACGCCTTAGTGAGTTTGTTCTGTAGTTAGTAACAAATCTGTAAGAATTGCTATGCTGGCAACACACCAGATGTTGCTTGCTTCTGCTGTAATCTATATTTACGTTAATGGAGCGGCTTCTATGGAGTGAAATTTGTGAATAATGCCAACCCTCTTCCCTGCCCATCTTCTATTCTTTTTCACCTTTTCGCATTGTGGATATAGTGGATAATTAGTTTGCATACCAAATGGATAGTAACTTGTAAGAGCCGCGATACCAATTACGCGGCAAAGGTACAAAAGCAATCAATAATCAGTAGAGTGGTAGCTTTACGATTTGCCAACCTTTCCTTCTCAAGTTTTCTGTACTCCAATTAATTCACTTTTATGTTCTATTCTATCCTACTTTTTTTATGGCATCTTTTTTGCCAGCTCCCACCTAAAGCTGACATACAATACAAGCTTTGCCTTCCACTTTCACCAAGCAACAAGTCGGTCAGGGTCAGGGATGAGATGTAATCCATCTTGGTCATGGAATGATATTTGATTGAAGATGGAAGTGACATACGAAAGTGTCACTTGTATACAATTTTGTAAGGTTACGTACAACTGTTATGAGCAGCACTATCCATTTACACTTTATACCTTAGAATTGACGAGTACCTAAATTTAGATCTAGTTATTTATGAAGCCCAGGATTAAAAACATAAATGCAATTAGATCCGTAACGTTAATTACTCCTGCTCATGCGTATCTCTGTAAAGTTCCGTAGTTTTAAAGTTGTATCTACATCCAACTTGGTATAATTATGTTCTTTTGTGATAAATATTCAGCACACTTTTTTTCTTTTTTTTTTATGGGAATCGGTATTCTTTTCTCTCCCTTGCTGAAGAAAACTTTGATATGATTCAGATCTTGGATCTGGTCCCTGGGCTTCATGCAGTTGTTTATCATCTAAGCCGATCCTAGTATTTGCTTTTATATGGTAAGATTTATACTGCTTGGTGACATATATGAAAATTAGGTTAAGATTCTCTTATTTAACTATCTAAGGATTTTGTACATTGTATAGAATTTTTAAAATTGAAAATAATATTAAAAGAAAATACATTGAACAAATAAGAGAATTAAATTTATAAAAAATATATGTATGAATTATAAATATGATTTTTTTAATTATGAAAATTATGTGAATTAAGACACATCATAATCCATATTTATTAATTAGATATGATGTGTAAAAATTCAAGTTCATAATTTTTAAATTTATAAATATGAAAAAAATTTAACATTGATAATTTAAAAATTATAATATATATAAATATTAAAATAAAATATTTTATCCGCATAAGATATTCAAAATGAGAATTGATCAAGAGAACTCTACACAATTAAGGGAATTCAATCATATAATGATAAAGTAACCAAATCCAGTATAAATAAATCGGTTTTTCTAACTTGTGCAATATTGTTGCAATTTTCAATAAAATTTTTTCAATTTTGTTTTATTATCTGTGCAAGGGTTGCACATATTAGAAAAACTCTAAATAAAAATGGAAAACCTTCAACTTTTTGTCCATTTCGTCAAGCGCGTACTCTATACAACTACAACGAAGAGACAAAAAAACATAGTGGGATATGTACCGTTATATACTCATAAAAAATGAGTACTGGTTATCCTTGTGCATTTATTTTTGTTGGGGTTGAGGGTCATGCATGATGCACACGTAAATTACCGACAATAGACAAATTATTGAATAAGAGTGGATAAAAATTTGACAAAGAACGTGTTTATGTGTGGATCTGGAAACCCCAAATGCACGCGTGTTATGCATTTGGTTGCGGTGAGAATTGTCTTTTGCTCTCAATTCTCAAACCCAATCTCTGTCACCCTTGATTTGCCTCTTCTTCAAATTAAACACCCACACACATACTTAGCACAAAAAATATTAATCTCATCAACCAATACAAAATAAAATAGACTAGATGGAAAATAAAAAGTAAAGTTATTTTTTTATTGTTTCTTTCATAGAAAGAAGGGAAAAGAAAAAAAAAAAAACCGTGAGAAGGAAAGTGGTAGGGGAGCGTGAGAGGCACGCGAAGATGACAAAGCATATTTGATTCGATTTCGATGTGGTGGTGGTGAAGGTGTAACGCTAACGTGTTGTGCATTAGTCTAGTTTCCTTGACGGACCACAACAAAACACAAATCAACTCTCACTTTGTCTTTCTTCACACACTCATCACTCGTTCGTTGCTTAATCTCATTTCACAGATTCAAATTGGATGCACCTTCCTGAGTCTCACTCTCTCAGTTTCAGTTTCAGTTTCAGTTTCAGTTTCAGTTTCAGTTTCACCACACTACACTGACTACAGTGTTTTCAAGATCTCTTTCTCTCTCTCTCCGTTTTCAGATCTCAAACAGTTAGTTAGAAGAGAGGTGAGAGCAAGCATGGTCTACACTACACCTGTCTCCTCTTGCAACTCTCACTTTCCCTGAATCAATGCATTTCTCTCTTCTTGTTTTATTACCATTTGGTTTCGGTTTCGGTTTTTGCTTCCCTCGGTTTGACCGTATTTGAAGAATCGAAGATTTTTTTTCCCCTTATCTGCTTCACTGCAATTTACTCTCTCTCTATCGTTTTTGTTTTTGATAGAACTTGCTAGATCTGACTTCAATGCACGCATTCCTAACTATTCTTTTTCTCTGTTGATCTGTATATTACTTTCTAATTCTAACCGCAACTTGTTTTATCTTCATGCAGAATCTTTGTTTCGGTTTTCCTTTGTTTCTTTGTGTGCGCCTTTTTTTTTTAAAGGAGCATTTCTGTGTTTTTTTATTTGTTCATAGCAATGATGTAACCGAGAAGAGCGCTTGTTGCGGAAAATCAGTGATTCACATTTGAAAAGTATTTTATGTTTTCTTAGCAATTTTTTACAGTATGTTTCGTCTCTTACAATAGGTTGAATGAAATTCATTTTGTGTCTCCATTGACCTTTGGGCTTGACTATACTTGTTGCTTAATTTCTCTGCATTTTGATGCCTATTATTTCAATTTTTGTATTTTCCAATGATGAAATATGATCTAATTGCATGGATATGATGGCTGCTGATTGCAGAGTATTGAACAAATTCAGAGTGAGTTTTAACATATAGTTTATTTAAATACTATTTTCCTTTCAGGTTCAAGTTACCTTGTTTTTCATCTAAAATCTTGGAAATGGAGGATGCAATAGATGTTGGTGCATCTTTGGATTATGCTTCAATTCAGATTTTCCCGAATCAAAACAGGTTGGTTCTGATACTAGGTGAAGTTAAAATTGGGCGTCATGTGAGGTTACCATTTTGAAACGGAATTTGTCACATGAACTCATTTTAGTATTATTTTATAAATTTGTTTTTAAAGGATTTCTTGTCCTCCTTTTAGATGTTCGTTTTCTCCTTTCTTTAATAGGTTTTCTTTTATATCAAGATAGAGAAAAAAAAAACTTTTAAAATTGGCTTCAGTTGCAGAAAGTGACAACATGGAATTAAAAACTTGCAAAAGTTTAGGGGGTTGATGAAATAGTTTGTATTTCCATGGCTTGACTATAGAAGAAGATGAAAAGGAAAAAGAAATGAAGGAACAAATGAATCAGCTTCTTCAAATCCAAAGACGTTTCTGATGTCCTGCTTTTAAAAATTTAAAACCTGAATCTATTGTGTGCCAGCCTTCCAATTTGAATTTTAATGGTAAAAGGGAACAACATATCTAGACTAAAATTCACAATTTCAGTTCCACTGCTCCAGCCCCATTATTCAAATGGGTTTTATCATTTTTCACTGAGGTTGGAAGAAACCTACAAAATAAAAGATGAGAATATCCTTCACTTTTAAATCTTAATAATTGATTATATCATTAAGTTATGAAATCATTAGTTACCCACCATCATTTTGTACTGTTTTCTTGTTCTCTTTCTATATAAAGTCTTTTTTCAAATAAAAAAAAATATGAAATCTGATCAATGAATATAATGATTTTAAAGGTGTCTTAATAGTATAATTGTGAAGTTGTCTGACAAGACTTAGGAGCAGGATTGTACTTATAAGATGTCAGGCTAAAGCATTGTATTTATGTACTCTATTAGAGTTATTATGATTTCCTTTGCCAGTTTGTTCTTCCCTCAGTTGATTCAATTGTGCATCGAATAGCTTTATACTGAACCTGCTCTGAGTGTGAATATTATACATTTTATCTGTTTATACTGGATATTTACACATTTATCTCCTTGGTGGTGGGATAGGTATGAGGCATTTGTCTCTAAGGGGAAACAAGCCGAGAAAGTGGCAGCTGGACATTTGGACCATTTGTTGCCACATGTACCTGAAATAAATGATTTATGTGCTAAGGGATTTGATGCAAACTATGATCTTAAATTACCGAAAAATCTGCATGGTGCTGAATGGTTTTCAAAAGCAACTGTTAAAAGGTTCTTATCAAGGAGTGGTTTTTTTTTTTTTTTTTTTTCCCTTTATGTTTCCTCTGCATTTTACTTATTACTAGCTCTGATATTATTTTGCCTCTCAGGTTCCTGCATGTTGTTAATTCACCAGATTTATTAAATGTTATCAATACTGTCATGGATGAGATGTCTCAGTTGGAGGATTCAAAAAAATTCCATGTTTCTTTATATGGGAAGGTGATTCTCTGTCTTTCCATAAATCAATACTAGACGTGTCTTCTTTCTGATTGATAGTTGTCTTTTGAAATCAGGACCGTCAGGATCATCTTGGAAGTGAGGAAAGAGGTAATTCTCACTAAATTTTCTCACTATACTTGCATGCCTTAGTAATCGGATTCTGGTTTGGTGAGTGGACAGTAGTGGTTCTTCATGGTTCTCCATATTTCCATTGATTTTAATTGTTTCCCGCTTCTGACAGATGGCAATGGCAGCTCGTACAGTGAAGCACCAACCTCCATAGTAATTTCTTTTCTCCAATACTGTAGAGTGGTTTCATTTTGCAAATTCATTTACACTATTTCCAATAAATCAACTTCTTCAATTATATGGCTTTTACTTGTTGATTACATTACATTGTATTTCAACTAACAATTTATTACATATGAACAGCCTGAAGTTAATATTGTGTCATCCGATGCTTCAAAGTATGTTCCTGTGACTATTACATTACATTTAGCACATATAGATTGGCTGTGCCCACTATTAAGCTTTCTGAAAATATGCTGCCAGGAATGAATTGTTACGAGCAATGGATCTAAGACTCACTGCTTTGAGCAACAAGTTAGTTGAAACTTTTAACAAGGCTACTGATGCTAACTGCTCCCCAAAAGATGTAACTGGTTTAGCGAAATTCTGTCAACATTTTGGTGCCACTAATATAGAGTAAGTTTCAGACGTATTTGTAGGTTAATTGGTCCTCAGAATGTTGAAAGTACAAGATTTCACTTATATTTCTTTCCCTCATAAGAAGGACATTGTTATGGTGTTAAGCACATTTTCCCTTCATTGTGTTTATGTTCTCAGGCATTCTTTGTGCAAGTTTATAGGACTAAACCAAAAGAGCCAGGGTGTAGGTCCCCTGAACAAAGAAACTACCTTGAGTCATGGGATGCATGATGATGCAAACAGGGCTGTTAAAAACCCACAGATGGCCAAACCATTACATTCAGATACACCGGTTAAGTATGGTGTTTCACCAGCTAAAGTTGCTCAATTTGAGAGACACAGTTCAACAGAAAGTGAGGAATCTTCTAACTCAAGTGATGAGGATCAAACATCTGCTGAGAGAAGTCGTTCGCTAACAAGATCTGTAACACCAAGAAGGTCTGCATCCCCAATGCGAAGGGTACAAATAGGAAGAGCTGGGCCACGTAGAGCCACTGCAATAACTATCAAGAGTCTCAATTTTTTTCCTGGTAGAGAGAGGGCAATATCATATAGAGATGCTGCTGAAAATGGTTGTGAAGGGGAAGTATCAGAACAACCCTATAAGAAGTCAGAAATTGATGTAAGGAGAATAACTGTGCAAGATGCCATCAGTCTTTTTGAAAGCAAACAGCGGGATCAATCTGCAGAAATTCAAAAGAGGAAGTCATCAACAGATGTTTCTGTTAGTACAAATAAATCTGTCTTGAGAAGATGGAGTGCAGGTATGGGGGAAACCTCTGTTCAAGGCCAGCCAGAACTTGTTCCTGAAGATCCTGTTCCAGTTACTTCCAATGATGTGGTAGATGCTGAGATTCCTAAGAATTCAGAAGTAGGAATGGTGTCTGATTTTATTTCTGAAAGTCACAATAACAATGAGATCACTGATTGCGATGTAAAACCAGAAATACAGGAAAGTATAGGTTCTTATACTGTAGATAATCAAGAAGAAACTGTTCCAAAAGTAAGAGAGGAAACTGTAAAAAAGTTAGCAGCCTCAGCAGAATGGAATCAACGAAAGCAAGCAGAGTTCAATCAGATTCTTAAAAAAATGGTTGAAAGTAAGCCTGTTATATTTGGAAAGTCCCAGCCCAGCAAAAAGCAGAATATTTCATTCGAGCAAAGAGGAGTGTCTTATGATCATTATAAGGAGAAAAGGGATGCAAAACTCCGAGGAGAGAAGGCTGGAAAACGAGTAGAAAAAGAAGCACAATTTCAAGAAATGCAGCAACTACTTGATAAGAGGAAGGCTGAAATGTTGTCCAAAAATGTGAATGCAAGTAAGAAAAGTTCTACAAGGTTGCCCCAAAAATCTCTTAGAAATTCAACTCAACCTACAAATTCCCCAAAGGAAACCTCTAAACCTTCAGTTACAAAAAAGACGCCATCCAGATCGCCATCAATGCCTGCTACGCGCAAGTCTTGGTCAGCAACACCTTCACCAAGGGCTGCTGGGACATCCCCTGCTAAAGGTCGTGGTGGAATTTCATCTGCCAGCAGCACCCCAACACGTCGGAAGCCAGTGTCAACAGCATCTGTTCCCCAACCAAGCCCCCAAAAGGAAAAACCTCAGCAGCGAAGCAGAAATGAGAAAGAAATTCAGACCAGTAATGCCAGAAGCCTCAAAAGCACGAATGAGAAGCAGCAGCCAACTGTCCCAAACAAGAGCAAGGTGACCAAACAAAATTGACAACGGCTTCTGGAGAAACTGTTCCTTCAAAGACTAGTTTAGGTAACAAGGGAACCAAGAAAAGCAGTGTAGTGCCATTGGAATCAAAACCATTTCTACGTAAGGGTTCTCGGATGGGGCATGGTACTGGTGATCTTAACAAGAAAAAATGTCCTAAGCCGGACAAATCTCACAGAAACAGTGAAGATCTTAATGAAGATCAAGAAAGTGGGTTGGTTGTCAATACTTCTGACTTGGTCAGTAGGCATTCAGATGGGGACACTGTGACACCTAGTCATCAGAATGCTGCTACAGAACCAGACCCTCAGAATCAGATAAATAATCACTTGCTATGTGGTGAGACAGAAAACTTAGACCAAGATCCTACTGGTGGTGATGTCTTAACATACGTAGAAGAATCTTCCTTGACTATAAGGAATGAAGAAGAATCAACCATATCACCTTCTGCCTGGGTGGAGACAGAAGAGGATCTGGAGCTGCCCAAGCCATGTGATGATAGCACATTTCAACCTGCATCTCTGGCCAATGCTGCCCCAGGGGGATCAACTAGTCCTCGTGTTCGCCATTCTCTGTCACAGATGCTTCAAGAAGAAAGTAGTGAACCCGACATTAGTGAGTGGGGAAATGCTGAGAACCCTCCTGCCATGATATTCCAAAAAGATGCACCCAAAGGTCTGAAAAGACTATTGAAATTTGCTCGGAAGAGCAAGGGTGATACAGGTTCTACTGGCTGGTCTAGCCCATCTGTTTTTTCTGAAGGAGAGGATGATGCTGAGGAATTTAAAAATTCTATAATAAAAGGAATGCTGACAATCTACTGAGAAAGGCTGCACTCAATGTGAAAAGCTATGGACAACCAAAAAGTTCAGTGCATGAAGGATTCGAAAGTTTAGGTACTAGTAAACTTATCTAGTACATTACCACTTTTGGTTTGCTCCTCTCTTTTTGCTGCCTTTCTGTTTTAATTTGTTTTCACAATCTCATTCGAACCTGATGGCATTGCAATAAATTTTGGCATCCTCAATGTTGTTGTCACCTGTCTCTTAGTGTGTGTTTGATTTAGCATTGAAACTGGCCAAGCTCAAGTTTGGATTCCCTAACGCAACTATTTCTAGCGTTGGAAACGTGATTTTGTCACGTTTCAACGCTAAACCAAACATGTTCTTAATATTGTTTCTTCCCCTAACATATTCTTAAAAAGCTCAAACATTTAATGCTTTCCTTGTACTCATCTTTATGTCTTGTGCTGAAACTTTTGCCAGCCTCACATGGTCACAACTTACCTAAACAAGCTATGCTTTGCTTATGTAGCGCTTAACTTTGGCTGGAAAGTTTCTGACTGTTATTTGGGGCATATCTTGGTTAAACTTCTGGAAATTCTTAACTATAGCATCCTTGGGTACTGGGAACTTGTTAGGGACTGAAAGTTAAAAAAGATAATGCTATAATTTTATGCTAGTTTCTTGGTGTTGTCTTTATGTTGTTCTTGACTTATTGAAAGTAAGTTGTGCTTTTTGGATTGAGATATCTTGCCCATGTCAATGTCCTTATTATTTAAAGATTTCTGCCATGCAGCAAGCAGAGATGATGGTAAAGGTTCTCAAAAGATGCAAGGTGGCCGTGATTCAGGTGCTGGTCCAGCCACAAGAGGTCAGTCTTCACTCCATGACTAAGTGCCTGTAGGTTTTACAGTTGGGAAATTTCCAAACGTACTCCTCGCCGGCTCGCCAGCGAAGTAATTGTTACTTTTGTCCAAACATAATTCCGAGGACTCCCAACTGTAAAACAAACAGGCCCCAAGACTTGAAAATATGACTTTATGCCATGGAATTATATATTTTTCTTCGGACTAGTTGTGATCTGTATTAATTTCTTCCTGTTTTCTTCTGCTTGTTCATGTTCCAGCGTCAAGGTCATTCTTTTCTCTTTCAGCTTTTAGGGGAAGCAAGCCCTCCGAGTCGAAGTATCATTAATGCTTTGGGAAACTCTGAGATCATTGACTTCGCCATCATCCCAAGACATGTTCATGTCAGATTTAGCATGGAGTTTTCCCTACTTTTCCAGCTATGTCTTGCATTAACGAATGCCAAATCATAAATAATTCCAGCGGATGGATGATGGTTATAAAACGAAGTGGGGTTGGATGGAATGTTGTAAATTCATTAAATTGTGTCGCCCTATTTTATTTCTTTACCTTAAATTTATAATTCATTTCATCCGGCTTCCTCTCCTAGGAAATTTTCGTATAGGTGGAGTCTTTGTTCTAATGTTTTCAACGGTCATTTCATCGTATGGTGTTGTTACTTCTTTATAATTGATCATTGTAGATAACTTAATTGTACACTACTGTTTTTAATTGTTAATAGCTTGGATCCGTGACCTGTGTTAGGGAACTCCCAAAGAGACTTCGTATCTTTCCACATATGGGGGAAAAGATGATAAAAATGATTCAAAACATTAAAAAACAGAACTGCATATATTTTATTTAGAAAATGCAAGGGTTCCAACATCTGAGAATTTGTTTTGTTTACAGTTAATATGATTGATTATTGATTTTAGAATTAATGGCTGAAAAATGAATTATGAATGAATAATACATTTAATGAAATTCATCTTCAGTTTTTTAAAACGTGATTTTCTGTTGGTACACCAGCCATCCAAATGAAGGCCAATGCAAAGCTGTTGCAAAAAGTGAAAATGAATTCGTTAAAAACGGTACATTTTATTATCATAAGACTCTAAGAATCAAATTTGATTGCTGAAAATAAAAAAAGGGTGATTACTCTTGCATTAATTTGGACATATAATAAGTCGAATTAATTAAATTCAATTGTATTATCATTCGAATTGGGATATCCTACTGATAACTTTTTTTTTTAATAAACCTTACCAAAATAATAATTGCATTAAAATATTATTCTCTCCGGTCTTTTTTATAAGGCACCTCTAACCGAAGTACACAAACCAAGAAAAGTAGTTTAAGTGGTTACTTTTATTGGTAATATAACATTCCATTTTTACCCCTATTTAATATTATTAGTATATTCTCTCACTACATAATTGAGATTAAATTATGCACTTGTTTTCAAAAAGCCTCCAGGGACCGAGCTCAAGTACCTAGGCGGCGCTGAGCCAAGTCTCTAGAGTGAGAATGTGTCAGATACCTAGGTCAAGGGTGTGCCCCTATTATTTATAGACGTTCCCTGGTGGGCCACCTAGGTGAGGCCCATTCTGAAACCTATTTGAAAGTTCGTAAAAAGGGGGAGAAGGGGCTAGGATTGAGGTCGGCGTGGGGCCCATACATCTATAACGGTACACAGCTCTCCGAGCTCAAGTCCAGGCTTGCCTAGGCAAAGAGCTCGAAGTAAGACCCCCCTTGTTAAGATCGTCACCTAGGTAGATTCAATCTACATAGGATTGAGGTAAGCGTGGGGCCCATACATCTATAACGGTACAACACTAAATATATTACTAATTCTCACAATCAATTGTATTGGAACACATGTATGGAAAAATGCAAAGGTTTAACTTTCTCTCTTGGTTACCTATGTAACACTATTTATAATACCTCGTTAATGAACAATTAGTAAAATACACGATGGAAGAATTTAATAAGGGTAAATCAGGGGAAAAAAAATTAAATGCTTCATAGAGATTATCAAGTGTCTTATAAAAAGGATCGTCAATATCTTCTAAATGGTGTCTTATAAAAAGGACTAGAGGGAGTATTTAAAAAACACTTAGTAATATAAATAGTGGTTAAGAGCGTTTGGGTTGCCATTTCAGCTAACTGAAAGTTGAAAATAGTAGCTAAAACCATTTCAACAGTGTTTGGGAAGGTAATTTTTTTGGGTAGTTACAAGCTTTTTTTAAAAAGCTACACGGGGTAGCTTTTTTAAAAAAGCTCCAATTTTCAGTTACTAGCTGAAAATTAATTACTCCCTCCGTCCCTATTTATAAGACCCCTTCTAGAAGAATTGGGTGTCCCTTAATATAAGACCATTTGCAAATTTTCAAGTAAAACAATAATTTTTTCCATACCTGCCCTTCATTAATATTCAACTTTTTTATTCCCTATATATTGATAAGTGTGATAATTAATGAAGTTTTACCTACATGCCCAATTACACCATTGAAAAGTGACTTTTGGAGTCTTCCACTATGTCACAATTAATGTCTCTAAAATATAGTGACTTTTAAATAGGGGTATATTTGGAATGCTATTATTTTTTTTAAAAGATCAATGCATTAACTAACTTTTCTTAAACTGTGTGAAACGGTTGAGAGGGTCTTATAATAAGGGACGGAGGGAATACAAGTTTAGCCCTCAACCACCCCACTTATCATTATTTATTAATTAATGTTGTCCTTAAATGTCATTTTACCATTTTCAGCTAGTTTTACCAAACACATTCAATAGTTTTCAGCTTTCAGCAAGTTTTTCAGCTTTCAGCTAGCCAGCTTTAAGCTTTAAGCTAGTTTTACCAAACACTCTAAATCAAATTTGATTCAGGTGAAAAAAAAATCAATTCCTAAACTAATTGATATTAAATTGATTCGAGATACATAAAATTCAATACTACTATTTAACCCAACTCATTTTTTTAGGGCTAGTCCAGTGAAAGTACATCTATGATCCACCCCTACTACTTAATTATGACAAGATTCTATTTCCATCAAACTTACCTATCTTCCTCTCTTCTACCTAAAGGCAAGATCAGTTTTATATGAAAAATGTTAGTTAAGACACTTTAATGCAAATATTAGCTAAGCTCTCATGTTAAGTGTTAAGCCACTAATAAAGTGAGATAATTAAAGATAATGAGATTTCACTTATCGCATACCCTAAGAAAATGCTATCAAATAACATTGGATAAAGAATCAAAGATACAACATTTTTATAGAATAAATAATATTTCACATTAAAATTATAATTCATGAGTTTCAATAAACATTTTATTTATTGATTCCTGAACTAGTATCCTTAGAATACTCGTTAACAAAACTTAAAAAAAAAAATTATATTAGGTGAGAGAAGGTGAGAAAATTTTATCCCTACAACCATATATTGATAGCCTTCATATTAATCATATCACATAAAATTATGCTCTTACAAAAGAGTTTAACTATACAATCATAATGGATGGGTTAGATATAAATTTAACTGAAATATCTTGGTCGTTAATGTACACGATTAAAATTAATTTTTCTTATCTCTCACGCTCTAACCTGATACACTTTAATTACTTGTTCTGTCCTTTTAAACTCCTACATCACCCAAACATACAAAAGTGCGGCTCTCCGAAAGCTTAATTCCCATGTTTGAATCCCAACTCCAAATAATGCAAAAAGGATGACCTGGACTTATTAAATCTTTGTTTACACATACATAACATAGTCCCCATTAATTTGGGCACCATAAAACTTAATTCGTGGACCATTGATGGGCGTCAATTGGTGATTTAGGGCGTGATTCGCTATTCACCTTTGCCGAATCCTTTGATTATGTCGGTGACAGCCCAGCAGCATCCCAAATGTCCTGTAACCAGGTGCAACAGTCTCTGTCATTGTTCCTGTCTGAGACAAGCATAATCAATGATAATTTTTCAATATTCCTGTAGTACATACATACTACTTTCACTACATCTTGCATTGTATGGTTAGTTTTTCCTATTTTAATTTTTTCCCTAAATTAAAATAAAAATACTGAAAACCTTTGATAAATTTATCAAGTTTTCAGTATTATAGGAGCTCCGAAAATTTTCTCCCACTCTAGAGGAGTGATCTTTTATTGGCAAGGGCAAACCAACACCTTGTTCCACATATTACTCAAAAATAGACCTCAATACAATTTCCCCCAAACAAAATTATTTCCATGTCACCAGCTAGTACCAAAGGAGCTATTGATAAATCCACCACGTTAGTGGATCTATAGAATTAGTTAGCAATTAAATAGTAATGATTAGTTTGTGTGTGTAAAATACTTAGATTTAGGAAATTTAGTGTTTAATTCAAAGTTTAGCTGTAAAGAGTGAATTTGTGATGTTATTTAATGCTTCATGGCAAGACAACTTGAAATGTCCCAATACCAGCTCACAAAATGCAAAAAAATCATTTTTTCCCTTGCGTGTCCAAACGAGATGATTTGTGTGTGTGAGGAGATGAGCAACCAGAAGGCAATTGTAGCACTACCATATCGTGTGAGCACATGAGCGGGAAGAGTGTCTTTGTAGCTTCTGTTTGCTTGTGTAAGGACATCTAGAAAATGCACCTCAAACTAGTTGACAATAACTATAAATAAGCATTTATAACTATCAGAATTCAGAAACAGTATTTTTTTTTTTTACTTATTCTCACACTTCTAGATTGAAAAACACAAAATTACCTCTCTTTCTCCAGATCTTGATGATCCAAGATCCAATCCTTAGTGTAGCATTGGAGCTAGGATTTGAGATCTAATGGATCATTGCTTGAAGTTTGCTTCTCTTTTCTTCAATTTCTTCTCTATTGTTATGTACTTCTAAACTTAGGTTAGGGGATGATGATGAATTCCAATCTAAACACTGTAATTCTACTTTTCATATCTAATTCAGATTGTTTTGAGTTTCATTAATTGTTTTCTTCTACTCTTAATGCCACATTGAATTAGCCACTCAATTGTGAGATGTTAGAATTGTTTTCTCAATTGGAAAATTGCTGAATGAATTGGATTTGAAATTTGTTATGAACCAACTATCCCAAAAGCTTATGTCGTTGGGTGAAGATACGTGAATTGTTTTATTCTAACACGTCCACTCAAGCAACAACCTGTTGGGCTTGAAGCGTGGACATGCACAGACCCACCTACCTTATGCTGAAATTAAACTTTTTTTGTTGAAATAATGGGGGCGACAAGGATCAAACTCTTTACCACTTGATCATAGAGGCTCTCTAATACCATGTCATGAACCAACTATCTCAAAAACTTAAAACGTTGGGTGAAGACATATGAATGGTTTTATTAACAAAGTTAACAACGTAAACCTAGGAATATTAGTTAATAATTACGTGATCTTTATAATTATTGGGCTTAATGCTGATTTTACTCATTATGGCCTAAGGGGTTAGAAATTTTGAGTTAAAATTTAGGGCTAAGTTACCGAGGAATTGCAGTTTAACTACAATAGTGAATTTGATTATCAATGAACTCTTGAATCTGGATTGGATAAATCTTTCAAACATAGTGTGATGATTGGTGTTGAAGTTATAGGGATTTGGAGAAAAAGGAAGAAGAGAGGAGAAAAATAATAATAAATATACAATGATATATGAATTGATACTTGAGACTTGATGATAATTGATATAAAGGACTAGGTACTGACGCTTACTTATATTGATCAATATAGACTCCTAATTAGGAAATAAATCATGATAATAATCTAGAAATATGGAAACTAATCCTAGGTGATATTATATGATAAAACCTAATCTTAAGAGATATTCTAAAATATTAAATATATTATGCTAATATTCTAATCCTAGTGTGTGCAGGCATGTCTGAGTGCCATTTGAGGTGGTTCCAACTGCGTTGGACTCGGCTCGGGGACATGAAGCTGATGGTGGGTTCGTTGGTCAAAATTGCGGCCAGCAGCGGTGGTGATAGGTGGCAGCAGCAGCGAAAAGCAGGAGAAAACAACCGATAAAGCACGACAAGAGGAGATGTAGGCAGATCACACTGGTAAAATGCATGGTGGATGATTTGAAAGCTCGCCAGAAAGATGCACGATAGAGGAGGTTGGAAATAAAAGAAGAGTATGAATGTAAGGACTTGTCGATGAGAGAGACGAACAAATAAAAGTTTCAGACTTTGAAACTTAGCAGCGGAATAGAGTCGAGACAGGTCATAGTGGATGGTATCGCTGTGATATCATGTTGAAGTTATATTGATTTGGAGAAAAAGGAAGAAGAGAGGAGAAAAATAATAATAAATATACAATGAATGATATATGAATTGATATTTGAGACTTGATAATAATTGATAAAAGGGACTGAATACTAACGCTTATTCATATTGATCAATATAGACTCCTAATTAGGAAATAAATCATGATAATTATCTAGAAATATGGAAACTAATCCTATGAGATATTATAGCATTGAACCTAATCTTAAGAGATATTCTAAGATATTAAATATATTATTCTAATATTCTAACAATTGGGAATAATCAAACCCTAACCACTTAATTGCATTGTTAATTCTCTACTTTAGCTGTGTTGTTAGTTCTATACTACAATAGTCCTGATATTTTGTTTGCTACTTTTTACTGGTTTTGTGACATCTCTTAAAGAAAGGATTATTGCTTCATCCAACTAGGATAGATTCTTCTGAATTGGTAATTGCATATCAATCCCTATGGAGATGATACCTTACTCATTACTTATCTACATGATACGATTTGGTACACCTGCCAAGATTGTCATCATCTATACTCGTTGCTTGTATCTTGTGTTTGAAGGGGAAAACAAAATGGGAAACATTTATAGATAAGAATAACAAGTCAACATATCCAAATGGACTTGGGTATGAGAGTAAAGTGTACAAAGTTGGTTCCACCCTCATCCCTTCATCAACACTTTCTTCATTCAAATGAGATGATATTAGAAGATAAAATTTGATGTACCCTATTCAGTTTTCAGTTTAACTACATTGATACTTAATCTTACTTTGTTACCTTTTACTAGTTAAAAATATTTCATATCAGCTTAAAATAGTAACTAGAACTTCAGTATATTTCCTTCCACATACCTCTACCAAGAAAGAATGTGAAATATCTTACCAGCATTCCCATCATTGCTAGCGAGCAAAATTCAAAAAAAATCCCATATCTATAAGCCTTTCATTCTTGATCTTTCACCCCCCCCCCCCCCCCCGGGCTATGCTGACAATCACCATATAAAAATAATTACCAAAATTACATTATCTCTTAGGTTTATTCTCCCCATTTTCATGAAACTAGATTAAGAAAAAACAAAATGTCTCAGTTCAATTTTTGTACTAGCAGTTTTAATTTAATATAATTAACAATTTTCTTTGAGAACCAAGGGTATGACATGAAGAGTCATTATTGTACCTCTTCTCACTAATTTAGGATTAAATTCCATCGACATATTTTTAGACAATCATTCTAATATATCTCCTCCCTTTCAAATTGAATTTATCTACCATCAACAAAAAATACATCCCTGCACTAAAAGAGAGAGCAGTTTGAGAGCACACCTGGGTATAGCAATTCCACACCTCCATCTTATCTATGCATAAGAAGTATTGACTGCCAAACTGTTTGGATGAACTTTGAGTAATCTATCTTGAGGTCATTGACTATAGTAGATCTTTAATATCAAGTGACCTGTCATTTAAGCTGGGATTGACGATTTTTCCCATCATTTTATATCTCACTTTGCTGGAAAAGCATTTGATTGGAGGGCCTTCACTGAAAAATTCTCAATTTCTCTCCTAAGGTATTGAAGACAGGGGAAGACCAAATTTGCATGAAGGCCATAATAACATGAGAAGATATCACCTATTCGACTTATGCTGTCCACAGCAGTAACATCATCCAAGGAAAGTTGGATGGAAGAAAGCTTCACAAGTTCATAAGCAATAACAATATCATCAGGATCATATAGCTTCTCCAGAATCTGCCAAACATTAAAGAATGAATCATTTTACACCTATTATTTGGAAAGTGTGAATAATTTGACAACAAGACCATGTTGGAAATGCATTTACAAACAAAATCCAGAGAATGCAAGATGCAACAACAAATAAATAATCACATAATCAACACAAAATTTAACATGTTTCAGAAAGCTTATGTCTGTATTTATGGCTCTTCTAGACTTAATTCATTAACAATTAATCTGCAAACGCAATCATCAATCTCAACAAATCTCACTGCCCAAGCTACAGTATCCCATAATAAAATCCTAACAACCTAATATGCACACTGAAGGACCTCTCATTTCTACCAGTGGCACCATAAATCGGATCGCGATCCTCTCCAGTTAATTTTTAACTGGAGAAAATCATAACCATTAAAAATATTTATATAAAAAGGAAAAAAATATATATACATGGATGGTGGCCGTGAGATGCAAACTGGACCTCATGTCCCACGGGAGAGGATCCCAACGCCCATAAATCATCAAAATTCTTCCCAGGACATGCATAATGACTCCCCCTCCAAAGAACGCATCAAATCTGTGAAGCATACTAGATCAAGCTACATGCACTAGGTTACCGCATTAGATCATAATAGCTGGTGAGGATCGCTCAAGCTTATATACTCTTTTAAGGCCTTATCTCTAGCCAATATGAAACTCTAACAATAGCATAGAGCCCATTATAGCATTTAGCAATGCACCATGATTTGCATTGTTATGCTACAGGATTTGCGGGGCAACTTTTAGAGTTCCGCTAACAATTATTTATATTTCTACCACTGGAAAAAGGCATTTGACAACTTATAAGTCCGAGATACACACAAAGAGATACTAGCAAATAAAAAATATGTAAGAAACAAACTTCTCCCCATGTGTTTGTTTTTGCTTTTGCTGAGTGGCAGAAACAAGCCAACCTGTAAGATAGTATGCTTATCAATATAAGTTTTACCTGGATAGATGCTTTACAACGATCGACAGATAATTGTAATTCTCCCACTAAACAAAAAGCCTGGGCAAGGTTATCTTCTGCCTGCATGCAGCAGATCATGTACAGGGATATGAAAGTTAAGCCATCATATTAAAAACATGAGACCTTGTTCTTCTATCATTGTCTATGCCCTTCAATATATATATATATATATATATATATATATATACATATATATATATATACATATATATAACGAGAGAGAAGGGGGGGGGGGGGGTGGAGATCCACTTCTTGGACATTTGCACAGTTAATAACTTTGTATAAACATTGAGTTTCATTTCATTTCACCAATCCAATCATCTGGATTAGCATATTTTGTATTCAAAATAGCTTTCAACCAAGCAGGAGGTCAGGGCTTTCATAAAAAGGGGAAAAAAAAGAACTGTTCCCAAACATGGAATCATGTAATATTATCATGTCATCATGCATACCAAGTTTGTGATCAATCATTTGTAGGTGACATCTACATATATTTTGAAATACATAATATTCTATAGTATAATGGAGTAATTAATGAAGTATCAATTAACAATTTTTGGAAACTTATAGGCCCTATCTATCTCATGACTACTTTCAATTTTACGTGATTGGATTGGTTATATTCAATGTTTATTAAGTTATTGAACAGTGTCAGCATTCAAAGACTCGCACTTGGTGTAAGTGGATCCCTCTTCACCAAAACACACACACACACATGTAAATAGTTATAGAGTATTAAAACAAACATAGAAAAGCTGGACTTAGGACTTTAAGTTCAGGAGGCTGAAACTCACCTCTGCAATAAGCTTGTTGTATGCATGTAAATTTGATCTCAGCAAATGTAGAGATCTCAAAGCATTGGAAATAGAAGTATTTGAAATTTCTCTTGACAGTATTGCATCCTGCAACCTGTCATTTACATATTTCAGGATGTAAACTATTCAAAATTTAGCAGCCATCTACTATTTACAACGAGCTCATGCTGGACCAAAAACTGGAGGATTTATCTAGCTAGCTTCAAACTAGGAACTATTTGATATTAGCTCTGATTATATTTTCAGAGTTAAGTGCTTTACTTCAGGATGTAATCATTAGGATCCAAATTGAACTGTGCATACCTTTTTATGCATATTAAGGCTTTATTTACTGCAGCACGTGAAGAATCCAAATCACAGTAAGAACCACATTTCAAACAGCATCCAGGTTGAATATGAATAGAGGCATCATTTTGGTTGAATGCATGAAGACCTATTTCATAAATGTCACCATTCTTGTCAACCTGAAAGAGTGAAAGGGTTTTTAAAGGGAGAAAATAGCTCAAACCCAATCCCATTTACCCAATATCACAACTCTTAATGTAGAGAACAATAGTAATTTAGTATCTACAAATGCCCACCAAAATGGCTTACTTTGTCAACAATAGGGAAGTTTTTGGTTTTCTGCTTTTCACTGTCAAGTACTCTGCTTTCCAACACTGCACCAGAACAATTTGGATTGACACAATGAAAAGCATTGAGGACAATGTCAGATAGATTGACTTCTGAACAACCGCTACACTGACAATGGAACGCGTATTCATCTTTAAGAAAATTACAACGATCTTTATAATCCCACAACCCAACCTGAAAAACAGAACTGTATATTGAACAATTGAACATGACATTTATACAGCAGACTTGACAGTTGAAAGTCTGAGGAAACCATTGTTTCTGAATGGTTTTGAATCTTTTTTATATTGAAGGGGAGGGGAGAACTGAACCTGCATGTCAGAGGTTTGCTAACAAACAGTTATTACAATTACCCCAAAAGGAATGCTGCACACTTTTTTTGACACGCTCTTTATGATTGGTCTATTTTTAAAAAAATTCAACAAGCTTGCCTCATAAGTTTATAAAGTGTGGTGACCTTTTTAGAAAAATGAACCAATCATAAAAAATGTGTTAAACTTGAAAGAGTGTATCAGAAAGAGTTTGCTGTTAGCATTCCTCTCACTTCAAAATGGTTAGTATGCCAAGCTTGGGGTGAATGCTACTCAAGTAAGAGTATAAGTTTATTTCAATTTTCAAACGTATATCATTCTTTTTTATCCTTTGCTTTTATTTAAGTGGGGGGATGACTCTTTTTTCCTGTGAGGATATGTGGTTTGCAAAAATCTTCTATTAGCAGGCTTGGGCTTGTAATAGTAGTTACAACACCAGTACTTGATCTAATTCTTAGTATAAAATAAGTGTTTGTGCTTTACATCATAACACACACCATATCAACCTAATATTTCAAGCTTCACTTTTTCCTATCCTAGCAAAAATCACCCCTCAAAGCCATCATTATCCATAGGAAAATTCATGATCCTCCTCTTCTCTCTTAAGCTTTTCGAATTGGTTTCTTGACAAGGCAATAGAGCCTCTTGGATCGAGTTGTCAAGAATTTGATCCATGAAACCCCCATTGTTCTAATTAAATTAATATTTCATCACAAAGTTTGGTGGGTCTCTGTTTTATCCACAGCTCAAGCACAAAGGGCATTTGTGAGAGGAGGCATGTATGAGATTTTAAAAACCTATTCATTAAAAGCTTAAGCTTTAGAGATGCTTGATCAAAGACATTAAGGCTAAACCAAAAAGAACAGACTAGTTTTATCAAATACAGCTTTTAATTGCCAAAAATAAGTTACCTGTGGACCATAAGACAACTCCAGTTCATGTCCAGCAGCTACAACTTTTGTGGTTCGTAAATAAAGAGTGCGTGAGAGAAAGTATGCATGAACATTTGGTTGGCAAGAATGGTTGTATAAACTGCCAGCTCTATAAATAGCTTTACCCACTCTGACCTAAGGGAAATAACAGAATATATAGAATCACCAAGGATATAGTAGTCAAAAAGAAGATTTACCATAACCAACAATGTCTAAACTAAAATAGCAGGACCTGCGATGTTGTCACATAAACACAGCACAAGCCAAAAAATGTATCAAAGAAGAAAGAAAAATGATGCAATAAAAGATGTGGGCAGCAAAACAAGTACCTGTTCCACATTATTAGTTAAATGTACACTGGACCGAAATGCAAATTCTCCAGACTGATCTGATAGTCCATGAGCATCTATTGATTTCAATCGAACAACAGTCATACAATTCACTTTAATTTGGGAAATAATTATGACAACCTACATTGACAAAAGAAGATGGAACTTGAATATGATTGATTATTTTAAAGATTCAAAAACGAGAAAATATTAAAGTATGTTGCTTTCTCCAACAAATATTTGCCCTATCATATTGGAAAAAAAATATTCCGCTACACATGGTTAATGGTGGTTCTGTTGTGAATAGAAGTACAAATAGACACATCCATCCATACACACACACATACACACGCATGCACACAGGAGTGCCAAAACAACCTGTGACATAGAGATTCCATCTATGGAAAACATGGTCCCATTCCCATAAGAGTGTTGAAGACAATATAATAACACAATGGCATATATATGTGAATCCAATTTGCTTTCAGATGGCATATGTTTGTAAGACTGAGAAAACCCCTGCAAGAGAAAGATAGAAGCCATAAGCATCCAACTATTCATAATCAATTAACAATGACACAATCAGCTGAACTGAAAAGCTGCATGCATTTTAAACATACCAGTTTTTCTACAATGTTTGTAATATCTTCAGGTCTGCTCTTTGACAAAAACCTTGCTAGTATCCGGCCAGCCAAAACAATCTCAGACGGCAATACAGCAGGCCAATGTACACCATGACATTCGTGTTTATGTTCAGTAATATCCTCAATCTCTTGTTCAGAATCATTGTATTGAATAACTTTAGCAGCATATTCTCCAAGATCGCTGGGTAAGTTTTTAAGAATGCCATTAGCACCTGGGCCAATTCTGAACATTTGCCCACCTGCCCGTATCTGGCATTGGTGTGAGCAGTACAATGGTATTGAACATGATGTACAAGGAACTCTATCAGCAGGTAGGTCATTCAAGCAATAATGACAATGAGTTTCCCGGCATTGCTTTAATATTATCTAGGAAAAAAAATAAAATTATCAATTTAACTTGCCAAAATAAGTTTGTACTCTTAAAGGAATACAAATGTAATGGGGAAAAAAAAGAGAACAATTAAGCGTCTAAGCCTTTTTCCACTAGATGGGGTCAGCTACATGGATCACATGATACCATAATGATCTATCATGTATTTAGTTCAAGGATAGACCATTTACCTTTAAATGTTGGGCCTATAGTTTTTCCCTGCCTCTCTTTGCCTCTAACCTCCATCTAGTCAAACCTTCTTATTGGTACTTCTACGATTCTTCTCCACATATGCCCAATCCATCTAAAATGAGACACTACTATTTTTTCTATAGTGGGAGCAACCCCAACTTTTGAGTAGTACCTTCCTATCACATATCACACTCGAAATATTTCTCCATTTCATTCACCTTGCTTAGATCCTATGGTTGACATCTCCTATTCTCCCTCTTTCTCCTCATCATTTTGTATGATAGACTCCAGATACTTATGATACGAACCTTGGGAGAACCCACACCACAAAAGCTAGTTGGAGAGCCCAAGGCCTTAGAAACCCCACACCTGAATCCCATGGACTCAAGTCCCATACCTTGCAATCGGATCCTAACATCTTAAAATGGGAGACTTGCGGTATTGTATATTACCAAGAAAATAGTTGTTTCTTACCGTAGCATAAGGCTCTTCAACATGAACCAAAGAACCAGGTGAAATATCACATGACGACACCATGCCTCTTCCTTTATCAGGCATTGAGACACACTGTAGCTTTATTTGGGGCATCTCACCTGTCACATATGCACTGTACTATCTTACTATCTCAACAAGAGAGAAAAACAAATGGTTCTTTCAGTATTATATACATGTGGAGAGAAACCGAAAGAAGAGAGAAACTAAGCTCTGAGTATTTTCTGTAATTGACTGAATGCTTTCTTACATTGTTCTGATGATTATATCTAAATTTATAGAGACAATCTAGCTTGCTGAGCAAGCTATAAAGTTAATAGTAACTCTAACTGAATACTAACAGAACTATAGCAGTTAATAGAAATCTGTTAGATTAGTAACTGACTAAGTAATACACCTAGCTACATAGAGCTGCAATACACTTTATCACTATGGTGCAGAATCAAATATTAAATACGAATTACAGTATTATACCAATGTAAAAGAACATTGAATACCAGGTAGAGCAAACTAAACGTGGCTTGTAGGTCACAAACAACTCTGAACAGGTTCACATACTAGAAAACTTTATTTGAAGTTTCCAAGCTACCTCAGCAAGCAGCTACTTAATATGTGATTAAATTGGAGCATGTGATATGAATCAATTCAGTTGTCTAATTTCTGTATTTATGAAAAACAAAGCTTAATTTTTCAGCAAATAGAAAGGGACTATGATCAATCTACAAAGTGCAGAATCTTAAGAAAGGAATATAAATTTGAGTAACATATAAGGGTGTAAGGCCAATACAACTGAATAAAAATCCAATCAAACAACAGAATGAGAGAACAATACATTAAGGATGAAGAGTCTAAGGCCAATCTCAAACATTTGCACATGTTTCTTTCTGGGAGTAAGAGAGATAAAATTTAGTCCTGTTCATGTAATGAAAGTGACGTTTTGAGGGCTTTTCAGGGATGGAAAAGCAATACATAAAGAGGAAGGAAGCCGGATGTTTAAATAAAAACAGGGGGATTTCAAGGGAAGTGTAAGTCTACATCTGCTCCAAAACAGTGAGTTGTTCTCCCCAGTCCAGCCGAGCTGCATAATTTAACTCTACGAGAGTCGCTCGGCTGAATTTCTTGGAAGTTGATTACTGAACCCTAGTTGCTTTCATTTTCTTGTCATTTTTTGTATTTAAATTAAAACTATTTTTTTAGGTTTGATTTTGTGCAACTCTTTTCACTTAAAAATTTTCTATACTAAATTAATATTTCACGCTCTAAGCCTATATAATTATTTCAGTCCTCCCTTTGCAACACCAATATACCTACCATAGGCTGGTCTATGCTTCCTTACTTCAACATACTGTTTCAAGGACTGAGGTACATTTATCACTGTCTGCATGGTTAATAAATAATTATGGACATTTGTCTTAAGGACAGAAAAAGCAAAAAATCTAAAAGAAGATGAGCAGACCAAAGGATTATACGGGATCCATAAAATGAAACATATCGAATTCAAAATGCAGATGTCACTTTAAACATATTTTTATGCCATGAGCATAAAAAGACTGGATCAACAAAGCCTAGACCAACTAGCTAGTTACTAGCTTACTATAGTCCGTTGTTCAAGTCCTTAACAAGGAAAGCTTCTTACCCACTGTATTCAAGCTGTTCTCCTTATGTTGTAGCTGTACTACTGTACTTTTGTTGCGTTGGTCTAAAATAATTTTCAGCTCACTTTCTATTTGTCTCTTCCCACCCATTGATGATTCCGCAATCTTAGCCACATTTAGGTCACAAATGGCATCTTTATAATTTCCCAGTGAAGCATTGGCCTTACCTCTCCTATACCATGCCTGAAGATCATAAATTATTAAACGAAAAAAAAAAAAAACTATAAGAGATAAAATTATTCATACAACCAATATATACAACAATTCATACAACACACTTTTTCTCTCTATCTCCATCACATCACCTATCACATCTTACACTTCTCTCTCTTTCCTCTCTTTCTTTCTCATTGTTGAAGGAGACTGTTGTACATCCTTGATGTACAAATACAATTTCTCAAACTATAATCCAAGTTTGCATCCTTATTCTTTGCCACAATCACGTACACCAAACATTCATGTAAACATCCCTAAAAATTCATGTCAAAATACACGTTGTTTCAAAGTATCATGTTTGTAAGTGAAGTTCCAAGACATCGCCAATAAATTTGCACATACCACAATAAGGCAAAGGGAAAAGAAAACTAATTCTTTGTTTTGGTATTTCTTTGACCACTAATGAATGATTTAATCTATAAATATTTATTGCATATATCAAAACAAACCTGACACAAATGCAAGAATTTCATCCCTTTCTATAATGGTGTGTAACTAACTACATAAAACAAGTAAACTAGGAGGAAAAATAGGTAACTGCTGAAGCTGATGTTCACCTTGGCATAGCTTGGACATATCTGAAGAGCACGATCGCAATCTCGTAGACATTCTATTAAAAGACTCATTTTCTGCAGGAAACACACAACCATAAATACTTTACTGCAGTATCAACCCTTCAAAAGAAAGTGTGTGAGAGTAGTTAGGACTAACATTAAAATGGAACTTACATGCAATACAGTAGCTCGATTAATATACAACAACACAGTGAGATTATTTTCCGTGTGACCAGCCTCGAAAGGAGCCTTGCGCAATGCCTATATCTCATGTTACAAGAAGAGAGCAATCAAGAAGCAGTTATAAATAAATGAGTAACAATATATTCAGACTTACTAGATAGAAGATTAATAAATACAGATGGTTTGTATTTATCCATTGTTATATATATATATATAGAGAGAGAGAGAGAGATTTAACAAATTTTCTTCACTCAATCATGAAATAAAATTAGAATAAAATATCTAATAAACAATTTCAGACAATGGATATATTACCTACACAGTTTACTTTAAAATGCTTCATGTTAAGATTAAATAGTAAAACAAAGTTGGACTTTGTTAGAGCATGTTTCGCTGGCTGGATGGAATGAAATGGGAATGGCATTCCATGTTTGGTTAGGTAATTAGAATGGGAATGAACAGTTCTACAATGGAGGAATAGATGGAATTTCCATTGCATTTTACCAAAAAGTAGATGTAAAAAAAGGCCAAGCCCATCTAGTTCACATCTAGCCCAAATTTTTCTTGGGACAAGTGTCTCTTTTAATCAATTATAATATGAATGCAGTAGCATGTTCTTTGACATATTCTTTCAAGCACACTCTATCATTATGTGAATACTGAATTTCATGTGGGTCCTACTAAATAGAGTGGACCGAAGTTATTTAGTGGAACCCATATAAAATTCACCTAATAACCAAAAATGAAATATACCTTGCCAGAATGGATCCTCTCCTATTGATGTAAAAATTTTATGTTTATCTCTTTCTTTATATAAGTGGGACTGGGATTTGAAAGTGAATATTTACAAAGATTAAGACAGACACAAAATTTTCACATAACCTTGTCATGTGAATAGATAAATATGGAACCCTCCGCTCCAAAACATAAAATTTTTCATTCCCAGTCTCCATTCACACTCCTGACGTCCAACACTCTCACTCTATGCAACCAACCAAGCATGTGATAAAAAATTAATAACCGTAATGAGGCCAACTCTTAGTTTTAGACTTTAGTCCTACAATTTGAATTTGAATGAACCGGATTTAGAAAAAAAAAAAAAAAGAAAGAAAATCCTTCTAGTTCAGTTTCAAGAACGCTATTTTACAGTTCAAGAACGCTAATTTACAGTTAGAATTGACGATTTTCTTTGAAACCCTAAAAGTTGAACATGCAAAGAAAGCATAACACATTTCAATAACTTCCACAAGAAAGAAAGGTTATTTAAAAAAGAAAAAAGAAACCTGAGTATAAAAATCCAAATTTAGAAAAATCCTTCCAGTTCAGTTTCAAGAACGCTATTTTACAGTTAGAATTAACGATTTTCTTTGAAACGAAAAAAGTAGAACATGCAAAGCAATCATTAGCACCTCTCAATTGGATACAAAAGCATAACACATTTGAATCACTTCCACAAGAAAGAAAGGTTATTTTATTTTAAAAAGAAAAAAGAAAAAAGAAAAACCTGAGTATAGCAATCCAAAGCCTTCGCGTAATCTGCGTTCGAGAAGCAGTGATTGCCAAGCTGCTTGGATTTTAATGCAGCGTCCTTATTCTTGCCGCACAGAGCATACTTTGGGTCAGCCAATTCAGTCACCATCTGAGTGGCAACAGCCAAAGAATCAGCGCAAGAAATTAGGGATTGGTTTGCTAAGCTGGTTGGGATGGGAGAATCTTTGCCTTTACCTGGTGAAATGGCTCGAAATGAAGAAAGAAGCGGTGAAGAGAAGAACACGTGCTTCGAAGATCATCGACTGTGCTCTCCCCAATCACTCGCTTCAGGCCTTCAGGAATCGCAGCTTTCAGAGTCTCCATCTTCTTCTATTCTATTCTACTACTGAGCTCTTTCAGCTTTGCTTTCTTTCCCTCTCTTTCGTTCACCTTTGCATATCAAACGTCCTGTCGTTTTGATTCACATAACTAAACCGGGAAGGAGGGAGGGGAATAGCCCGAGCCCAGTCAGGCTTTCCAAGATCTGAGTCTCACCTACCCCTTGAATTTATGGCCTCAGTCTGACCTATTTACTTGATATAGGCTTTATTTATAGCCCGACTGTAACGCCCTAATTTCTGGTTTCAGAAATAATGCCCGTTGGAGACACTATTCCTGAATTCCTTGAAATCATTTCGTTAGATTTTCGATATCGCCATACATTTGCTTAAACTTTCCAACGATTAGCTTAAGTCAAAACCAGACAAACGTTAAAGACCTTAAATAAGTATGAAACCTACTTAAGCTCAGGGAAGACTTCACACTTAGATAAGTATGATTCAATAAACTCATATCGGAAAATCCAGCAAAGTCTCCCCTAAAAACTGGACAATTACCAAATTCAGCTTAACCTGAAATCCAGCAAAACCAGTACATTTAAATATCATGCATAACCGAACAATAAAATCAGGCCCCAGTGGCCAACTCAGAGGTTTCACACTTATACAATTTACATCAATCACTACAGCGAATAGCTAATTAAACAAATACATATTCTCTAGGAACGACTCCTATTAAACTAATCTTCCCGCTACAATAAGACTCAGCTCCACCCTCACCTGAACTACCTCAACCTTACCGGAGGTACCTGCACCACTAAAAAAAATATCCTCGAAACATGGGGTGAGATAATAATCTCAGTGAATACAACTGCATGCATGAATGCAGGGAACAGATATCAATGACAACTTAACAATTCAACAATCTTCATATCTTACACATTCATGAATCACAATGCATAAAACATAATCACCCATAGTCAATAACAACTAGAAGCAATAAGTAATTCCATGAATATGATTTACTGAGTAATGCAAGTTATGATGCTCATGATGCACTCACTGCTGTGCCCAGCAGGCATGATCTTATCACTCTCTAGAGTTAGACCTGAGCTCAGACTACGGGAACCGGCTTTCCCGGGGACGAATCCCACCCATACTGGACCGAAATCGTGTTTTACTTAGTTACTTGATTTTAACTCACAGCGCAAAGGCCGGCTTAATTAACTCCCGGTCGAAACCAGCTTACATTACTCAAATGCACATGATAACACTTTCATAATTTTGCAATTATCGTAACTTTGACATTCGTAGGTCTTTCAGGAAAATTCTAACATCAATCACTCAATTCCGTACAAACATTACCAATTCAATCAAATTAACTCTATAGAAAGGGAATTACAGGAATGGGGTTCATACAATGAGCATTTCGACATTTACGCTAGTTTCGATTCTATACACATACATTTCGATTTCCAATCCAAACATCAAATAAGCCATTTCAATTCATAAGTACTACTAAACGAGGAGTTATAACCAAATAAAAGGTTCATATGAGTTAAAATCGAGGGGTTTCGATAGTTTCGATAATCTCGAAACTAAAGATTCCGACGTTTGATTCTATATTCATATGCTCAATCTATCGATGATCATTCCAAAACAGCTAGGAATCACCAATATAAACAATAATCTATGGATTAGAGAAAGAGGAAGAAGAGGATTGGGGAACATTCATTTAGAACCAACATGACTCACCAAATTAGTGAGTTGTACTCACCAATCCAAGCAATTCAAGAAGAGGAATGGAGTTTGGAGGCAATCAATTGATATTTCCTTGTCTAAAATCCCTTCTTCAAGCTTCAATTCTACTTTCTCTCTCTAGAACCCCGCTCTCTCTCTCTAGGTTATGAATTTTCTCTAATTTCTGTTTTTAAAAACGCTCATGGTATATATATATATATATTCGTTCGATAATCGATTACCAAAATACTGTAATCGATTACCCACGGCTAAAATGACACCTGAGAACCCCCTTCTGGGAATCTGGTAATCGATTACAACCTGAATACTCAGCTCCCTGGTAATCGATTACCTAACCTTGTAATCGATTACTATAAAAACAGCTCTCAGGTAATCGCATGTTAGCATCCTGTAATCGATTACCATAAAAACAGCTCTCAGGTAATCAATTACGAACCTCTGATAATCGATTACCAGAACCCAGTTTTCTCAAATACACTTAAGTAAAATCCTAAACTTGGTTTGTAATAGGGTTTTAACCTATAGCTCCTAAATTTCACCCTTCTTCACTTACTAATACCTAATTCTCTTGTTTGCAACCTAATAAATTATTTAAGCTCCTAATTTGCGGGATGTTACATTGACCTATTTAAAACCTCACTTGGCCTGAAAGCCGACTTAAAAGTTTGTTTTATAGTGAGGTGCTTAAATATATGATAAACATGTATTTAAATAGACTTATAAACTCAAATGTTTTATGGAAGACAACATGCTTATATATTTACACAAGCTAATAAGTATATAGTTATAAGGTAATATAATAACAATCTTTATAATAATAATAATAACAATATATGAAATATTAGTATTTCATTTATATTTAGTTAAATAGGTCGGCCTGATATGCTCAAAAGGTTTTTTTCGATGGCCTGAGGCCTGACCTGTTTTGCTATATAGGCTTTTGAAAAAGCCTTGACCTGATCTATTTAATAAATTGGTTTGGCCTGGCCTGGGCCTGATATAGGTTGGGCTGTAGGTCCCTGACGAGCGGTCTGGTCTGTTCCCACCCCTACCGAGAAGCGGGTTAGGGTTGTTTATTCAATAAATCCTCCCTTTCCTCGGTAAAGGTTGTTGGTTATAAATTGGTACTAGTGGTGGAAACAGGTCAAGTCAGGCTTTAGTGGGCCTAAGTCTAGCCTAACTCCTATAATTCTTAAACCTGAGTCTGGACTTGTTATTTGTTATAAGTCTTCTTTTTAAAGCATGGCTTAACCTGCGTAAAAGTCTGGATGACCTGTAAGCCTATTTAAAAGTTTGTTTTCATAACAAATAAACAGGTTTTTTATATAAATAATATATAGTTTTTTATCATATTATAGATTTTTAATTATATACAGTTATTTATACAATTAATTTAATATATTATATATTATTATATTAAACAGGTTAGTCTGTCAGGCGTAACAGGTTTTTTCATATGTCTAAAGTCTAGTCTAGCCTCTTTAACTAAGAGTGTGTTTGGCTTGCCATTTCAGCTAGCTGAGAGTTGAAAATAGTAGTTGAAATCATTTCAGCAGTGTTTGGGAAGGTAACTTTTTGGTAGCTACAAACTTTTCTTAAAAAGCTACTTGGGGTAACTTTTTTAAAAAAGCTCCAATTTTCAGCTACTAGCTGAAAATTAATTACAAGTTTAGCCTTCAACCACCCCACTAATCATTATTTAATAATTAATGTTGTACTTAAATGTCATTTTACCATTTTCAACTCGTTTTACCAAACACATTCAATAGCTTTTCAGCTTTCAGCTAGTTTTAAGCTTTCAGCGAGCTTTTCAGCTTTCAACTAACTTTAAGCTTTCAGCTAGCTTTTCAACTAGTTTTACCAAACCCACTCTAAAAGTCATTTTAAAAAGCTTTAATATGACCCTTTTGATAAATGAGTCAGACTATAAATAGGCCCGACCACAAGCCCCTAATAGATCGGTTGGCTTATTCTCACTCCTAATTGGTACCGAAGTATGAAATATACCTTCATAAATCATTTTTTATTTTTCTTTTACTTTTAATTAAAAAATATCATTGTTTTTATCTTACTTTATATTTAAGAGTTTTGAAATTAAAATAAAGAAACGAATATAAAAACCATTTTCACTATTTTTTTTTATAAAATTTTAAAGATAGAAAATAATAATAAAAACGATGTGATATTTTTATAAACAAAATTAAAAAAATTATAATTAAAAATTAAGAGTAAGAAATGAAAATGAAAATTATTCTCCAAAAGTAAATAGTCCATTACATTTTCATTTCGGAAGATAAAGAAATTATCCAGTTTCATTTCCAGAAACTAAATTAATGTTAAAATATTAAATTAAACAATTTTTTTTTTTAAGAATGAAAAAGGAATTGTTAGAAAGGCTAACATGGTTAGAAGGCTGACTTTTTAGTAAATGGGATTAAGGAGGGAGCAGTAATAATGCCTCACATGGTACAAAATTATAGATCAATTGAGGTGGGGTCGAGGTATCCAGCTACTAATTGGATCAAATGCAATGTTGATGGCTCTTTTAAAGCTAGTGAAGGCTTAATAGGGTGTGGTGATGTATTTCGAAATTCTTTTGGTGCATAGATGCATGATTTTGCTTATAGGCTACTTAATGAGACTGTTCTTTCTGTAGAAATTCAAGTTATTCTTACTGCTATTCGATTAGCTAAGGATATGAATATTACATATTTGTGAATTGAAAGTGACTCAAGGGTAGTTGTACAACTGGTCAATGAAGGTTATTCTGGCTCACACAATTATGGCATGTTGTTGAATGGGATTAAAAGATTGAGAGAAGGAGATTGGACTGTTGTTATCTCTCATGCCTACAGAGAATGTAATGGAGTTGCAGATTGGTTAGCAAATTATGCTACTACTTTACCCATGGGTGTTCATGTTTTGAATCACCCACCCCCATACTTGTATTTATTTGCTCTGGCAAGACTTTGTTGGGATTCTTTTTCCTCGTAGTATTTCAGTGTAATTTCTTTTTTGGTCGTTAGGCCTTCATAATACCAAAAAAAAGTAAGTATCCAATAAAAAAAGTAAATGTATTAAATATCTCAAAAATAGAAAAATCATTTAATACTTAATTTATATAGTATTAGGAGGATTTGTAAGAGGATATAACACGAAAAATTTTGAATTCGAGTGTGTTTGTAAGGCCAATAAGCTAGCTTTTAGCTTATTTGACTAGCTTATGGGTTAAATATGTTTTTAGTCCTTGAAGTTTGACTTGAATCTGGTTTTAGTCCCTAAACTTTAAAACCGTTGGTTTGAGTCTCTCATGTTCTAAAATCACGTAAATTTAGTTCCTCATATTCTGAAATCACATAACTTTAGCCACTCCCCTTAAAATCGTTAACTTTTGACAGTGACGTGGGAGCTTGTCTAGTCAGAATCTATGACCATTATGTGGCAATTGAATCACACCTTAGCTCATCCCGTCAGTTTTGTTGGCCTTCCTTGTTTGTGAAAAATGTGAAGTTAAATTTAATAAAACCGTAAATAAAATCTGACAGGATGAGCTGAGGTATAATTCAATTGCCACGTCATGGTCATTGAAACTGACTGGACAAACTGGCACATAAATTTGTTTATCATGTCAGCATTCAAGTTAACGGTGTTAAAGGAAGAGACCAAAGTTACGTGATTTCAGAACATGAAGGATCCAAACCAACGGTTTTAAAGTTTAGGGACTAAAACCAAATTCGGGTCAAACTTGAGGGACTAAAAACATATTTAACCCTAAGCTAATCTGGCCAACATAAAAGTGTTTGGTAAAGCACAAGCTTCTACCTTATTTTAGGAGCTTCTAATTTATAAGCTACAAGTTAATTACTTTAACTAGCTTTTAGCTTTTAGCTTGTAGTTATTTATTTTTCTTCTATTTTTATCCCTCACATTTTAATATATTTTTCTATTTGCTTTTTTTTACGTCTTTTTATGTCATTTTACATTTATTACCTGGTTCATAAGCTAATTTTACCAAACACTTTATTCAATAAACTAGCTTATAAACTTGAAACTTATCAACTAGGATTTAATTTATCAACTAGTTTTACAAAACATACTCAAATCATCTTTTTTATTTTAGGCACTCAACACGCAGCTACAATTATCAAACACTTGTTAAGGAATTAAAAATAAAAAATTTATTGGAGTGTGTAGCATTTAATGTTACAAAATAATCATTATTGTAATTTCCAATAAAAACTTTTAATGCATGGATTTCTTAATCAATGCCCTCAGGATACTGACTCAAATACTCCCACCATTTGATTTTGCTTGTCATCTAAGGTTTTCACTTTTAACACAGGAGTTAAGAAGTGTAATTATTTCTCAAAATTTCATAAATATTGTGTGTGTTGCAGAGAAAGAAAGGTCATTACACGTTTTTTTCCAATGTTTTAAAAACCGAATCGTTAATTGAACCGGTGAAGGCATTAGTTCACGGTTCAATGATTCAACCGTGGTCGAACTGTGGTCGAACTGGTATTAATTAAATATATATTTTAAATATTATATGATATTTTAATTAATAAAATAACACAAAATTATAAGAAAATAAGATATATGAAGTTATAAACTTGTTTAAACAACCTTATTATAAGGTTTATAAAACAAAAAAATAAAAATAATTGATAAAATAATAAATATCTATGTGTAATTCTGAAACATATGTTTTGATTTATCTTAAAAGTATTTTAAATTAAATAAAAAATAAAAAAATAGAATTTTTTATGAAAGACCAGTTCAACCGATTTTTTTACCGGTTTTGACCGGTTTTTTGACCATTTTTTTGCATCACCAGTTCACTGGTTTATTGGACCGGACACAAGACCGCCTCACCAGTTTACCAGTCAGACCGGTCGGTTTGTTCCGATTTTCAAGACTATGTTTTTTTCTAATCCCCTTTATACCGTGATCTAGGTGTGTTAAAATTCCAAATAATTGAATACATAAAGAATTTATTTTCTTAAACCCACTAGGAGTTCCAGAATTTCAAAAATAATACAATAGAAGAAGCAAAAGAACATTGCGATGTTAGATGACGATGAGATATGGGTGAAAAACCCAAGAAAAAAACTGTAGGGACTAAATAAAAAAAAATCATATTTATAGGGACTAAAAGTAAATTTAAGCTGGACAGAAACAACACATGTGGCATGCTGATGTGGCACTCCGTTAGCCACATAAGCTTAAAGTTAACGACATGGACCAAAATGGTAAACGAAAAAATTTTTAAAGGTGAAAAACTAAAAAAATAATTTTATAGAGACTAAAAACATATTTAAGCCTATTTTTATAAGAAATGTAATTATTATTTTTATTTCATAAAAAAATTATAACTTTCTACATTACCTTTTATTTATAAATGGTTGGAATATATTATTTCTCTTCCTTATCTTAAATAGTTGAAGAGTGATTAAATTATACGATAACCCTTTTAATTATTGGATCATTTATTATTATATCAAAATTAGTATAAGGATATAATTAAAAGTATTAATTATTACAACGTTTGTAAGTGAAAAATAAATAAAAATAAATTTCACCTAAAAAATTTGATAGATAAATAGGTCTATGTTTATGTTGTAATCTAATTTTATATTGGCACATTTATTAATAAATTTTATTTTATTACTATAACTAATAACCAACAAAGTATAAAAAATAAAACTTTTTTATTAAATAAAAAATATTATTATTTATTTATATTTTTTCATGTAACTAATATTTTTATTTTCATATTTTTTTTAATTTTATCGTCAATACTTAGGTTGATGTTATCAAAATCAATAATTATATTATATATTAAATGTATTAAATAAGATCTTAATACAAAATTAAAATAACAACATAAACAAGGGTTACAATAATAATAATAATAATAAATTTTAATAGGCATTCCTCTGTCTCGTATCTAAAAAATGTAAGATTGATGGTTGTTGAAAAGATGTAAAATTGATGGTTTTTAATTTGACTTAACAAATAACAATAGACTAAATTCTCATTTTCATCCTTAAAAGATTTAAGGTAAATTATATTAGTCTCTAAAGATGAAAATTATATTTTTTATCTATAAAAGATAAAAATTCATTTAATTTAGATATTTTAAAAGGGATTGAAAATAATTAAATGAATAATTTTTTCATCTTTTAGAGACAAAAATGTAATTTCTATTTTTCAGAAACTAATATAGCCGACCACAAATCTTTCAGTGGCCGGAATGTGGGTTTACTCAATAGCAATTACAAATGTTTGGGGCATTAGTTAATTTTAATATTTATTCAATCATTTTTTATCTTTAAATATCTTGTTAAAAGTAAAAAAAAGATATTTCTAGGAACATTTCCCCCTTAATCTTTGCATCTAGTATAAGAAATGGATGCTAATGTACTTTAATTTGTAAAAGAATTGTGGTGCCTTAAAAAATATCTAATATAATTTATAAATAACATGTGTTCTAATCTCGTTTTCAAAAAGAAAAAAAAAAACATGTATTCTAATCTTAACCATTAAAATATTCAATGGTGGGGATGGATTTATTTTACTCTTTAAGGTGAGAAGACTCGTTCAACTTTACATTAATATATAAGAATAGAAAACTCTCTATTTTATTAATATAAAATATGTGAATATGGAATAATTTTGAGTTTCATAAAATAAACTACTCCTTTATTATAAATTAGAATACTCATTCTCTCCGGTCTTTTAATTATCTCACTTTTTATATTTCCTTACTACTCTCCTCCTCTAAATGAAGGGCACTTTAGAGGATAAATTCCAAATTCATAATAATTGATTTTGAAAAATTAATGATTGATATTTTAACAACTATTTTATCATAACTTTAACTATTAATTTCTTAATCAAATGGTTGTTGTTATAATTTATCCTCTAAAGTTAAAGCACACTCTTTCACTTTAGAGAAGGCAAATCAGATCCACCAATGAACTAGGCGGGTGAACCATGGAAATTCGTGCCACTTTTGAGTGGCATGTGTTGGAATTCATATGTTGAGTGTTGAGTCTTCAAGTGGGCGTGCAAGCACAGGTGAACTAATGTGTCTAATTGTAAAAACAGAGTTAGCAAATTGATGTATCTCATTGTAAAAATAGAGTTAAAAATCCACCAACAAGTTGGAAGACAACAACTACAAACATGATGGGAAAAGTGGTGCAACCAAGCAACCACTACGTCAATGCTTCTCTTATTAATATTAGTGCTTATTTTTATATAAATATATATATATAGAGAGAGTTTGCATTCATCTTAGCAACACTGTTTATTTATATCAATTAATTTTATCCAATAAAATAAACATTTAAATACTTTTACATAATATAAAGTATATCATTAAACTAATAATATACATTATTAATTAATATAAGTTTATCTATTTAATTTAAATATATATTTTAATTAATATATTTTCGATTTAATCAGTTGAACCAGTAACCCAGTGATCAGTACTCTATTTAAGTCAATTTAAGTCAATGACCGGTCTGGTTTTGATAACATTGCTTTCTAAGATAAAAAAAAAGTTCTCACTCACCCATCTCGCTATAATTTTTGTCTATAATTTAAAATTCATATAATCCTTTGAATTTTTTATACAAATTCTAAAACACATTAACTAAAAAGCACATTGATAGTATTCATGTCACAAAATTCTCATCCTTTGAATGCTTTTATTTAAATTATAAAACATTTAATCATTTATATTTGATTCTTTTTAAAATCATCTTAAAAGTATCAACAAAATATACTTTCCAATTATTATAAACGTTTGAAATTGTCTCTATTTTGAATTTTTTAAATATAAAAATATATTGATTAAGAAAGTGCATTGATAAATTTTATATCACAGTCTTTAATCCAATTAATCTTGACCAAATGCTTATATTTTTATTTATTTAAAAATAAGAAATAAGCCGTAGTGACAAATCTTCATGGCGATGGCAGAAGAGACCAGATGGAATGAATAGTATAAGGATATTGTGACATGGTGGACCGTGATGACAGTCACAAATCTATCCCGCAATACATGCAAACTGGATTATTATAATTTGACTCTGCTCCCTCTAGTCAAATATTAAATATGCATTTAATGGTAAAGTGAATTAGTGTGTAAAGTAAGAAATTGAGGGGTTATTACTATTGAGATGTGATCAGTGGGTGAGAAGTTGTTTCAGTTTAACTAGTGGTCTCGAGTTCGAGCCCTGGATATATAGTTGGTAAATATTCGGAGAGTTTTGCCGTCCATAGAGGTCATACATGTCTTGAAGGTTTGCCTCCCATGAAGGATACATGTGGTCTTGCACCAAAAATATTAATGAATTATTCACCCTTACATCTTTGTGGATTGAGATTATGATATATTTTAAATTAAATTAATGGTAGACATAATTTTACTTATACTTAGAGATAAACTCACTTTAATGGTAGGCATAACAAGGATACACGGTCATGGTTCACGTGTCAGCTAATATTAATCTTATTTTTATTTTTAAGAATGAAAAAGCAATTTTTCATTTTTTAATGACCAGCTAATATGATCGATCATGTTCACAAATAAAATAAAGGTTTAGTTCATATTTATTTGAGCTCCAATCATTTGATTGAGAGATGTGTAATTTGCTTCACCAGCTATATAAACACTACTGATTTTATTATTCATGTTTTTATAGCCTTTAAAATATACTTTATTGTGGTTCTTTTATAGGACCTTTTGTGAATTTTATTTGATGTTTTTTTTTTATAAAATCATAGTTTACAAAGTTTTATATGCACTTTTTATTTTTTTATGTGTATTTTTATAATTATCAAAACCTTTATAGTTTTAAGGTTTTGATTAATGTGAAAATTTAAATAGAGTTTAACTTTAAATAAAGTAAACTTAAAAATTGTAGTAACTTTATTAAAATTCAATATATTAATTTTTTTTAATATGTTTGTTTTTGATTTAAAAGGTCTATAAGTAGGACACGAGGTTATTATTTATTTACTTGATTAAATTACAAATAGAGCCAATATTCTTATGTCTGTTTTTAGTAAGTTTAAAATATTCAATATATAAAAATTACTTTTACCCCCAACCAATTATGAATGAGAGTATTCTACCTACTCTAGCCTCAGTTGTGGGGAAACCTGTGAAGGTAGACATGACAACTTTGAATGTAGAGAGGGGACGTTTTGCACGAGTGTGTGTGGAAATTTCCTTGGAGGAAACCGGTTGTTGGGAAGGTTTGGTTGAGAACCACTGATACTGTGTGGAATATGAAGGTCAACATCTGCTATGTGTATCTTGTGGTAGGTATGTACATGTTGCCCGATCTGGTAGTTTGAATCTGGTTCTACCATGCACGTCTGAAGCTTCAGGTCCAGGGGCGGCGAGGAAGATTCCAAGGAAGGAGGGCGATGGTCCTAATGCAAACCCTAGCCAGAGCGACATTCTTGCAAAAAAAAATCTGCATAGAGTTTGGATTGTTGTATCCAAAAATAGGAAGGAGAGTAAATCTCAAGGTAATATGTGAAGTCAACGGGCACAAACTCCCTTGAAGGAAAGGGCGACAGAAATGCTGACATGGGAAACTAAATCCCATAATTTGGGCAATAGATTCTCATTCTTGATTCGGCAGGAAGAGAATCAGGAAAGTTACCTTTTCGGTGGGCCATCAAAAGCCTACAATTAATGCTGCTATGGGATCTGGTGGAAGGAAGCTTCTATCTAGGGAAGAAAAGGCCGCGCAAGGAGCAAACAATTGTCCAACCAAAGATCATGGGTGAAGTGAAGAGTAAGCCCAATCCAAGTTCTAGTGCCGCGGGAGCTAGGCCCAAAGGGAGCTCTATAGTGGAGGTGGACTCAGCCAAGTATAATGCAAGGAGAATGCTGGATTTCTTCACGCGTCCAACAGTTGGATGGGTCAAGTCAAAGAGCTTCCTGGAGGGATAAGGACAAGCTTGGATGTAGAGTTTGTTGGGCCTAACAGGTTATGCTTTGTTGAGGGAGCCTAAACCCCCAGATCCACTCCCATCTATTTCCTTGATTACTAATCGCGTCTCAGTGAAGAACATAGGTGATCAGGAATCTACCGAAGGCCATAGGGGCGATGTTGATGCTTCTTTTGGTGGCATGGAAGAGATCTTTGAGGAAGAGGGCGAGACCAACGTGGAAATGGCGACTGATACCTTTGAGAATGCAGGGGCATCCTAGGATTAGGGGTTCCGTCTTATTCTTGCTGATTATTATGATAAATATGTTTAATGATTTTAACGTGCTTGCTTGGAATGTCAGGGGAGCGGGTAATCGCAAGGGGCATAGGCATATTAAGGAGCTTGTGGTGCGCTATCAGCCAACTCTCATTTGCTTTTTGAGACTCATATTGCTTTCGACAAGACTGCTTTCCTTGGCACAGGCTGGGTTGTAAGAAAGTGGTGTGTGGAAAAGGCTAGGGAACATTCTAGAGGGATTTGGGCTTTATCTCTTAAAGGGGGCCTTTTTCGTTCCAAGGTCCTTGATATGTTTCCGCAAACTGTTTCTTTACAGGTATTCGCTGGGCAACATAGTTGGATATGTATGGGAATTTATGCTAGCCCAATTCCAAATTTACGGGCTCACCTTTAGGATCATTTGGGCCGTCTTAGGGCTAATTTTCATCTTCCATGGTTAGCTATTGGTGATTATTATAAGATCATGTACTCGCATGAGCAAAGAGGAGGGGTTTATAATGCAAACAGAGCTGCGGCTTTTTCTTCAATGATAAACACATGTCCTTTTTTTGGACTTGGGCTTTTTTAGGGGCAAGTTCACCTGGCAGCGTCCTGGCCCATGTGGAAGAATTTATCACAGACGTCTGGATAGAGCTTTAGTGGACAATAATTGGGGTATGAATTTTCCTGACGCTTCTTTAGAAGTCTTGTGTAGGAATCATTCTGACCATAATCCTTTGCTCCTACGATGTGGGCTTATTGAACAGAGAAGAGGGGAACAACCTTTCCGTTTTAAGGCAGTTTGGGCCACTCATAATGACTATAAACCTTTGGTAGCTAATGCATGGAATGAAGTTGGTGGTAATGTGGGGTGTGCTCTTAGGCAGGTGCAGGAAGATTCTCATAAATTCAATAAGGAAATTTTTGGGAATGTGTTCGCTAGAAAGAGAAAAATTGAAAAGCGATTAGTTGGTATCCAGAAGTGTTTGGAGACTGTGGATTCGGCCTCACTGCTGAATACTCAAGAGATGCTTCAAGCAGAATATGATTCCATTATGTTTCAAGAGGAGGTTTTGTGGTTTCAGAAGTCTAGCGAAAAATGGGTGAAGTTTGGCAATAGGAATACCTCTTTTTTCCATGCTCAAACCATTAATAGGCGTAGAAGAAACAAAATACATGGGTTATTTATAGCTAATGGTATTTGGTGTGATAATAATAAGGATCTTCAAAGGGGAGCAATGAATTTTTACAAGCATTTGTTTTGTACTAAAGAGGCTCATAATCTAGTGATTCACACAGCCAACATGCAGATGTTATCAGAAGATTGCATTGGCAGGTTGCTCCAACCAGTTACCAAGGAGGAAGTGTATCAAGCTCTTATGAGTATGAAACCAACCATATAAAGCTCCAGACCCTGATGGATTCCAACTAATCTTTTTCAAAATGTATTGGCACATGTTGGGGATGCATTTTGGAAGCTGGTTAGTGATGTGTTCTATAGTGGGAGAATAGAGCCTGATCTTGCTGAAACCCTCATAGTTCTAATTTCCAAGATTAATGAGCCTTTGTCTTTTAGGGATCTTAGACCTATCAGCCTTTGTAATGTTGTTTACATGCTTATTACCAAGGTTCTTGTGGCCCGCTTGAGACCCTTCTCAATGAGCTTATAAGCCCCCTTCAAAGTAGTTTTATACCTGGGAGAGGTACTATTGATAATGTTATCGTCTTGCAAGAAGTTCTTCACCACATGCACACATCGAAAAGAAAATCTAGAGATCTTGTGTTTAATAACTGGACTTGGAAAAAGCTTATGACAGAATTGACTGGGATTTCCTTCGTCAAGTTTTGATAGAGTTTGGTTTTCCAAGCTCCATAATCAGTCTCATTATGAGTTGTGTGACCTCTTCTTCCCTTTGCTTACTATGGAATGGGAATCGATCATCTTTATTTTCTCCTATGCGTGGTCTAAGACAAGAAGATCCATTGTCCCTTTACCTTTTTGTCCTTTGCATGGAGAAGCTGGGATATATGATTTTAGAGGCAGTGGAAACAAAAGAAATGGTTGCCTGTATCAGTCACCAAACAGGGTCCCAAGCTTTCTCACCTGTTTTTCGCGGATGATTGCCTATTATTCTTGAAGGCGTCTAGCTTTTAGGTGACGTTATGAAGTACCTTCTTAATAGTTTTTGTGATGCTTTTGGACTAAAGATCAATCTGGAGAAGTCAGGAGCTCTAGCTTCTAAATGTATAACAATTATGAAGAAAAATAGACTTACTCAAATCTCCTCTATAGATTTACCTCTAACTTGGGGAGATACTTGGGATTTCAAGTCTTCCAGGGTAGACAAACTATGGAGGATTTCCAACCTGTGGTGGATAGGATTGAATCGAAAACTGGCTGCCTGGAAACAAAAATTGCTTAACAAAGCAGGTGGACTTACTCTAATCAATTTTGTCATGGCATCAGTGCCAATATATACAATGCAAGCATACTAGATGCTACAATATATTTGTGATAAGTTAGATTTGTTGGCTCGAAATTTTCTTTGGAAGAACCATGAGGGAAAAGGTATGAATCCGGTCAGTGTGGGGTAAAATTACTTGCCCCAAGAAGTTTGGTGGTCTTGGAATTAAAGTGGCTTGGCAAAAAGAACACTTCTCTCCCTAGGAAAACTTATCTGGACTTCCCTGCACTATGACAAGCTATGGGTGAGGGTCTTTAATGCAAAGTATTTGAAGGACAATGATATCTTACAGACGCCTGTGAGCAGAGGTTCTTTTGTTTGGCAATCCTTCTGAAATCTAGGAAAGAGCTTGACCAGGGGTTTGTATTCAAGTTTGGAGATGGAAACTCAAGTTTCGGGTTTGATAATTGGTTGCGAATTGGCCCTTTATGTAAGTTTGTCCCGTATGTGGATATACATGATCTTAATACTAAAGTGAATGAGGTTTGGAGTCAGGGATCTTGGCTGCTAGAGAGGTTATGGGCTTCCATTCCCATTGAAGCGCTTACTAATGCTTCAAAGGCTATCCCCTAGGCTGAGTGATGGTATTGTAAGGTCCAAGAATCCCTTTAAATCAGTTTTAATTATGACAACCAATCAAAGTTTACTTGGAATAATTTTGAGTATTAAGAACTAATGATTTTACTTGAGTGATGTCAAAAAGATACAGATAGGACTCTGCAGAAGATACATTTCAGCTCCAGAAGATAGAAACAGATTCTAGAAGATGACTTCTATAATGATGTGAAATATATCCTAATAAAGGAAAGCAAGAAAGCTGTTGAGAAGATTAATAAAAAGGACCTCTGTAAATCAAACAAAATTCTGCAGAAGAAGGAAGGAAATTGCAAAAGATACACTGTTTGAAATAAGGAGTATCATTCTTTCTGATAAAACATAAATGATTCAAGAAGCAATTCAAAAAATTCATAGGAAGCCTAGATAAAATGAAAATACAGGCCAGATTGCTCTCACAATTCAAGAGGATTAATTCACAACATAATAGAAGGAATATTCACTTTTATGAAATTGGAAGATCAACTCTTAATAGCAAAATCCATGCCTTCCTAAGTTCCTCAAGGCTATAAGCAATGCAAAATTAGGTTTTCAAGTATCTTTTACTACCATGAGAATCAAAAGAAAGGACTGCAGAAGATATGTACTCATAGAAGAATGCCACAGAAGATATATGGTAACTGAAATGCTGCAGAAAGATGCAGAATCCACCTAAATTTATGTTTCTCATTTTCTGAGGTTGCAGTTTAAGTCAAATAAAGTTAAAATAATTTATATCAAAGTATTATATGTCCTCAGTATGCTTACAGAAGAAAGAACCACAGAAACCACCTAGTTTGATTTCTGCATAAGATAACCTCCCAGAAGATGAGAATGGTCAAACTTGACGGCTGTGCAAAGCTGTAATTACTGCAGTATGAAAATGACAGACCCAAAGGCACAGCTGGGTATTCAGAAGTGTGTCAACGGCTAGTGGTCTCCATTTTCTATAAAAAGGGATATTTCTCTCAAGTTTGGACACACCTCTCTCCAGAAGGAACCCGAAAAAGCTCAGATTAAATATCCTATCTTCTGGAACATTTTCTCTCTCCTCTAATTCTTCAGTTTCTGCTTCAGCAAGTCATTGAGGGGGAGTTGGCTCATTACCAAGCTTCTGCTGTGCTAAAATTGTAACATTTTGAGCCTTGTATTTGTTCTACTCTTCTAATTTATTTTGTAAAGTCTCAAAGGGGTTTGCAGGTGCATATTCCTATTGTGACTAGTGAAGGGAAAGAATTTCAGAGAGGTTTGCTGAGATTTGGTGATCTCAGCTGTAAAACAGAATCTGCAGAAGGTACTTGCAGTATTTTGGGGTACTAGATCTTCTGCAGAAGGTTCTGCAGTAAGCTTCTAGTTTGAAATATGTGTGAGAAAGGTTGAGATTAGCCTGAAGAGGATGGAGAAAGAATACTAGTGGTAAGGTTACCCAAGAAAGTTGTAAATTAATATTTGAGTGAGAAATCCTACAGGTGTAGGGACTGGACGTAGCCTCAGGTTGGAAGAGGTGAACCAGTATAAAATTCTTGTGCGCCATCTTCTTTACCCTACTCTCTTTTATTATTGCATGCCTATTATATTAACAGATTAATTCCTCAAGATTGTAACTAAAAGAATCTATATCTTCTGTACACTTAATCTGAACTAACTTCTACCTTATGAAAGCCTATTTTTTAATACTTAGCCAAGATCACTCTTGAGCATAAAAAGTATTGAAAGAAATTGCAGAAAATTTTATCCAATCACAATTCAACTCCCCTTCTTGTGATTGAAGCCTCGACTTCAGGTATTCCAGATATGATGATCTGGTCCAATTTGATCTCGGGAGAATACTCAGCTCGTAGCGCCTATCAATGGTTGTCTCGTACTGACAACGAAGACAATGACACATCTTGGATTTGGCTCTGGAAGCTCCCTACACCTAAAAATATCCGATTCATGTTTTGGTTAATTTGCCAAAACTCTCTTCCTACCAGAGGAATCCTTTCTCAAAGAGGCATCCCCTTGGATGGTTCTTGTCCGAGATGTGGGGTTGATTAGACTGCTCCAGCGTGAGGCAGATTTGGTTCTTTTCGGGTCTGTCTGATATATGCGAGAATGATAATTCTGTATCTTTAAAGGATTGGCTAGTGAGGGGCTTAGACTGGGCAGGGCCGTTGTTCTTTACAATTGCATGGCAGATTTGGTTGAGTAGGAATCACATTAATTTTGATAATGCAAGCATGAGTCATGAGGAGGTATCTTGGTCTAGCGTGCATCTAGTTGAGTTAATTCGCAGAGCATTTCATAATTCAGTTACGAAAGGGGTGAACTGCAGCTTGTTGCGTTTTGTGTCCTGAGAACCGCCAAGTCAGAATCAAGTGGCCTTGAATGCAGATGAGAGTGTTAGCAATCTTCATGTTGGTTTTGGTGGAATCATTCAACATCATGATGGCAGTTGGATCAGAGGTTTCTATGGGAGGTTGCAAGATGTAGACATCCTTGAAGCGGAGCTGATTACTATTCTAGAAGGATTGCGCATGTGCTGGAGCTTAAATATCAGGAACATTAAATGTATGTCGGATTCTTTGCTAGCTGTGCAAGCTGTTACTAAGGGCGTTCCTAACTTTCACAAGTTGAGTACACTTATCATGGAGATTAGGCATTTGTTGAATAGAGATTGGGAAGTACTTCTTCAGTATACTCTAAGGGAGGGGAACCAATGCGCAGACTTTCTTGCCAAGGCAGGAGCTTCTAGTGGCAGCAACTTACTGTTGAGTCTAAAAATGATTAAGAATTTAAACTCAATTTGAGTCTCACTCTCTTAAGGTTTAATGAATAACAAATATTAAGTAAAAAGAGTATTTACATGATTTTATGCTTTCATGTTATATTCTTGATTTCAGATCATATTCTGTCTCAAGATAATTCTGAAAGAAAGCAAGAAGTTCATCTGAAGACTTGAGATCATCTGAAGAGGTTCACTTCATTTGAAGAGACCACTTCATCTGAAAGCTTGAGAGTCCATCTGAAGAATTTATTCATCTGAAGACTGGAAGTATCAGAAGCTCTCTTTGACTTAAAGCTTTGGTGAGAACGTTGTACACTCATTCCAAAAGTCTAACCTCTTTTAGCATATGAGTCAGAACTGCTTTCTTTCCTCGTTCAAATGATTTGCACAAATAGGAAAGTCTGCAAATGCTGCTGAGTAGCTGTCCAAAAGCACCTGTGCGCAAACCTGCTATAAGAGGTTCATCAGAACATCTTTTCAGGCTTAGTCTAAACGTCTCTTATGCATTAAATGCTATTTGATAACGAACATCTTCTCACTGTGCTCTATAAATACTCATGCACGTATGAAGAAAGTAGTGATATTAAGCTTACAAGATCTACGTTGAAACGCTGCAAAAATCTCACTCTGATATCTTAAACTTGTACAAATTATTATTATTCTTATCCTGAGTTGAATCTCAGTTACTTGTACATTGTGTTGTTCAAGCTCTGAAGTGTATTATTGCTTGAACATTTCTATTTATCTTAAACAATTTGGGTTTACAAGCCTGGAGAGGCTTACTGTGTAAAAGAATACTTGGGTCACACTTGGATAAGTGTCTGAGAGCCTGAAGAGGCTTGGTGAAAGAAAGAATACTTGGTGTAGAGCCTGAAGAGGCTTGACAGAAAAGAATACTTGTAATCTTGCAAGATTAGTGGAAATCCAGGTGTTGGTTATGCCCTGGGACTGGACGTAGCTCACGGTGGTTGTGAGTGAACTAGGATAAATTCCTGGCTAAGTCTTCTCTATCCCTTAACTATTTCAATTCAGTTTTAATCTAACGAAGGGGATTGAAAAGTATTTAAGTGAAAACCTTACTTCTGTATTAAACTCTCTTTCAAACAAACCTTTGAATCTAAATTGAGTTCAGAAGGTGATCAAAACTTCAGACTGATACCCATCGTCTGAAGCTTTTCAAAATCCATTTTAAGAAGATCTGTTGAAATAGAAAAAGTTTCCATTGAAACACTATTCAACCCCCTTCTAGTGTTTCCCTGTATTTCCAATAGTTGGTACCAGAGCTTATCCTTGAGGTTAGCACCTAATCAGCGCAGAGGACAAAGATCCAATGGAAACTTCTACCAACAATAGACAGTACATCACTGAAGGAGCCTCCATCACAAGACCCCCAACATTCAATGGTGTAGATTATCACTATTGGAGAGATCGTATGATGTTGTTTATAGAAAGCAACAACATAGACGTGTGGGATGTGGTCACAGATGGTGATTATGTGCCAATGCATGCTGGAGTGCCCATACCTAAAGCTGAATGGACCTTGGAGCAGAAGGCTCGAGTTCAATTAAATGCCAAGGCCAAACTCTATCTGATATGTTCTTTGAATAAATCAGAATATGAGAAGGTTCATGGTTGTTTGTTAACCAAGGAAATCTGGGACGCGCTTGCAGCAGCCCACGAAGGGACTGAGATTGTAAAGCAGTCCAAGATCAGTATGCTTGTACATCAATATGAGATGTTCAAGATGGAAGAGTCTGAAACTATAGACCAAATGTTTGGAAGGTTTCAGACAATAACTAATGGACTCAGGTCATTGGGAAGAACCTTTGAATCTGGAGATAATAATCGAAAGATTCTAAGAAGCTTACCAAAGTCCTGGAGACCCAATGTTACTGTCATTCAAGAAGCTAAGGATCTTAACTCTCTTAGAATGGAAGAACTATTGGGTTCTCTCAAAGTTCATGAGTTAGAACTTGGCGAGGACGAAACCAAGAAGAAATCACTGGCATTGAACTCCAAGGCCAGACAGCCTAGGCATGGCAACATGAAAGCTATGCAAGTAGAGGAAACTTCAGATGATGATACTGAATCTGAAGGCTGTTCAGAAGATGAAGATCTTGCACTCCTGAGCAAGAAAATAAAGAAGATGCTGCAAAGAAAAGGGAGATTCAGAAGATCTCAACCTTCAAATTTCAAGCAAGGTAAGTCAGGTAAAGATTCTTTTAATACTGACAAAATTACTTGTTTTGAGTGCAAACAACCAGGACATATGAAAACTGAGTGTCCTAAGCTGAAAAAGCCAACCTTTTAGAAGAAGAAATTCTTCAAAAAGAAGAAAGGGCTGATGGCAACCTGGGAAGATCTAGATGATTCCACTTCAGAAGATGAGGAGGATACTTCAGAGGAAGCAAACCTTTGTCTGATGGAAAGTCTACCTTCCTCAGATAGCTCAGATTCTGAGGTAATTGTTGATCTCCTAGGCAAGTATACCTATTAGTCAACTGTAGTAATATGAAAATGATTTCAGAGTGTCGATCCCACGAGGAGTTGGTAGTTCAAAATTTCACTAATTCAAAAAGTGAAAATATACAAAATAGAATATTTTGTTTCATGATTGATATGATAACTAAACACAATTCTAGTAAGCAATAATAAAGAGTAAAGTTGGTTTGAAATATCAGTGGGAAAAACTGGGATTGAATTTCATCTATCTCCCTCGTCTATATTCTGGTTGTATATCAATATATAGCCTTTGTAACTATCGATATAGATGCATACACAAAAGTCATTTATATTGATTCTCAATTATAAAATTCATAAGATTAATCTCTTGAATATTGATTCCTCATATATTCAATAGATTATCCAGCATTAAGTTCAAGTATCAAAGCATTCAATATATCGAAATCTATTCCTAGTATAACGATATATCGACTATTTTCGTTCAGATCGGATTTTCAGAAATACTTTCCAGTTAAATCCAAAATCTAAATCTAGAATCTATTGATCAGATAGAATCAAGAACATATAAACAAAACGAAAATAACAATATCGATAGAAACGAAATCACTATATAAAAATATAACCAGAATATATCCGAGTTCGAGTTGATTTACATTCAATCCCAAAGGAGAAGATTAGCCACTCATGGTGACTTTACAATCCAAGAAAAGTGAAGAAGAAGATGATAAAATTAAGTTCCACAGCCTCCGTTCTCCGTTCGAGCTTTTTTTCTATTTTTATTTTAAGAATTGACCAACCCCTGAAACTAACTTCGAAATTGGTTTAAGGTGCTGTTTTATGAAAATTCGCTCATGAGCTAAAATTTAGCTCATGAGCCAATCCAGCACCCAAAAGCACTCTTCTCTGGCCCATTTTCGCTCATGAGCTAAAAATTTAGCTCATGAGCCAATTCAACACCCAAAGCAATCCTCTCTGGTCCATTTTAGCTCATAAGCTAAAAATTTTCACTTGTCTTGGAATTTCTCTTTTCTTCTTGCTTCTTCACTTCTTTTGTTCCTGATTGATCTCCTTTCATATTTCCTGCAATTAAACATAAAAAATTGGGATTAGAATGCCTCAATTAAGTCAGTACTCAGATATTACTGCTTAACTTAAATGTTCTAGAATTTGGAGGAAATCAATTAAAGAATTAATGCAATTAACCCAAAAAGTGCCATTCTTTCCATACAAAACATCCTAATATTTGGCACTTATCAACTCCCCCAACCTAGAATCTTGCTTGTCCTCAAGCAAAGTAAACAGCCATACTTCACCTATTCATTAATTCATTTTTGAAACTGGTTATTTGGAAATCATTTCCATGGTCCTTCAAAAGACAACTTCACATTCCAACCAAAGAATTGAAATCAAAAGCATATGGTAAATCCAATATCAAATAGAAGGAGGACAAGAGTACAATTAATCACCAAAAGGAGCAATTATAACAATGAAATGATTCTAATCAAGGAAATTTTTCTCTAAATTCTCACTGGTGAGTGTTTCTCTCAAACTTTCACTGAAAATTGCACAAATCAACATTGCTAGTCATTTCCAATTCAACCACAATCACATATTTGGCATGGATCTTAAGGTCTTGTAAAGGTTGTAATGAGGCTAGGCTTCCAAGAATTATGGTTTTTCAGGATAATCAAAAGCACAATTCAAGAAAAGAGAGCATAACTACATTTCAATTCAATTTACATCAACTCTCACTTCTTAACACCTCAATACACCAAATTTTTCATTCACAATCTACTCCTTTTTATTTTCATTGTCTTTTTCTTGTTCTTTTTTTTATATACATATATGGTAAGGAGGTAAATTATATAGCCAAACTATTTTTCTCTGATAACACATTTTCACCAACCCATTCTCAATTTGTTACTTACATGCACCTATGCTCTCCTTCCTTTAATGTGCAAAGGTAGGATAAATTTTTAATTTAAGTTTAAGGTGCAAAATCAAAGGACAATTAGGCTCAAATGGGCTAGCAAACAAAATGGTTAATTGTAGGTTGGCTATTTGGTTCTAAGCTTTTTTATATATACAACAAAACTTGCCTTAATTATTTCCATGCCTTAATATGCAATGTTATCAAAGAGAAACTCAAGCAATATCAACTTTGTCAATTAAGAGTGAAACTCTCAGGCTGTTTAAGCATTTACACACTCATTGGGTTATCTGTGGCTTATTTCCTTGATTATATCACCTATTGTTATGATTGCTTATTTAGGTCAATTATCATGCACCAATATCCTAATCCTATTTGATTATGCAATTTACCACATTTTTCCTTTTTCTCTTCTTTGTTCAGTTTGTTCAGCTGTTCTAACTTTAGGACACTTACTGAATCCTGATTTCCTTTTAACCAATCTCCTCAAGAAAAATTTTTCTTTTAATTCCCAAAAAGTATTTTCTAAGTATTTATATCTATGTATCAGTATTATATCCACATTACTAAAACACAAATCCTAACTAATCAACGTAATAAAACAAACTAAAAACAGAAATAACTGAAACAAGAAACAACCATAAATAACTAACACACAGACTGAAATTATCAAAAGTATTAAACACTGCAGTCTCAGTTATCTGCCAAAATATCAAACACAAACAGTGTAAAAAGTATCAACTATCAAAAGTGAAACCAAGTCATATCAATAAAACCATAGCAAAGGGATTAATCAATCTCCCCTCATGATTTTGTCAAAATCCTCCTCAAAATCACCATCATGATATAGCCCCTCTCCATCTCCATCTCCAGCATCTACTACATCATTAGCAGGTCCTGATGGTCCCGCTTCTGGAATATAGTCTCCTCCAGGTGCAACTCCGAAAGCATGCTCTCCACTAACACCAGCTCCACTAGTAGCAGCAGCTCCAACTTCACTCCCCCCCGGAAAAAATGGACTGTCCCCAGGCCACTGAACATAGGAAAGGAACTGTGCTGAATCCCATCCCTGCTTCTCCATAATGAATTGTTGTCCTTTATGCAAGGAGATGCGCTGCTGTCTATCATGGTGCATCTCTAAACTTAACCTGTCAAACCTCTGCATAATCTGGGCATTAGATGGTTGAGGTTGATATTCAGGTTGTGGAGGTTCTTGCTCTTCAGGTTGAGGTTGTGGTTGAGGTTCCTGTGGTTGCCTGGCTTGCCTCTCATCAAGGTTGGTACAGTACAACCTTATGTACTTTTTATCAATAACCTCTCTAATTTTCATTGTAGGGTTGACCTCAACCCCCTGAGCTGCACACATAGCTGTGATCATTGCTGGAAATCCCAATGTCCTTGATGCCTTCTCATTCTTTTTATTTGTTTCAGCTGTGGCAAACTTGTACATCTGTTCAGAAATAATATGTGCCACATCTACAGTGAAACTCTTTTTCATGATGCTGTAAAGAAGTTGACATCTGGCCAAGTTCATATCAGAAACATGACCTAGGGGTATGATATTGGCCAGAATGAAAGTCATCCAGATTTGTGCCAAAGTCTTCATACTTGATCTGACTATTCTGAGGGGTTTATTAGATGCTCCTCTTGTATATCCATGATTTGGAATACAAATTTTTCTCACCTCTTCCCATTCATCAAAACCATTTCTGATTGCCTTTAATCTTTGATAAGTGCAGGCACTCCCTTTAGAGAGTGTCAAGGGGTTTCCAAGGAACTCATTAATTGCATCTCTGTCATATATCACCCATCTTCCTCTTACTTTAGACTTTCTTTCATCCGATCCATAAGCATTTGCGTAGAATTCTCTAACAACCTCTTGATCAAATTTTGGAAGAGGATTAGCTAATTGCAACCAATTCCTCATGACAAGTCTATCAAGAAAGGCATCATATTCACCAGGCTTCAAATCAACTTTCCTTTCGGGAATAAAGTTCCATTTCCTGATTTCTTCATATCTCTCGAAGCTCCTTGCATTTTTGAACAAATTTCTGTTTGGTCTCTCGGGTGAAGGAGTGGCTGTCCTTGCCCTTTTTCCTTTATTTAGTTTTGTTGGATTCACTCCAGCTGTTGTTTTGACTTTTGGCATTTTCTGCACATCAAAATTAATCAACAAATAACAACCAATTAATTCAATGCAAACCCAACATATAACAAATTAATACCATTCAATTTAATACAATTTCCCATATGGGGAGGCATGAATTTTCAAGCTTATGCATATATAAAACTAAACCAAGAACCCAAAGCTTTGAACTAAAATAACCAAGCAAGCATAATTTATTGAATCATTTAATCAAACACTTGGTGGACGATAAAAATTGTCAAAGCAAAGGAACATGCATCAAAGCTTAGTACCTCACAAACATATAATTGAATAGTATTTGGAGAATGTATTCAAACATATAATTGTTTTCAAGCACCCAAGCAAAGTGATCACAAAATATTTGATCAAGCTTAGGACACTTGACAACCATTTGAAGTGCATTTCAAGAGACCAAGGCATGTTTGCAAAGTAAGCAAAATAAGCAACCACTTGCATCATGAAAAGCAACCCAATTAATTAGGAACAAGGTAATTAACATGACAAGCATCATGGATATCCCATAAACACATTTAATCAAACACCTTGCATTATCACTCATTGGCAAAAATCTAGAGTAAGTGACAAGCATCATACATCTCACACAATCACTAAGGCTAAGCTTGTTGATGTTTTACCAAGTGGTATTGTATAAAGCATTTCATCAAACACTTGGTAGGCAATCTTACTTGATACATTCATCAACTCATTTTAAGTTACTTTTTTCAATCCCAACATAAATAACAATCAATCAAGCACATTGCCATCAACAATTCAACAATTTCAAACAATTATCACAATTTCATTGAATTCACATGGTAACTAGCCTAGGGTTCAAACCTTCAAACTAACAAGAAAAATCTGAATTCTATTCGGTTAGCATGAGGTGAAATTGATAAAGTTCTTACCTTAGAATGTGATTGGAGAAAGAGAGAAGAGATTGGAGTGTGAAATTTTTTGCTCTAAAATGAAGAGAAACAATGCCCTAAAAGAGCCCCTTTCCGTCGTGCAAGAGAGAGAGAGAAGAGAAAAGTTTGTAAAAATTGAAGCTTCTCTCTCCTGATGCTGTCAAAACACGGCTTTGGTGTGCAATTAAGACAATTCGCTCATGAGCTAGATGAATTCGCTCATGAGCGATTTTTGTCCAGTAAGTACACACAATCAGCAACCAATTCGCTCATGAGCCAGTATTTTCGCTCATGGGCGAAACTTGTCCAGAGGCTATCAATTTTCACCCATAAATTCGCTTATGAGCTAAATTTTTAGCTCATGAGCGAATTATGCAGAAGTGCAGAAATTTGCCTTTTTTCAAATTTTCTGCATAATTCGCTTATGAGCTAAAAATTTAGCTCATGAGCGAATTTAGCAGAATTTTCACTCCTTAATTCCTTTTACATCTTTTCAAAATTTCTCACCAATTTCAATCACTCAAATCTTGATTATTGCTCTCTTTTAGACTTGAATTCACACTTCAATTCACTCCTCACATTGTTTTCTATGGTTTGACAAAGTTTCACATTTTAAAACTCAAAATCAAGATTGAAATTCAACTTTCTAACTTTGACCAACTTAAAGGCAATTTTTAGCATCTAATAGTCTCAAATTAGCACCAAAACTCATTTCCATACAAAACTTATCCAATTAACTTCAAAATGCTCAAATATGCATGTTTAGCACAATTGAGACAATGAAATACTAAAATTTGACTTAAAGCACACAAACACCCTAACACACAAATATGCATAAAAACACAAATACACACAGTTATATACAAAAACACACAAGCACATCAAATTGAAAATTGAAAATGCAAAACAGAATTAAACACTGGGTTGCCTCCCAGGAAGCGCTTGTTTAACGTCACTTAGCTTGACGCCTGTTTTTCATTATGAGTCCTTTAAAAAGATCACTGTGGCGAGTCTGTCAACCTCACCACCAAGGTATGGCTTTAACCTCTGTCCATTTACCACCCAACTCCTTTTTTATTCAGGATCCTCCAACTCAATTGCTCCATATGGCTTGACTTCCTTGACTGTAAAGGGTCCTGACCATTTTGATCTGAGTTTTCCAGGGAATAACCTCAACCTGGAATTAAACAATAGTACTGATTGCCCTGGGTGAAATTCCCTCTTCAGAATCTTCTTGTCATGATATTTCTTCATTTTCTCTTTATACAATTTGGATGACTCATAAGCACTGAGTCTTAATTCTTCCAACTCTTGTAACTGAAGTTTTCTTTTCTCTCCTGCTGCCTTAGGATCAAAATTCAGAAATTTCAAGGCCCAGTATGCCTTGTGCTCTAATTCTACAGGTAGATGACAGGATTTACCATACACCAACTGAAATGGTGTTAAACCAGTGGGAGCTTTATATGCAGTTCTATAAGCCCAAAGTGCATCATTCAACTTCATTGACCAATCCTTCCTTGAAGATGCCACAGTTTTTTCCAAAATGCGCTTGATCTCTCTGTTTGACACCTCAGCTTGTCCATTGGTCTGTGGGTGATATGGTGATGCAACTTTATGTCTGACACCATAATGTTCCAAGCACTTTTGAAGTTGAGCATTACAGAAATGTGAACCTCCACCACTGATTAACACCCTTGGAGTACCAAACCTGCAGAAAATATTCTTCTTGAGAAATTTGATCACAATTTTGGCATCAGCTTTTGGAGATTCTATTGCCTCTACCCATTTTGACACATAATCAACTGTCACCAAAATGTATTCATTGGAAAATGAGGATGGCAATGGTCCAACAAAATCAATACCCCAGCAGTCGAAAACTTCAACTTCAAGAATTGAATTAAGAGGCATTTCATGTCTTTGTGAGATTCCACTTGTCCTTTGACAATTATTGCACTATTGAACAAAGCTGTGTGCATCTTTGAACAATGAAGGCCAATAGAAACCAGATTGGAGGACTTTTGCAGCTGTCCTCTCTCCATTAAAATGACCTCCGTAAGGGGAGCTATGGCAATGCCATAAGATACTTTTTGACTCTTCATTTGATACACACCTTCTGAGCAACTGATCTGATCCAATTTTGCACAGATATGGATCATCCCACACATACTGATGAGTATCTCTCAGAAATTTCTTCCTTTGGTGCCAATTTAAGTCTTCAGGTATGACACCAGCAGCTTTGAAATTTGCCATGTCAGCAAACCATGACCTTTCTTGTACTAACATTAATTTTTCATCAGGAAACTCTTCCTGCACATCTGTCTGAGTACCGGTTACCTCTGTATTTACAAGTCTAGATAAATGATCAGCTACATGATTTTCACTTCCTTTCTTGTCTTTGATTGTCAAATCAAATTCCTGCAACAATAAAATCCATCTGATTAGTCTTGGTTTGGAATCTGATTTAGTCAACAAATATTTAATTGCTGCATGATCAGTATATACAATAACAGAAGAACCAATCAAGTAAGACCTAAATTTTTCCAAAGCATATACTATAGCTAACAATTCCTTTTCAGTTGTTGCATAATTGACTTGTGTTTCACTAAGGACTTTGCTAGCATAATGTATAGCATGAAAAATTTTACTCTTTCTTTGACCTAAAACAGCTCCTATTGCATAATCACTCGCATCACACATCAATTCAAAATTCAAATTCCAATCAGGAGCAATTAACACAGGAGCTGAAATTAGTTTTTGCTTTAAAATCTCAAAAGCATGCAAGCATTCAACATTAAATTTAAAAGGTGCATCTTTATTAAGCAAATTGCTGAGTGGCTTGGCAATTTTGGAAAAGTCTTTGATGAATCTTCTATAAAACCCTGCATGGCCGAGAAAACTCCTGATTCCTTTGACATTTGTTGGTGGTGGGAGCTTTTCAATAATCTCCACTTTAGCTTTATCAACCTCAATGCCCTTAGCAGAGATTTTATGGCCCAGTACCACTCCTTCAGTGACCATGAAGTGGCATTTCTCCCAATTTAGAACCAGGTTTGTATCAACACACCGCTTCAGTACGGTATTCAAATTTTCCAGGCAATGATCAAAAGATTCACCAAACACAGAGAAATCATCCATGAAAACTTTAATGCATTTTTCAATCAGGTCAGAAAATATTGCAAGCATGCATCTCTGAAAGGTTGCTGGTGCGTTACACAATCCAAAAGGCATTTTCCTGTAAGCAAACACACCAAAAGGACAAGTAAAATCAGTTTTTTCTTGATCTTTTGGATCTACTGCTATCTGATTATAACCTGAGTAACCATCCAGAAAACAATAATAATCTTGTCCCGCTAACCTTTCTAACATTTGATCCATAAAAGGAAGAGGAAAATGATCTTTTCTAGTTGCTTGATTTAATTTTCTATAATCTATACACATCCTCCAACCTGTGACTGTCCTAGTAGGGATTAATTCATTTTTATCATTATGAATAATAGTCATACCTCCCTTTTTAGGAACTACCTGGACCGGGCTGACCCAGGCACTGTCTGAGATTGGATAGATCATACCTGCATCAAGCAACTTCATTACCTCTTTCTTTACCACCTCCTTCATGGTTGGATTTAATCGCCTCTGAGGTTGTGCTACAGGCTTGTAATCTTGCTCCATGTGAATTTTATGCATACAATATGATGGACTAATTCCTTTGAGATCTGATAAGGTCCAACCTATTGCTCCTTCATTAGCCTTTAGCACTTGGATCAATTTCTTTTCTTCAGAAGCCGTCAGAGTATTGCTTATCACCACTGGTTTACTACCTCCATCTGCAAGAAAAACATATTTCAAATGAGGGGGTAATACCTTTAACTCCAGCTTCTGACTTTCAGATTTATCATCCTTTTGCAATTTTTCTGACTTTGATTCCTTTGGTGCAATCTCCTTGGTTGAATCCAGGTGTTTTAAAAATTGATCAATTTCCTTTTCTTCATCTTCATCAAATTCATTAAAAACACCAATCAATGCTTTTTCTAGCGGGCTAGCTTTTGACAATTGTTTTCTTGATGCTAGAAAAACTTCATCTAAGACATCCATTCTGAAACACTGCTGCTTATCCCTTGGATGTTGCATAGCTTCAAACACATTAAAGTTAACTTCATCATCTTGTACCCTGACCTTCAGATTGCCATCATCAACATCAATTATAACCTTGGCTGTTTTCATGAAAGGCCTTCCCAGAATCAGAGGAACCTCAACATCTTCCTCTATATCCATTACCACAAAATCAACTGGGAATACAAATTTTTCAACTTTAACCAATACATCTTCAGCAACACCATAAGGGTATTTCATGGATCTGTCAGCTAACTGTAATGTCATCCTTGTGGGTCTCACCTCCAGATCTCCTATTCTCTTCAGCATAGATAAAGGCATCAAATTAATACTGGCACCCAAGTCAAGCAATGCTTTACCTACTGGAAGTGTTCCAATTGTAACAGGAATAGTGAAACTTCCAGGGTCCTTGGATTTCTGTGGTAAAGACTTCTGAATTATAGAACTACATCCTGCCTCAAGTTCCACTGTTTCTTCAGAAAACCTTTTTTTTTTGTTAGGAGCTCTTTCATGAACTTTGCATATGTTGGCATCTGCTCCATTGCTTCAACAAAGGGAATGTTGATTTGCAGCCTTTTGAATATATCCATAAATCTTGCAAATTGCCTTTCCTTATCCCTTTTTGATGGATTCTGAGGGTAAGGTAGATTCTTCAGTTGTGGCACTTGTCTTTCACCCTTCTCCCTTTTTTTCTCATCACTTTTATTTTCTCCCTCTTTTTCTTTTCCTTTTTTCAACTCTCTATTTACAATCTCACTTTTATTTTGTTCTTCCTCTCCCTCACACTCATTTTTCTCTTCTTCATTCTCTTTTTCCTCCAAAACTTCTTCCTCTACTAACAGGTTGTCACCAATCCCCCTACCAACAACTTTTCCACTCCTTGTAGTAATGGATTTACAATGCTCCTTTGGATTGGTTTGTGTGTTGGCTGAGAACTGTCCAGATTGTTGATCTGATAATTGCTTTGCCAACTGTCCAACCTGTGTCTCAAGATTCCTGATTGCAGATTCAGTATTTTTCTGATTTGACATAGAAGTCTGCATGAATTTCTCTAATGTATCCTCCAACCTTGATGTTCTTTCATGTACAGAAGGATAATGCTGCGGTTGTGGTTGGTAAGGAGGCTGCCTATTGGAAGGTCCAGCTTCCTGTCTCCATCCAAAATTCTGATTTTGATTGTTTCTCCACCCCTGCGAAAAATTGTTAGCATAATTATTAGGATTGGTAGAGAAATTACCTGGTCTTCCTTGGTTGGCCATATAATTGATTTGTTCCTCCTGTTGGTTTTCTTGATAAGAACAGTGACCATTTGAGTGGTCACCTCCACAGAAATTACAAACTAGAGGTTGTTGTACCGGACCATGACCAGACTGCACCGGATGTATTTGTTGAGGAAGCTTAGACATCTGCTTGGTAAGTGCTTCAATCTGTTGTGTAAGAATTTTGTTCTGAGCTAAAATAGCATCTGTAGTACTCAGATCAAGCACTCCTCTTTTTGGCACTTTATTCCTCCCATGTTGAGCTTGTTGATCAGTAGATGATAAACCTTCTATTATTCTAATGGCTTGCTCTGCATCTACTGATAACATAGTTCCACCAGCTGCAGCATCTAGAATCATCTTTGTATCATGTAGAAGACCATTACAGAAAATATTCAACTGATTGATGTCTTCTAATTCGTGATTGGGGCATTTCCTTAGTAATGATTTAAACCTCTCCCAAGCTTCAAATAAGGACTCATTTTCACCCTGTGTGAATGATGTAATATCTGACTTAGCCTTTATGTAACGAGATGGAGGAAAGAATCTCTTCAAAAATTTTAGCTCCACCACATTCCAGCTAGTCAAACTCTGGTTTGGATGAGATTTAAGCCATTCTTTTGCGTTGCCTGCCAATGAAAAAGGAAACAGACGTAAGTATACACTTTCTAGATCCTTTTCCTCAAAACCCATTGTTCCAATTAATTCATAAAAAGTTGAAAGGTGAGTATATGGATCCTCATGATCCATTCCATGAAACTTATGGGCACTGATCAGACTCAGAAATGCAGGCTTCATCTCAATTGCTTTTGTTGCAGCTGGTACTACAATGCTTGAAAAATGTCTGGGACCCTGTTGTAAAGCATAATCTCCCAGTGTTCTCCTTGGTCTTTCTCCAGCCATGTTTTCTATTCTTTGATTTTCAGGTCCTGGTGTGTTGGGAGTGTTAGAAGATTCTCCTGTGACTTGTCCTTGTTTCTTTTTCTTTTTGTTCTTACCTCTGTTCTTCCGAGCTGTCTTCTCAATTTCTGGGTCAAATTCTAATTGGTCTTCAGGTACCTGACCTCTCAATAACATAAATCAAAACAGCTCAAACAAGGATTAGCACAAGATGAGAATATAAACAAAAACTAACTAAAAGATAAAAGTTATTCACAATACTTAATGAACTATATAACTTTGAACTGACACCACCTCCCCGGCAACGGCGCCAAAAACTTGTTGATCTCCTAGGCAAGTATACCTATTAGTCAACTGTAGTAATATAAAATGATTTTAGAGTGTCGATCCCACGAGGAGTTGGTAGTTCAAAATTTCACTAATTCAAAAAGTGAATATATACAAAAGAGAATATTTTGTTTCATGATTGATATGATAACTAAACACAATTCTAGTAAGCAATAATAAAGAGTAAAGTTGGTTTGAAATATCAGTGGGAAAAACTGGGATTGAATTTCATCTATCTCCCTCGTCTATATTCTGGTTGTATATCAATATATAACCTTTGTAACTATCGATATAGATGCATACACAAAAGTCATTTATATTGATTCCTCAATTATAAAATTCATAAGATTAATCTCTTGAATATTGATTCCTCATATATTCAATAGATTATCCATCATTAAGTTCAAGTATCAAAGCATTCAATATATCGAAATCTATTCCTAGTATAACGATATATCGACTATTTTCGTTCAGATCGGATTTTCAGAAATACTTTCCAGTTAAATCCAAAAATCTAAATCTAGAATCTATTGATCAGATAGAATCAAGAACATATAAACAGAACGAAAATAACAATATCGATAGAAATGAAATCACTATATAAAAATATAACCAGAATATATCCGAGTTCAAGTCGATTTACATTCAATCCCAAAGGAGAAGATTAGCCACTCATGGTGACTTTACAATCCAAGAAAAGTGAAGAAGAAGATGATAAAATTAAGTTCCACAGCCTCCGTTCTCCGTTCGAGCTTTTTTTCTATTTTTTTTTAGAATTGACCAACCCCTGAAACTAACTTCGAAATTGGTTTAAGGTGCTGTTTTATGAAAATTCGCTCATGAGCTAAAAATTTAGCTTATGAGCCAAAGCATTCTTCAACGTGAAGTAAGGTAATTCGCTCATGAGCTAAAAATTTAGCTCATGAGCCAATCCAGCACCCAAAAGCACTCTTCTCTGGCCCATTTTCGCTCATGAGCTAAAAATTTAGCTCATGAGCCAATTCAACACCCAAAAGCAATCCTCTCTGGTCCATTTTAGCTCATAAGCTAAAAAAATTTCACTTGTCTTGGAATTTCTCTTTTCTTCTTGCTTCTTCACTTCTTTTGTTCCTGATTGATCTCCTTTCATATTTCCTGCAATTAAACATCAAAAATTGGGATTAGAATGCCTCAATTAAGTCAGTACTCAGATATTACTGCTTAACTTAAATGTTCTAGAATTTGGAGGAAATCAATTAAAGAATTAATGCAATTAACCCAAAAAGTGCCATTCTTTCCATACAAAACATCCTAATATTTGGCACTTATCAGTAATCCCTAAAACCTTACAAGATATGTATGATGACCCTGTTGAAAGTAGCAAAGAGATATTCAATGAGTACAAGGAGCTCTCTAGAGCATTTTCAGAAGCAGCAATAGAAAATGATAAATTACAAAAGGAAAATCTTGTACTCAAAGAAAAGTTGCTTCAACAAGATCCAAGCAGCTCTGACAATCTTGAAAAGGAGAACAAAAAACTCCAAAACAAGGTTAAAGAACTGACTCTGGATCTAGCTAGGTTTGTCAAAGGAACTGATAATCTGAATAGATTATTAGGCTCTCAGAGGCACTCCTTAGACAAAAGTGGCTTAGGTTATTCAGACATTACTTCTTCTGAACCTATTATTTTTAACGTGCCTGATAAAGAACGAAAGGAAGGTAATGAGTGTTCCCATTGTGGCAAACCTGGACATAATGAGTTCCAGTATAGACATAGAAGGAAAACAAGACCCAAAACTAACAAGAAAAGACCCAAGAAGGTATGGGTACCTAAGACCTTGATTGTTCCTGTTGCAAATGTGTTTAACAGGACAAAAGAAACACAAAAAATGGTACCTGGACAATGGGTGCTCGCGACACATGACGGGAGAAAGGTGTTTGTTCCAAAGCCTTAGACTCAAGGCTAGTGGAGTGGTCACCTTTGATGGAAATCAGCAAGGGAATATCACTAGTATTGGGAGAATAGGTATAACCCCCCTTTTCCCTGATTAAGAATGTTCTTCTAGTGGAAGGACTGCAACACAATCTTCTAAGCATAAGTCAATTATGTGACAGTGGATATGTTGTATCTTTCACTAAAGAAGGATGTATAGTCAAAGATGCTTCAGATCATACCCTTTTTTCTGTTAAGAGACACAACAATGTGTACAAGATTGATCTAGAGGAACTAGCAAGTTAAAATGTGAAGTGTTTTGTTTCTATTGAAGATGAAAAACAGATTTGGCATCAGAAACTTGGGCATGCCAGCTTGAGATTGATCTCAAAGCTAACTAAACACAACCTAGTTAAAGGACTACCCAAGCTTTCTTTCAAGTCTGACATTTTATGTGAAAATTGTCTGAAAGGGAAACAAACAAAAGTTCCTTTAAGAGCAAAAATGTTGTTTCAACTAGCAGACCTTTAGAGTTGCTTCACATGGACTTGTTTGGGCCTACTAGAACAGAGAGTCTTAGCAAAAAGAAGTATGGATTGGTCATTGTTGATGACTATACTAGATTCACTTGGGTTATATTCCTAAGAAGCAAGAAGGAAACCTTTGAGAGTTTCACAAAATTCTGTAAGAAGGTGCAAAATGAAAAAGGAATCTGCATATCTGCTATCAGAAGTGATCATGGTGGAGAGTTGGAAAACTCAAACTTCAGACTGTTCTGTGATGAGGATGGGATCTCACACAATTTCTTTGTGGCTAGAACACCTCAGCAAAATGGGGTTGTTGAGAGAAAGAACAGAAGTTTGCAAGAGATGGGAAGAACCATGCTCATTTCAAGCAATTTACCTAGATCCTTTTGGGCAGAAGTTGTTCACACAACTTGTTACATTCAAAACAGAATTTTGGTAAGATCAATTCTCAAAAGGACCCCATATGAATTGTGGAAAGGAAGAAAACCAAACATATCCTATTTCCATATCTTTGGGTGTGAGTGTTTCATACTTAACACTAAGGATGATTTAGGAAATTTTGATGCAAAATCTGATAAGGGATTCTTTATTGGATACTCTAAAACTTCTATGGCATACAAAGTGTATAACATAATAACCTTAACAGTTGAAGAATCTATCCATGTAAGATTCAATGACTATAAAGAGACTGATAGGGAACTATCAGATCTTGAGGATGATTTTGCAGGGATGAAGCTGAATGAACAAGCAAAGCTTGAAGGACCTTCTGAAGGACCATCTAAAGGACCTTCTGAGCAAAATCTGAACCTGCATCTGAAGCTGGACCTTCTCAGACCAACATTGTTGAGTCTTAGACAAAGAATGTACTTCCTCACAGTCGTGATGGGAGATACAGATCTCATTATCCTAAAGAGCAAATTATTGGAGACACTTCAGAAGGAGTTAAGACAAGATCAAGATTCAGGAATCTGAATAATCTTGCACTTCTCTCTGAGATTGAACCCAAAAGCACTGAAGAAGCTCTGCATGATGAAGGGTGGATCCTAGGCATGCAAGAAGAGTTGAATCAATTTGCTAGGAGTGATGTCTGGACACTTGTGCCTAAACCCCATGGGAAAACTATTATAGGAACCAAATGGGTGTTCAGAAACAAGCTGTCAGAAGAAGGAAAGGTGATCAGAAACAAGGCCATACTTGTTGCTCAAGGCTACAATCAGCAGGAAGGTATTGATTTCACTGAAACTTTTGCTCTAGTGGCAAGGCTTGAAGCCATTAGAATTTTACTCTCTTATGCAATAAATAATGGCATCACCCTATATCAGATGGATGTAAATAGTGCTTTTCTCAATGGATTTATTGAGGAAGAAGTCTATGTTAGACAACCACCTGGTTTTGAAGATTCTACTTTTCCAGAACATGTTTTCAGATTGAAAAAGGCTTTGTATGGTCTGAAACAAGCCCCAAGAGCTTGGTATGACAGACTGAGCAACTTTTTAACCAAAAATGGTTTTCAAAGAGGAAAAGTGGACACTACTCTTTTTAGAAAAAGGTCTGACAATGATTTCATTCTTGTCCAGAGATATGTGGATGACATTATCTTTGGTTCTACTGATTCTTCATTATGCAAGGAATTTTCTGAACTTATGCAATCTGAATTTGAAATGAGCATGATGGGGGAACTTAAGTTCTTCTTAGGACTTCAGATTAAGCAACAATCTGATTGTATATGGATCCATCAAGAAAAATATACAAAAGAAATGCTTAAGAAGTTCAACATGAGTGATTGCAAGCCCATGTCAACTCCTATGCATCCTTCTATTGTTCTGAACAAAGATGAAGATGAAGAACCAGTAAATCAAACCTTGTATAGAGGAATGATTGGTTCATTATTGTATCTAACAGCTAGCAGACCTGACATTATGTTCAATGTTTGTCTTTGTGCTAGATTTTAATCTGATCCAAGAATTACTCATTATAAAGCTGTAAAGAGAATTTTTATATATTTGAATGGTACTACTAATCTTGGTTTTTGCTATAAGAAAAGTAAGGATTGCAGGTTGGTGGGTTACTATGATGATGATTTTGCTGGAGATAGGCTTGAAAAAAAGTCAACTAGTGGAGGTTGTCATTTCATTGGTGACAATATGATTAGCTGGTCCAGCAAAAGGCAAAGCACCATTGCTCTTTCAACAGCAGAAGCAGAATATATTGTTGCAGCCAGTTGTTGTCCACAACTGCTATGGGTAAAATATTAGTTAGAGGATTTTAACATTGATGTATCTTCTATTCCTGTGATGTGTGATAATACAAGTGCTATCAATTTGTCTAAAAATCCCATTCAACATTCTAGAGCTAACCATATAGAGATCAAGCATCATTTCATTAGAGACTATGTTCAGAAGGGTGTTTTTGATATAAAGTTCATTGATACCGAGCATCATTGGGTAGATATATTCACAAAACCCCTAACTGAAGATAGGTTTAAGTTCATTAGAGATCATCTAAACATCTTATCTTTATCTGAAAAATAAGTATTTGTTTGATCTGAACATGCATATGAAAGTGTTGCACTTGAACATGTATGTTTGTCTGAAAATTATGTGTCTGAAGTAGTCACAGTCTGAGTGACGTGGGAAGTTGAAACGTTTGGTTTCCTCCTCTCTGTAACCGCTCCTAGCACGACTGCACGTTCTCCTAAGACTGTAACTGTCATCATTACTGTGTGTGACGACTATTTAAAGGACATTTCATATCAGTTATTGGTTACTCTCTCTCTCTCTCCTGCAAGCTTTCCTTCACAGAGGTTCTTCTGCCTTGTGCCCTTAACTTTGTTCTCAATCAAGCTTGAAGGAAATGGCATCAAAGAAGTCATCCGGTGGTCAAATCGTTCTAACAAGAGTTGTAGACCTTGAAGCTCTACAGGCTGGTGGCATTGACTTGATTGGGTTGTTTGAAGAAGTTGGTTGGGGAAACTTGTTCACCTCTATCATCTGCGTATGGCATGAGCAGAGTATTGTAGAATTCTGGAAGAATGCTAAGGATGTTTCTAGTCAATATGGGAAGTATCAAGCCCTTGAAACCACCGTTCTTGGTGTGAAATTTAGAGTTGATGTCGATGTCATTGTTGTTGTGACAAGTGTAAAGAAAGAAGGTGCGATGTTCGTTCCTGAGTGGGAACAGAAGAACGGAGGTAATAAGAAGTTCACAAAAATGATGTATGGTATTGAAGAACCTGGAGATCTCAGAAGCTCTTACATGCATCCTAGAGCCAGAATCCTTCATGCCATCTTAGGTTGTTGTGTTTTGCCCAAGCATGGTTGCAAAAACCATGTGTCTGAACTGGAAAGATTCTGTGTGATCAACCTGTTAGAGAAGAAAAAGTTGAACCTCCCAAGGATCATTCTCTACAACATGCTGAAAAGGGTGAATGATTCTGCTGCAAGTTTCACTCACACTACTCTCATCACCAAGATTCTGCTGAAGTTTAATGTTCCTATTGAAAGATTGTATGACCATGAAGGTCCTACTTTCTTCACTTTGGGTAACATCAAGAAGATGGGCATTGCTATGAAGAAGCCCTTACCTGAAAGAACCCTCATGGAGAAAGCTATCAGAGATAAAGCTACTGCAACTGGGAAGTGTGATTTGGATATTCTGGAGGATGAGCTGAGGGGAGATGCTCACAAGGACAAGTTTGTTTCTGCTCAGACTCCCACAAAAATTGTGAAGAAAAAGAGGTCAAAGACTCATCAGAAGGTCTCAGTGTCTGAAAGGGATGTTGACCTTAGATCATCTGAACCTGCTTAGAACAAGTCTACACATGAACCTAAGATTGTAGGTCAGATGCCTGAGAATCTAAGTGTTTCTACTCAGCCTACTCTCACTATAGGAGGACAAGATGGGGACAACAATAATTTAGAAACCGTGCTAGTAGTTGTTGAATCTGCTGATTCAGAGAAGACTATTGATGCAATCCCTTTAGCTTCTAGTTTACCTGAAGATGATATTAGACAAGTTGTTCTGGAGATAGAACAAGAAGAATTGAGGAAGAAAGAAGAACAAGAAAAATAAGACTATGCCTTATCTGTTGCTTCTAAGTAGGCTATGTTAGAAGATGAAAGGCTTGAGCAAGTCTCAAGGCTGAAGAGAAGAAGAGCCAATGCTAAGGATAGGAGGAACAAAAGAAGAAGATTGTTGAGTCCCACAGCTGAAGCACCTCAAATGGTAACAAGAAGTAAAAGCTTTCAGCAGGAGGATGCTATAGAATTTCAAAGGGCAGCTGAAGCTGAAAGGAAGAAGAAGTCGGAAGAGCTTAAGCAAAAGAAGGCTACTGAACAACCAAAGGCTCCTATCAGGAGGCCTAGGCTATCTTTGGGAACCTTACTACTTCAGAGGATGAAGCTCCACCTCCACCCAAAGTTGTCAGCACCACAGAGGATGTACCAAAACCATCACAATCATCTTCATCTTCATCTTCTCTCTCAGGATATTCAGAACTTGAGTCAGATGATGAACCTGATTACATATGGTTTGGTGGAAATCTTCCAGTAGCAATGTTGCTGAAAGAGAAGGATTGAGATCTCACCAGAAAACCTACTTACGATCTGGTTCTCCCTGTTCGTAGCAATGAACACTTGATGTTGGCTGCTGAAGTACCCCACAAGTTCTACAACGTAGCTTTAGAGGAAAGACCCAGAGTTCCTCGTTTTCCAAATCTTTATGAAGAGCTTATGTTTTTCAAATCTGCTGCACCATTGATCATCAATCCTTCTACCAGGTTTCAACTGGAAACCTCTTCAGAGGCTCGTCACAGGAGACTGCATACCTCAGGGGGAGGTGCTCTTTCAGACTCTCTTGAGAAGATCAGACATGGAGTCATTACTCCTTGTCACAAGTGGCAAACTTTAGATCCTTTCTCACAGGATCAACACAACTTATCTCTTGATGATTGGATCACTGTTAGAATGCAGTGCCTTGAAGCTGAATTGATTGATCATAGCTGCTTCAAATCCTTTGGTTGTAGAGATTTCAAACCACCTCTACGTATTCATACAAAGCTATCAACTACTATCCTGGTGCAATAAGATAGGATAGTACCCAGGTATCCTTATGCTGAATCCTTTTTCAACAAGGAAAAATGACCTGAGATTGTATCTGAAGGTGCAGGACCACCCAGGTCTCTATCTAAAGAAGATTGGGATGGTTTGGCTGAGTATGTGTTTCTCAATCAAGGCATGGATCACTCTTTGTATCAAGCAATGTGGGATTATCATTGGCAGTTAGTTCAGAAAAAAGGAAGTTCTTCCGGAACTCAGTGGAATGATGAAGATTCTTTAGTGGTTTGCAGGCCTTACCATTTTGGAAACTGCTACATTCTTCAGAGGGAGATTCCCTATGTCTAACGGGGAACTTCATGATGAATGGGTGTTGGCTTTTCCCTTTGAGAGACCTCAGTTTTTCATCAAGGTAAGCAATCCGAAGTTGTACAATCTACCATCAGGCTTTCAGTACTTCCATTTCTCAAGCAAGTACATCTCTTTGATCTTCTATGAAGAAAATTTGGAAGCTGAATTGACTGCACTATCAGAAGAAAATCAGACTTTGAGAGCTAAGAATCAAGAATTGATACAGAGAACAAATCAAATCCTAGTTACTCAAGAACAGATTAGGGCTGGTCAGAATGAACTCAAGGAAGCTGTTGTGGCTGAACTTGAGAGGCAGAGGCTAGCCATGCAAAAAATGTTTGAGAGGGTTCTGGGAGGACTAAGACCTAGTTCATGATGTTGTTTCTCTACTGTCTCTGACCTGTTTATATCTTAAGTTTAAGTTTTTCATCATACTTTGGTATCTTTTATGATGATGTTGGTGCTATTCTTGTCTATGATTATGTGTTTACTGCGTATTGAATGCTCTTGCTTAATGATTATCACTTATCTTGTTCTTAACTGGTATAGACGTACCCTTCTGATTGATGATAAAATGGGGAGTATTTATGTGAGAACTAACGAAAATCTGAAGTTTTTCGCTTTCAGAAAGTTTTTCTGAAGATTAAAATCTTTCAGAACGAAAGAAGCTTCAGAAGCACAAAGCTCAGATGAATGATCTGATTAAGGGGGAGAAAATTTTTAAACTTTATAATCTTTAACTCCTTCAGATTTTAGTTTTACTTAATATGTTTGTCATCATTAAAAGGGGGAGGTTGTTGAGTCTAAAAAATGATTAACAATTTAAACTCAATTTGAGTCTCACTCTCTTAAGGTTTTAATGAATAACAAATATTAAGTAAAAAGAGTATTTACATGATTTTATGCTTTCATGTTATAATTCTTGATTTCAGATCATATTCTGTCTCAAGATAATTCTGAAAGAAAGCAAGAAGTTCATCTGAAGACTTGAGATCATCTGAAGAGGTTCACTTCGTCTGAAGAGACTACTTCATCTGAAAGCTTGAGAGTCCATCTGAAGAATTTATTCCGTCTGAAGACTGGAAGTATCAGAAGCTCTCTTTGACTTAAATCTTTGGTGAGAACATTGTACACTCATTCCAAAAGTCTAACCTTTTTCAGCATATGAGTCAGAACTACTTTCTTTCCCCGTTCAAATGATTTGCACAAATAAGGAAAGTCTGCAAATGCTGCTGAGTAGCTGTCCAAAAGCACCTGTGCGCAGACCTGCTATCAGAGGTTCATCAGAACATCTTTTCAGGCTTAGTCTAAACGTCTCTTGCGCATTAAATGCTATTTGACAACGGACATATTCTCATTGTGCTATATAAATACTCATGTACGTATGAAGAAAGTAGTGATATTAAAGCTTACAAGATCTACATTGAAACACTGCAAAAATCTCACTCTGATATCTTAAACTTGTATAAATTATTATTATTCTGATCCTAAGTTGAATCTCAATTACTTGTACATTGTGTTGTTCAAGCTCTGAAGTGTATTATTGCTTGAACATTTTTGTTTATCTTAAACAGTTTGGGTTTACAGGCCTGGAGAGGCTTACTGTATAAAAGAATACTTGGGTCACACTTGGATAAGTGTCTGAGAGCCCGAAGAGGCTTGGTGAAAGAAAGAATACTTGGTGTAGAGCCTAAAGAGGCTTGACAGAAAAGAATACTTGTAATCTTGCAAGACTAGTGGAAATCCAGGTGTTGGTTTTGCCCTGGGACTGGACGTAGTTCACAATAGTTGTGAGTGAACCATGATAAATTCTTGGCTAAGTCTTCTCTATCCCTTAACTATTTCAATTCAGTTTTAATCTAACGAAGGGGATTGAAAAGTATTTAAGTGAAAACCTTACTTCTGTATTAAACTCTCTTTTAAACAAACCTTTGAATCTAAATTGAGTCCAGAAGGTGATCAAAACTTCAGACTGATACCCATCGTCTGAAGCTTTTCAAAAGCCATTTTAAGAAGATTCGTTGAAACAGAAAAAGTTTCCATTGAAACACTATTCAACCCCCCTTCTAGTGTTTTCTTGTATTTCCAACACTTACACCATGTTCTTGATCCACCTATTGGTCTTCTCATGTTGCTTCAAGCAGATGCTCAGGGTGTGAAATTCCCTCGATAGAAGTTTCTTTGTTTTCTTTTTGTTGTTCTCTCCTTTCCTTTTTTGTTGTCTTCTCTGAGACTATTCAATGGTATAAGATAACAATAACAATTCAGAACAGCGGAAGCAAGTGAACCGAGTGAGAAGAAAAGGAACATGGCAAAGAGGGAACTACCAGTTGATGGAGAGAGAGCGCTTCTCGATGTTGGATTGGAGGTTACGACGCGCCTGAGGTGTGTTCTCTTCGTAGAAGGCTGAGAGCGTGTTGAGCGAAGACAGGGGTGTTGATCAAAACCACTTGATGAGGAACGAGAAAGAAATTACGAGAAAAATCAGTAAGAATAATGATTCACACAACACAATCATGTAATGTACCGATCAAAACCTAAGAAAACTGAGAATAGAGGAGGATTGACTCACCGCACACCGCCGAAGAAGATAATCGCACATCGTCGAAGAAGATAACAGCCAAAAGCTTAGGGCACAAGCGTGAAGAACAAATTGGTTTTGTTCACAGAAGGAATGTGTCGATTTTGAGGGGAAATAGAGTGAGTGCAAATTGATTTTAGGGGAAAATAGAGTGAGTGTTGAGGTAAGTTGATTTTCGGGGAAAATAGAGTGAGCGGGAAGTGAAAAGGGGATTTCGCACCAAATTAATATGATTTTACTGGGGTTTAACCCTACTAATGATTTTCTAATTTTAATAATTACATTTTAAAATGGTCAAAAATTTAGAAAAAACTTAAAAACATATTTTTCTGCAGTTATAACCGTAAGAAAAAATGAAACTTTATCCGCGGTTAGACAACCAAAGTTAATTGGTATCACTTAAAGACGGTTTCCATAACCCTGGTCACACAACCCCTACTAAAACCTTGTTAGCTGGGGTTCTAATAACCCCTGCTAAATAACCCCAACTAATGAATGATTTTTTTGTAGTGATACCATCATGTTTCACTTTTAGAATTTCAAATGTGTTTGAAATTTGACAGAATTCAAAAATTAAAAATTAAAAATTATACTCTTTTTACATATTTTTAATATTTGAAAAACAAAATATTGAAAAATTGATATTTATTATGTTAATTATTTAACTTCATATTAATAAAAGGACCTATTGCAATAATTATTAGAGTTTAAGGATTAATTATGACAAATTAAAAGTTCATGGTGCCTATTTGCAAAGGGCCAAAAGTTCGGGGTAATTGTTCTTTTCCCAACTTTTTTGCAAAAAAACAATAAAAGAATAACCAATAAATAATTTGACACCATGTTAGACCTTGAAACGGACTAATAATAAAAAAAACATTAAAAAATAAGATAAAAAAAAAGTGAGTCAACCTAATTTAAACCCATATTAACTCATGGATTAATAGGTTAACTCATCTTGACCTGAAAAAAATATGAGTCTAATTTTTATTAATCCAACCCTATTGTAGGATAATATTTTTATTTGGTTCTTTATTATGTATTTGGTTTATTCCTTCCATAACTATGCACACATGCACACTTATCCATTTCAACACTTTCCTTTTATTCTTGTACGTGAGCAACTTTTATTTGTCAGGTCCAATTTTTTTGCTAGCTAGGACTATATCGAGATTCAAAAACATCAATACAAATTTGGTTTTTGATCGGTATGCTTTCTTCATTTTCTGTAAATATAACCTTAGTAAAATTATGTTATTCACAAGAAATCTATCAAAACCGTGTTGGGTCAGATTAACTTACCGGATTGGACCATATTTACATTATATATACGAGTCATAATTTTGACATTTGCGTATTTTAAAATAGAGGAGGGATGCAATTACAGTATTGTGAGAAAAATTGTGAGAATTGAGATATTAAATGTCATCATACATAAAGCAATATTACAGTATTGAAAATATATAGCATTTTAAAAATTGAATATTGGATTAATTACGAATTAATTATATTTTTTATTAAACTAATTACATTATAATTCCTAGTCAATTCTATAATTAATTTTTAAATGGTTCAAGATGATGAATGCTTTTCAATAAGCTGAATGAAGAGATAGATATTAAGGTGGATAATGTACCGTACGTACCGCCGAAAGAATACGACAACTATCCATTTTTTTAAACGGATTTAAAATATAGGTAGCTGCGACTCGTTAAACATATAAACAAATAAACTGCTAATATATAATCCTATGCTCGGAGGTCGAAATCCCAGATGTAGAATAGAATCCTGAGTATATATTTGATTTCCTTTAAATAATATATAACTCGCGTTCGATTTTTATATATGAAAAAAAATCTTATTAAAAGAACTAATCCCATCACTAGGAGTGGAAATAGGTTAAATTGTTCGTCAGATACCTATGATTCAGCCTAATTTGACTTAACCCATTTAATAAAAAGTCAGGCCTATGTTTTGAATTTTTTTTTTATTAAGTAGACTAGAATTAGGCTTTTTAAAAAGTCTATTAGATTTGATAGACTAGCATTTTTATAAATAATATTATTTTTAATAAACATATAAATATATTATATATAATAAATAGAATAATAATATATAACTTTTTAATTTCTATGGTTGGCCTATTTTTAGAGACAAACTTGTAAGACTATTTGAAGGTATATGTCAGTGACATTTTTACAATATTAAAAAGTAAGTATATTAGTTTATAAACACATTAACCTATTTTGAGATAGACTTATATTGATTTGTTTAAATGTCATAATATGAAATAAGTTTCTAAAGAGGCTAATAGGCCAAATCAAGTTTTGAAACAAACCAAGCCAGACCTAAAAAAATGGCCCATGACAGATAACAAGCCAAATTTGGGCCACGAAAATATAATACAGACCAGGTTTAAACCCTACAAAACCTAACTTCATTCCAGGGATGGAACCAGAAAAAATGTGTAAGAGAGGCAAAATTTTGATACATATCAAACAAAATCAACAATAATTAATTTTTTAATTGATACAGTGTAATTTTTTTATGAGATATTATAAAATATAAATAAAACTTGTAATTGCTCATGAGTTTCAATTAAGGGAGGGAGGGGGGCTGATGCATATCTTGCATGGAGCTTTTGGTGCAATTAAAGGATGGGGAGGGGGGCGACGACCCCCTTTCCCTTCAACCCGGTTCCGTCCTTGCTTGCTTGATTCGGCTTACTTCCATCCCTATCCACCATAACATGAATGTTTTGATTCGAGTATAAATATAATTATCTTTGGATCCACGTGACTTACACCAAAGAGAATCAAAGGCTATTAGTTTAACATAGGCTATTAATTACATGGATTGATCGTAATCCGTGATGAAGACGGAAAAACACCCTATACTAAGCAATAAGACTAAATTGGTGTATTTTCAATTTTTGAGGGATCAAAATCAGTGGTTTTAAATTACAGGGACTAAAACCAAATTCCAAAAAATTTTGAGGGACCAAAAACATATTTTTTAACCCTTTTCATTATTTACAAAGTGGTCCTAGGGCACCAATTTGACAAGAGCACTCCATTTTAGCCTATTCTATCTACTCGCGAGAGCATATTCATCCCGCAGGGACCGAAAATATCATCTAGTGGATTTCCAAGATTTGCTTTTGCTAGTAGTTCATCGTCTTCTACGTAGGGCGCCTTTGGAGGTTGAGGTAATGGGAGATTAATATTTCATTCCTATATTTCTTGTATGCGATGGAGATGGATTTGTAACAACACCGTCGTAATGTTTCTTCATCTACACATGACAATCGTCTTCATCTATCCCTTCGGTCCATGGAAAAAATTGGAACACAAAACAAAACAAAAAAGCCCAGTAGCTTCTTTTCGAACAACATACCATAGCTAAAAACATAAATCTCAACGAACACATAGCCCATTGAAGACCCCATTAAATCTCGCGTTTTGCCCCTCGTCATTCAACACCAGTTTATGCCCCTGAAGAATGCATCTAACTCATTCTATCGTACTAGAATTTCAAAAAGTTAAAGGATCACCAAACAATAATCTGTTTTACCTATTTAAGTTCGGGATGCACTCAGCGAAATAAGATCTCAGCTGTTATAATATTTTAATATAAATCTGACGTCTGAAATTTGACAAGAAGCTACGGTCGTAAGTTACAACCGCCAAGGGAGGGATGTATAATAAATCGCACCATAAATGAGAGATGAGATAATTAATATGATTGAAAGAAACAATGGGTGTGGAGTGTAATGTGAATGGAAAGATCAAAGTTCATCTCTCATTTTTTTTCTCTTTTCATTTCATTTTCCCTACATTACTTACAACACTTATGCCATGTTTGATGTTGTAGGAATGTTAGAGAAATAAGTGAAGAGGACTAGAGGAGAGAAATGAGAGAGAGATACAACACTTCACTTGTTTGGTGGGGTAGAGAAGCAAGGAATAAATGTAATATTTCTCCACAATTTAGCCATGAGACAGGGAAGAAATCCACGGTTCATCCCTCTTCCATACACGTGACCTATTTTTCTCTATCACTTTTATCAAATCAAACAACTAAATTTTCTATTATTTCTCTTCTATTTCTTACCTATTTCACTCACATAAAAAAACTTATAAATCATCTATATTTCTTTCTTCTATATTTCTCTTTTCCCTATTTATTTTATCACACCAAATATAGTGTTAAGGACTCGATTACAGTGGTTGGCAGTTTTTAATTTTTCAATTTTCAAATCTCATTTTCAAAATAAAACATATTAAAGATAAAAGGACTACCACCTTCTTTTACCTATTTTTAAAACTATTTTTTATTCTTTTTAAAAACCATAAAAATAGATTTTTTATTTTTAATTTTAAGCTGTAAAAACTTGATTTTAATTTTTAAAAAACCAAAACAAAAACTAGCAATCACCCATACGGTGCCTAATTCTTTGAGTGTGAAAGTGTATTCTTTTGTTTAATAAATATATTAAATTTGTTATTCTGTTTATTAATGCATATATAGCATAAGTTTCTAGGAAATGAAGTTCAAATCATTAACGATGATAAAATGGTGAATGTTCCGGATCTGGTCGAGCACATCCTCGGCTTGGCTGTGATCCAAAAGACCTAGGTATAAACACCTCCATATCCTATTCTCATGAAATGTACCCATTTGACATATACATCCCAAGAGACCATCCCCATCACAACAATGTAGACCCGGTCAAGTGGCCATTACCCTGACTATCTACTAGACCCCACTACATTTTATTGTACTCCCCACTTTTTTGAGAAGGACGACACGACCATTGACACAAGCAATCTGATTAAGTGGTTATTTCAAGAAGATTATAGAGTATTGCGGTTTGATATAAAATATGTAATCATCCTCCATCACCCCAAGTTGCACATAATATTATCAACTATAGTAACCAGAAACCACTATATATAGCTCCATTCACAAAAGAGCAAAGTAATTCATTTATCCCTGCACACGATGTTCCCTTTTATGTTGTCATTGACTTGGGCATCAAAGTGTTTCTTGCACGTATCCCCATCATGCTCTGCCACCAGAAACATTGTTCCACACCCATACTATGTTATGTCACCATGTATATCCCGATCCACCATCCCAAACCACCACAGGTGCATCCCAGGCCCAACCACGATTATTTGGCATCGTCCCATCTATGTACGTATAAAATATTATTCTAAACTTCATTTAGTTCTTTGTTATATCCTAGTCCTGAATGGATAAATTTGAGATAGACTATTTTAAGTTTGGGTCAATTGTAGATCTCACACTTTATTAGTATATAAAATAAATTTAAATTAATAAAATATATTATTAAATTTGTTAATATTAAATTTATACTATTTATAGTAAAGGTCTACCGTAGATAAAAATATAGGAGATCCATCCTAAAATTCCCCCGATTTCATTATAGCTATCCACAGTCTTCTTTCCGGTTGAATCGGAAGCACCACATAGTAGTGGTGTTAGCGGTTCAACTCGGTTTGGATCAGTTTGAGGAAAAAAGACCATCTGATCCAATCATTGTGATTTTATCATTTTATCATTCGATCGATTTTGATTTTTTTTTTTCAAATCCGATCCAATCTGATTCAATTTAAATTGGATGAAATTGGATCAATTTTTGGTTTTTTAAAGAGATAATAAATATTAAATAAAAATAATAAAATTATGAAAAAATAGTAAACATTTTTTATTGGAACTTATTTTTATTAAAATAAATATAAAATTATATAAAAAGCAGGACATGAGACATGAAAACTAATTTAAAACTAGTTTTAAATTGATATATTGATAGAAATATTAACGTGATATTAAATAATAAAATCATAAAAAAAATATTAGTACAAGTAATTTTATAAATAAATATATATATATATAAAAGTTCAGTTTGTATTGAATTAGATCGGTCAATACTCGGTTTTTATGATTTTCAATTTTTTTATTTCGTTTTGATTCGATTCTATTTTTGGGGTTTACGTTATATTGGATTGTATAGGATATATGAATATCCCTACCACACCGTCACACATATCTAAACAATGTTATTACTTGTAATTAACTTGCAACCAATCATATTTACAGCCACAAACATCCCGTATAAACATTGGAATTATAAGAAGGCTTTATAAGAAGGCTTTATTTAGAGTGGACTAATAAAAATCAGGTGTATCGATAGATTAAATGGTATATTTCATAAATTATGGAATTTAAACTATAAAAGGTATAATATAGAGACATCAAAGTATATGTAGATATTATAATAAAATTGCCAAGTAATCCTTGCACTTAATAGTATCTTTTAAATGAAAAAATTTTAAATTTTTAAATCATAAATGAATATATATATCAATATCTAATATACCATAAATAAAAATTTACTTTACATAATGATAACTATTTTACATGATAACTTATTATACAAATATATTTTTTAACAAATTATTAGGTAAAATATCTTAAACAATTTTTTCTTCAAATATTTTTACATACAATTTTATTATTTTTTAACTAATTAACCTAAAAGTGATTTTTACAATTATCAGATAAAAATAATCTTAAACATTTTTTTCAAATATTTTACATGCAATTTTATTTATTTCTAAATTAAGCGAGTGATTAGTGTTTATTAATATAATAATTGTAAAAATAAGTATTTACATTATAAGGTGATTAAAACATTAAAACAGTAAATAAAAATGTATGAATCTTTGAATCACAAGTGAACACATAATAATATATAACATTTCATAATCAAATATTTATCTTACACAAGAATGAATATTTTTCATGAACATTAATTAAATTAATATTATTTATAAAATTATCAAGCAAAATGTTCTTATTATTTTTTTTTCAAATATTGCGCATATAATTTAATGAATTGGTAATTAAATTACTAGAAAAAAAATTATGTTTTAAAAAATATTTTCTCTAATTCATTGGTAATTATTTATTTCAAACTCTGTAAAGTCAAAGCTTCTCTGCCACACATTAGAAGACTTTGCTCAAGAAAGGAAGATAAAAGACAATTTTCTGGGAAGCTTTCAAAAGTGAAGCACAAATAAGGAAACATATTCTACAATATTGTTGTGGTTCAGAACAACGTTGCTTCCTCGTTATCCTTAGCTTTGTGAATTCAGTTTTTATGCTAACATTAAAGCTACACGGGTTAAATAGTGATTGAGAAGCTTGAGGTTTTGAAAATATTTTCTTTAAGAAAAACTCTTATTTAAAACTTCAGATAATAGAACAATATTTTAGATAACCTTTTAAAACCTGTCTGAAATCTTTAAGGCGTTGTTTTTTAAAGTTTCATCTGAAAATGAAAAGTTATTATAAACACAATTCAACCCTCCTCATTGTGTTTACTTGTGTTTCTATATTAATTTAAGTTAGATCTACTATCTAAAGTTTAAAAAGGATTGTCTGAGACTTTAGATGAGGTCTTAAACATTTTTTTCCTTTTAAAAACCAATTTTAAGAGATGTTTCCTTCCCATATTCACACTTAACACCAATTTGAATAGTTTAATATAATGATAATATATTGGGATAATGGTTAAGTAGATCACACTTAGATTTTTATCTATAGTCACTCTCAACTTTCGAAAAGTTGTGTTAAGTGTTAGATTAATTTAATTAATTTAATTAATGTGGCCCATGTATTTTAATAGTTTGACTTTAATAAAATAGGGCTCAGTGTGATGGTTGTTGACCCACTATGGAAAATAGAGTCAGAAAGGGTTATTTTAAAATCCCACTCATTTTCCTTTTTAAATATAAGAGAAGTTACCAAAATGGTTAACTGTGTGAGAGAAAACCTCCTAACCATCAAGGAGTCTGAAAAGTGAAGGAAAAAGGGAGAGAAAATTGATCATCAATTTTCACAGAGAATTGAAACAAGAAGAGTAAATATGGATCCAGATAATTAAGTGTCTCTGTCACTCTCATTGTTGTATAGGTGTTCAGTTGTGATCCTTCGAACAGTGGTTTCCGGTTAGAAGTTGGTTGTCAACGGCGGTTTACGTTAGACTTCGGTGGTGGTGTACCTCCAAACACTCTGACGCTCAAGTCAGCATGTGTAGCAGATAGGTTTTGTATAGTTAGAATAATGTACTTGATTTCAGCTTACTCAGCCTTATTTATATGCAGGTAAAAGGCGAGAAATTCCTTTAGGAAGTTGCAACGGTAATTTAATAGGAGCACAACGCGCCTGAATTAAAGTGGACTCACGTGCCCCGAGGCACATATGTCCGGATGTCGTTCCATGTCGGTTAGAGTCTATATTCGCTTGTTGTACGTAGCCAAGTAAATCCATGAGGTGGATGTCGGCACTTACAAGTCGGATGTCGGTCTAAAACATAGTTCATACTTGTTATCCTTATGTAGTTAAGTCAATCCACGAGGTGGATGCCGACATACCTAAGCTGGATGTCGGTCGAGAACAGTAGCCTCAAAGGTAGCATGCTGGTATGCCCCTTATATTGGTAGGCGCCTGCATCGTAAGCCAGTTTCGGTTGACCCGTAACGGAAACGGCATGAGGCGTATGTATGTCGGTCCAGAACAGGACTAAGCCTAGATAGATGTCCGCGGATGTCAGTCCTAACAAGTTTGATCAAGGGACTGAGCCCGAAACATTGTCAGAAGCAGGCCGGAAGTTGGTCCAGAACAATAGGTATGTGAGAACCATGAAATTCTAGATCCTGTGTGGTTTCCATAATTTGAATCATAGGAAACTATCATAATAGAAATTTACATTAAGTCCTTAACACTCAACAAGTGTATAGGCAGTGCAAGATAAAATAGTGAAAAACTTAAAGAAATAAATGAACACTTTCAAATTGGTGTTATTATATGGGACCGACCCAGTCAGTTCAATTGGTTGGATAGGATACAAGACCCATGGTCGGTCCGATCAATGTACCAGATCAAATTTGCTTATAAACCAGTCATGACATCATCAACTTGGTCTCAAACCAATGAAAATTGCCTAAACCGACCGATTCACAGGTTTTGCTTCTGTTGGATTGAAAGTTGGAATAATACATGAATTCAAAAATACCTTCCCCTCGAATCGAATGCGTGAACACATGCAGGACAAACGTGCTACAAACGAGCTCAGTAGCAATTCACTGAGTTGCTCTTTGTAACTTTAGAGCAAATTACTCTTACTGAAACATGAACATACAACTAAAATATATTTCATATTATAAAATATAAATTTCAATTTATAATTTATATTATTAAGCATGAATATATTTTCATAATTATTATCGCATATTATTTTATTATTTAAAATTTTATATAAAATTTAAAAATATATTAAATTATTAATAAACTATGAACTAATATTCGAAGGTGTATTGTGTTAAAACATACTACCTTCGTCCCTATTTAACTGTTCATTTGTAAACCTAATGCAATAATAATTACATCTTTCTCTATTGTACCCTTATGTTAATAAATGACTACTCACTATTAAAAAATAATGAGACCTAATTGTATTAAGAGAGATAAAGGGTAAAACTGAAAGGTTAAAATTTATTTGCATAAAAACAAGAGTAATAATTGCTTTCCTTAATATATGTGTTTTTTATTCAAGTGGAGAGTTAAATAGGAACGAAAATAGTAATTTTTATGAGAAGTATTAAATAGTTAAAAGAATTAATTTAATAAAAAAAATTTATGAAAGAAAGTATATTAAATTTCTGTCTATTTTAATTAAAAAATAATTTAAAAATATCAAATAAATATTATTCATTAAAGAAAATTATTTTAGTATTCAATTGATAAATTATTTAATTTTCTATCATAATCTTACCGGACTCCAACAGTGAAATAATATGAGATGGTTATATTGGGTATATCTCTATACACTCTAAAAGGTTTGTTATCTTCTCTGTGTAAAATAAGGATTCATGAAAATAAACTCTAATTGAATTTTGATAAGAGAATGATTTGGAAATATTTTTATCAGTCACAAAAAAAAAAGAAATATTTTTTATCGAAGAACAATCTTAACAAATCTATTTTGTATTAGATTATTTTATAAATATAGTCTTTTACTGGATTATTTTATAAATGTTATAACTTTTATTCTCTTTCATTTATACTGTATCGATTCTTGGTCCATCGGTGGGAAAATATTGGTTTGGACCACTGTAAAAGCCACCTTCATTTATACTGTATCGATTCTTGGTCCATCGGTGGAAAAATATTGGTTTGGACCAATGTAAAAGCCACCTTATAAGAATTCATCGTTTGCAGGAAATATATCCTATTTTTTTTACCATTCCCAGAAAAACAAAGAGAATATCCTAAACATCTTTGAATACATTAGTAGTTTAATTTGTATTTAGATTACATCCAGCTTAGAGAATCTTTGACGTCCTTGGACGACATCATGGATTCTTAGATTTTCACATAGTTATCTTATTACTTTATGAGAATTTTGAGTTTATCTCATTTTTATAAACATTCCGAAAATTTAATATACAAAATAAGTAGGAATATATTAAATTTTTGGAATGTTTATAAAAATGAGATAAACTCAAAATTTTCACAAGATAAAATCATAAAATCTAATCACTTCTTCTGTTTATATACGGGTGTAAGTTAAACCAAGTATTACACTATTGATAACTTTAAATTGAATGTAAATTTTAGGGTCTGTTTGGTTTGCATTTTCATTTCCTGTTTCCATTTTCTGTTTCCTGTTTTCTGAAATTTTACAAAGGAAAAACTGGAAATGCTGGAAACAAAAATTTGCTGTTTTCAGCATTTCCAGTTTTTCCTTTGTAAAATTTCAGAAAACAGGAAACAGAATGAAAACAGAAAATGAAAACAGAAAACGTTTTCTCAAACCAAACATGCCCTTATTGATTCAACTGTTGAATTATAACTATTTATTATCGTAATTATTAATTTATGTAAAATTTCGTAAAATTTTAACAATAATAACTTGATAATTAAATAATTCTTGTTTTCATATATTTCAAAAGTTTATATTACGTTAATTTTAACATATCTTGATGAGATATTAAATAATTTTAAATTAATGTCAAATTTTATAGATATGATCTACATAACACAACAATAACTTTCAATCCAATTGTGTACTTTAAAATACAATTATCTAAAAAAAATTATTCAATGGTATAATTAATATTTAGTATAATTTACGTAAATTTAACCCTCCTCTTTATATAAATATATATATTCTAAAAAATGAATCAACCATAAAGAATATGTTAGTAGTAATCTTCCAACATTACGTCTATGAATTTGTACTTTAGTAGCTACGGTTGCAAAAGTCCAACCGAAATAAAGAACGAAAGAAAATGAAAGAAACAAAAAGAAAAGAAATTTCGTGTTCTAGGTACGTCAAACTATTACTTGTAAATCATAAAAAGTGTTGCAATAAGAAAACAATTATCGTTTTGGTAAATTAGTGCATGTCTTTTTTTTTGTGTTCGGCAGTCAGCAGCTTTGTGAGCATCGATCATACTATTTTTTTAAAGTTGAACCTAATCTCTTGAAGGCATATTCTTCCCACATTCTCATCATACATAATTGAATATAGAGGATTATCTCTCTATAAATAAAAGTTAATTAATAATAAGTAGATTCAATATATATCCCTCATCCGAAAACATTGCATGTAGTGTTTTAATTTTCATTAATTAATTAATGGCTCCCAGCAGACCCCAAAAGGTAGTGCAAATGGCAGAAGAAGAAGATGGGCATGATGATGAGCCCAAGAAAAACGTGGTCAGAACATTGCCATTCTTTAAACTGTTGAGCTATGCTGACTTAGTGGATTGGATTCTGATGGGTTTGGGAGTTGTAGGCTCCATTGTGCATGGTATGGCACTTCCTGTTGGGTACCTGTTGTTAGGGAAAGCTCTTAATGCTTTTGGGGACAATATTAATGACCAAGATGCCATGGTCGATGCTCTTAAACAAGTAAGCAATACCATCATATACTAAAGTGCATGTTTGTAAATTCACATTGAGTTGCTCCAAACTCTTGATTGTTTTTACTAAATATGCTATATATTTCAGCAATTTTTTTTTATGTTTTGATTTTGACTCAAAACTTATAATTAAGTGAATGTGATAAATTGTAAATTTTACATTAAGTTAAAAAATTTATACTGAATTTTAGTATGAACTTACTTTAATTTTGTAGAAAAAAATCACATTCAAACTCATTTCTAAGTAAAATTAAATTCATTTAAACTCAAATTTGTAAATATTTACTTAAATACATGCTAAGATGTAAGAAAATGTTATCTAGTGCCATATGTATTATCTCATGAGCTTATCAGCTACATATAGTTAATTTTTTTCTCATATTAAATGGTACGACACTATTTTTTTTTTCTTGCTTTAGGGAGTAGTAGGAACCCTCAATTCTAAGCACATGCATATGATTACACAGTGATGAGGATAAAAATTGATGTAAACCCTTTAATACACCCTATAAGAGAGGAGATAAATAATAAGGGAAAAGAAAGAAATAAAAAAAAGTGATAGGGTTTAGGGTTTAGGGTTGATATAATAGAAATGAAAGAAAGAGAGGGAGAGAAATGAGATTCATTATTTTTTATTTTAATCACCTCGTTATGTTTTTATAACTATCGGTAAAAATAAATTAAAAAAAATGCACACCATAGGTATCCATGCTTGAGAAAGGACTTGGATATTCACAACCACACACCATGTAGAGAAACCTTTGTTAACCGAATTTCTTTATTAACAAACATAATTTGATTTGAATAAACTAATACGGTTGTTCTTGTTGGGTTCAGGTTGTTCCATTTGTGTGGTACATGGCCATAGCCACATTTCCTGCTGGGGTACTTGGTATATTGTTTCTTTCCTGCTATCAAGATTTCTAACTTTGTGTTTACCTTTTCATCTTCTATAAAGCGAGTAATTTATTTTAAAGAATAAAGTGCATAATAATTCTAACTTTGATGGAAAAACATTAAGACTTTGATATTTTATAAAATACAAGTTATTTACACAATAAATCATGCGTATACAATAATTCCTTCTTTTTTAATCACCAAACAATTAATGCATTGTTTGTGAAAATGTTAGATAGAGAAACCAGAAAGATAACAAAGAGATTATATAACAATCTCATCCGGTTTAGTTGAACTGAGTAAGGATATGGGAAAGTGGGTTGGGTCAGCGGGCTAACCACCAAAAAATGGTGGGGTGGGTTAGGTCCCTCCAGCCCATCAACCCACTCAGCCTGCACCGCCCAACCCCCCAACCTGGCAGACCAATAGGTGGGGCGGGGCGGGCCAGCCCGCGGGGTTAGACCGTAGGGCTAGCCTGCCAAATTTAACAATTTTTTAACTCTTTTATTTATATTTAGTATTTAACTATAATAATTTTATAAATATTGAGGAAAAATGTCATGTAAAGACAAAAAAGTATAAATAATTTTTTAATATTTTATTAAAATTCAAATTTACTATGTATTATATTTATTTTAATTTTTTATAATTTTTTGGGTAGATCAGGTCCGCCAACCCGCCTTAAAACGGGGTGAGTTGTATATGTTGGCCCATTTTTCTGACGGGCCAATGGCGAGGTGGGCTGACCCACTTTGCCACCCCTAGAACGGAGAGAAGAGAGTGATTTTTTCAATGGGACCCACCGATTTTTAAATCTCTGCATATGGCAAGAGAAATTGAGGAAAGAGATTGAATTTAAGTAAAATGTCTTTTTAACCTAAAAAATAAACAGTAAATAGGAATGAATGTTGAGAACATTTTAATAACTCAAAATTAACAAATCTCTTTTTTATTTATATACAACCAAATAACTATTCAAATTATTTTTTTTCTTATCCAAATTCAAATTATTTGTATACAACCAAATAACTATTCAAATTATTTTTTTTTCTTATCCAAATTCGGTCTCACATTCTCTTTTCCCTCTTCCTCTCTCCCTTATTTCTCTACTTAAATCAAACAGAGTGTAAAAGTTTATGAGCGTAAAAGTTTATATTCATGGAGCACATCCCCTCATTTTTATCATCATAATAAATCCATTTGGTTTTAGTACTTGCCAACTAAACGTGAATTACAAGGTGATGAAACTCATAGTAAGATCCAAATAAAAAACCAACGGGAATTGTTTTAAGTGATACATACTTGATTCCCCGCTAGGAGAGTTAGTTCCACTATAATGTGGATGTTACCTACTCAAAACAGGATTGTCTCCGTGAAGAATACCCGTGGTTTAAAAAAATAAAAAGAAAATATTTTAACAATATTTGCATTGTATGATTAGTAAATGTATTTTTCACAAATTTTTTATTTTTAACCACAAATTCATGTTAATGTTGTTAAATAACTTGAAACTGGGGTTAACCTCTCATAATGAAGCTTTAATGTAATTTGAAAGAACAGTATGCTGATTGCTGAACATGCATAATGAATCAAAATCATATAGTGATTGTTAGTTTTTATTTTCATATATTCTTTTTTTAAAAAAAATATTACATTCACGATTCAACCAGCTGCATTAAGCTTGGGATCTTGTGAACATTCATCGCCCTGATCACTTTTAAAATTATGCAGAAATTGGTTGTTGGATGTATACAAGTGAAAGACAGTTATCACGCCTAAGATTAGCATATCTAAGAGCAGTCCTGAGCCAAGAGATAGGGGCTTTTGATACAGAACTAACAGGTGGAAAAGTCATCACTGGAATAAGCAAGCACATGAGTGTCATACAAGATGCCATTGGTGAGAAGGTCAGAAAATAAAATCATGTTCACCTTTATTCCTCTTTATTCCTTCACAACATTTTGTGACTGAACCCCAAGTGAATTTCTTGCTCACAGCTGGGTCACTTCACCTCTAGCTGTGCAACTTTCTTTGCTGGAATTGTGATTGCTACCATATGTTGTTGGGAAGTGGCACTTCTGTGTTTAGTGGTTGTCCCGCTTATTCTTATAATTGGGGCAACATACACCAAGAAAATGAACACCATATCAACCACCAAATTGATTTACCATTCTGAAGCTACATCTATGATAGAACAGGTATATATGTACATATATACAAATCTAGTCTTCAATAACAATAGTACTTATAGTGTCACAATCACATAGATGTGCATCATGTAAACTAACTAAATCAACTTAAAACTCTGCTTATTTTTTTAACAAGCTCTGGTATTGATATTGCAGACAATAGCACATATTAAAACAGTATATGCTTTTGTTGGAGAGAGCACTGCCATCAAATCCTTCACAGAGAACATGGATAAACAGTACATTATAAGCAAAGGGGAGGCACTTGTGAAGGGAGTTGGAACAGGGATGTTTCAAACTGTGAGTTTCTGTTCTTGGGCTCTCATCATATGGGTTGGAGCAGTTGTGGTCAGAGCCGGGAGGGCAAAGGGAGGAGACATAATAGCTGCAGTGATGAGTATTCTTTTTGGTGCTATGTAAGGAAGCAACAAAATTCAGGCTTGTTTAGAATAGAGATAAAGATTACTAATGGAGTAACAAAACTCTCCTTGTGAATTGCAGATCTCTCACATATGCAGCACCAGACATGCAAATATTCAATCAGGCAAAGGCTGCAGGATATGAGGTTTTCCAAATGATCCAAAGAAAGCCACTAATAAAAAATGAACCAAAAGGGAAGATGCCTAGGAAAATTAAAGGTGACATTGAGCTACGAGATGTCTACTTTTCCTACCCATCAAGGCCAGAGAAACCTATCCTTCAAGGACTGTCCTTGTCAATTCCAGCTGGAAAGACAGTAGCACTAGTTGGTACCAGCGGGTGTGGAAAGAGCACTGTTATTTCCCTGGTTACCAGATTTTATGACCCCCTGAGAGGTTAGTTTAAATAGTTTTCACTTTTTTCTTTTATTTCTCTCTATTTTACCGGTAAACAAACTATATTAATGCAAGCAAATATATTAGATAAGCATAGGTACACCTTGTACAATGGCGTAGAATAACTATAATAAGTCAATAAGTTTGATATCTCATAATTGTCAACAAAGTTAATTCATTAAATGAAGTGTAAACACAAGATTAGATGAAAGTATAGAAGACTCCAAACGACACTGATAGTGCATTAGAATAAAGTATTGTAGGAATTGAGTGTGTGACCTTGTATGCAAATCAATGTTGCCAAGCTTTTAGCTTGACATTGTTTATCATATCCCAGGAGAAATTTTTATTGATGGTCACAAAATCAAGGATCTAGATCTGAAGTTTCTGCGAAGAAATATAGGGGTTGTTTCCCAAGAACCATCACTCTTTGCAGGCACCATCAAGGATAACTTGAAGCTGGGAAAAATGGATGCAAATGACGAAGAGATACAGAAGGCAACAGTAATGTCAAATGCACACACTTTCATATCACAGCTTCCTAATCAGTACCTAACAGAGGTGAGCTACTTAATCTAGTATGTCACTTTTTTTAGCTTAATTGTGTCTTGTGTTTGGTTTCCTTTTATCGTACTAATTTACAATTCTAAATTTCATACACTTCACTTTCTCTTACAACTCATTCTCTATCTCCTTTTTTCTTTTTATCTTTCTCTTCCCTTCCCATCACATCTCTCACTTTTTCTCTCTTCTTTTTCTTTCTCTCTCTCTTCCATCTACCTCTTCACCCAATTTTTGGGGTTTACAATGATATTTTTCCAATAATTTATAAGCTTTGTATACATTATTCTCATCCTTTTCTCATTTAATGCCATATAACAAGAAATAAGGAAGACAGGAGGCACATAAGGAAGTAACAGATATGTAAAAAAATTTCCAATCTTAGCTTAAAAAATAAATCGACTTGCCATGATTTACATATCCAGTGCATACAAGAAGCTTCACAAGAGAGAATCACCATAAGACATGCTTTCTGTATTCTATTCATATTAAGAAAAGTTTATGTGAATTGATATTCAATCTTGCTAACCCATCACAAAAATGAAGTATACCTTTCCAAGCCACCAAACAAAAATAAGTCACTTTGACCAGTCTCTGGATACATATATTCTTCCATTCATAACATTAATGGTTGCACCAGGTAGGACAAAGGGGAGTCCAATTATCAGGAGGTCAGAAACAGAGAATTGCAATAGCAAGAGCCATTCTGAAAAATCCTCCCATCCTTTTGCTTGATGAGGCCACTAGTGCCCTTGATACAGAGTCAGAAAAGCTGGTTCAAGAAGCACTTGAGACAGCTATGCAGGGAAGGACTGTCATCTTGATTGCACATAGGCTCTCAACGGTTGTAAATGCAGACATGATTGCTGTAGTGGAAAATGGACAAGTTGTAGAGACAGGAACACACCAGAGTTTGTTAAACACAAGCAAATTCTATAGTACGTTATTCAGCATGCAGAACCTTGAAAAACCAGTTCCAGAATCCAGGTAATTAGCCATTTAATGTTAATTTTTCTTAGTATATCACGAACCAAAGGGTGTAGAGGAAGCACTCTAACCAAATTAAATGTTTAATGGATAGAACTACAATTTCCAAAAATAAAAGTGCCCGCCAAGAAGATATTATTCCTGATGAAATTAGACCACCACAAGAGACCCAGAAAGAGGTCCAAAGAACTCTCCCTGAGCATTCTGTACTAAAGGAACAGAACAAGACAAGCACAAGAGAAAGAAGTATATTTTTCAGAATTTGGTTTGATTTAAAAAAGGAGCTGGTGAAGATTGCTATTGGCTCGTTTGCAGCAGCTTTCTCTGGCATCTCAAAGCCATTTTTTGGGTTCTACATCATCACCATTGGAGTAGCATACTTTCATGAAGATGCAAAGCGGAAAGTTGGATATTTTTCAGCCATTTTCTCTGCAATAGGGTTGCTTTCATTATTTAGCCACACCTTCCAGCATTACTTCTTTGGAATGGTTGGAGAAAAGGCCATGGCAAATCTCAGATGTGCTCTGTATTCAGGTATCAGATATTTCCCTATGAGAATTTCCGCACACAATAATCTAATTTCTCTTTCCTGGTAAAAAATACTGAGGTATAAGCTGAAAATCCTAAAACAATGCAGCATATACATAAAATTTCTGTATGATTAAACGAATACCAGCCAATAATCCTTTTGACTTTTTACAGGTGTGCTTCGGAATGAAGTAGGCTGGTTTGACAAATCTGAGAACACTGTTGGCTCATTAACTTCACGCATTATCAGTGATACTTCCATGGTCAAAATCATAATTGCTGATCGCATGTCCGTGATTGTGCAATGTGTTTCCTCCATACTGATAGCAACAGTTGTCAGCATGATTGTCAACTGGAGAATGAGTTTGGTAGCTTGGGCTGTGATGCCCTGCCACTTTATAGGTGGTCTCATTCAAGCCAAGTCTGCCAAAGGGTTTTCAGGTGACTACTCCACTGCACATTCTGAGCTTGTTGCTCTTGCATCGGAGTCTGCAACCAACATAAGGACTATTGCGTCATTTTGTCATGAAGAGGAAGTACTGAAGAAAGTCAAAACATCTCTGGAATTTCCAATGAAAAAGTACAGGAATGAAAGTATCAAATATGGTATCATTCAAGGTTTCTCCCTTTGCTTGTGGAACATTGCACATGCTGTTGCTTTGTGGTACACAACAATTCTGGTTGACAGACGTCAAGCCTCCTTTGAAAATGGAATAAGATCATACCAAATTTTTTCTCTCACAGTGCCTTCTATCACGGAATTATACACGCTGATCCCAACTGTCATCTCTGCTATCAATATACTCACCCCAGCATTCAAAACCCTTGACCGTAAAACTGAAATTGAACCAGATAAACCAGATGATTCCCAGCCTGAGAGGATCCAAGGAAATGTTGAATTTGATCATGTAATATTCAACTACCCTTCAAGACCTGCAGTCACTGTTCTTGACAATTTCAGTTTACAAATTGAAGCTGGATCGAAAGTGGCTTTTGTAGGACCAAGCGGCGCTGGAAAATCCTCTGTTTTGGCCCTTATACTAAGATTTTACGATCCAGGTGCAGGAAAGGTATTAATTGACGGGAAAGACATACGGGAATATAATCTAAGATGGTTAAGGACACAAATAGGGCTGGTACAGCAAGAGCCACTGCTTTTTAACTGCTCGATTAGCGACAATATTTGCTATGGCAATAATGGGGCTTCTGAAAGTGAAATAGTGGAGGTTGCCAGGGAAGCAAACATACATGAATTTGTGAGTAATCTGCCAAATGGATATAACACTGTTGTAGGAGAGAAAGGCTGCCAGCTTTCAGGAGGGCAGAAGCAAAGAATAGCCATTGCCAGAACATTACTAAAGAAGCCTGCAATACTGCTCCTTGACGAAGCAACAAGTGCTCTTGATGCTGAGTCTGAAAGAATTATAGTAAATGCTTTAAAAGCAATGAACCTGAAAGAAGACAGTGGCTTGTGTTCAAGAACCACCCAGATCTCAGTAGCTCATAGACTTTCCACAGTAATAAACTCAGATACCATAATTGTCATGGATAAAGGTAAAATTGTAGAGATGGGCTCCCACTCAACCTTAATAGCAGAAGATGCGGGGCTTTATTCTAAGTTATTCAGGTTACAGAGCTTTGAAGAAGCTTCATAGGTTGATAGACAATAGTTATATACAGACCTGGTACTTGAAACTATGAAAAGTATGTGTATCATTTCATAGAACTAGGGTTTTCTAAAATTTCTTCTCTAATTCTGATGTAATAAAATTATAGTCAGAATAAATGTGAAGAAAAATAGTTCAATAACATGAAATAAAAGATAGTGCCTGGATGTAGCAAAGTGCTTTATATGGCTGTCTAACATTCAAGGAAGACACTATCAATTGTCTTGAGTTTTTCCATCTCCTCCTCACTAGCAATTCCAGGATCAACATAACATAACTGAAATAGAAGCAAGACCATCAATCCTAATCATTTATTGAAGCAATGAATGCAATTCTAAATTTTTGTTAAAAGAAGTAAGACCTGGTATTGTGGCTTCTTCAGTGAATGCACTCCCCTTTTTATGAGTTTCTGCCATCCAACTTTTTGCCTTAGTGATCTTTCAAGGGCAGCTGTACCCTGTAATGATAAATTATAGCATTTGAAACTTGAAAGGATGCATAATCATTATACAACATGCATACTCCAGAATAACCTTTTAATGTGGGTGTGTGTGAAACTGCCAGGAAGGTAACTACTTCCAAGTATTGATAAAATGAACTATAGAGCTCATACTAGTTCAAAGAATACAAGCAGACAAAACCAGATAAGTGAGGATTATCATGTGAGTCCTAACTCTGATATACTTTACTTAGTAGTTTGGCCCTGGTGTCAATCAAAAGTAATGTACTATTTTGTTTCAACCAGTTAGAGAATAAAATACTTGACAAGAAAACTGAAGAAGACCAGTAGAAGGTAAGACTCAAAACAAGTTCAGTTTTATTTGAAATAATGGTAATGATAATGATAATAATAATATAGAGAAGAGGAGGCAACTATTGACTTTCATTTTAGTTGGAAAGAGTAAAGAATTAGGGAGCAAAGTTTTTCCATACTTTCATCACTTTCTCTGCCTTGGGTTTTCTCTGTTGTTCTTAATATTTTACATATATGCACTTATTTCCATGAGTAAAAGAATGATCAGTGAGAGCTCTCTGCTCATATAACACAAGTTTTGAATTATCACTCTATTTTCTAGGATCTTGGAAAGACCACTATCTTTTGGATCCCTCAAAAATGTCTTTGCAAAACACAACTTCATCTTTCCATTCTCAAAGTAATTTTTAGTATGAGAAGATATTTTTTCTGTATAATGTCAAATTCACTATATCTGGTCCTTTTTTACTTTTGTTTATTGCTGATGATAAAGCTATAAAGATGCTTGCATGATATGCAATTGCACAAAGTCATCTATATTACGATCAACAAAATAAATATTAACAATGAAATATGAAGCTGGCAATGCAGATAAATTACATGAGCCGGGTCCAAAACTAGGAGATTATATTCTAAAATTCCATTCCCTTGGTGTTTGACGTGAATTCCAACTATTGTTCTTGAGTGACCATCGTGTTGAAAGTACAAGGGTCTGTCCAAGAAAACTTTCAAAAATTAAAACACTGTAAGAAACAAAATTATTTGTGTGGTTAAAACATGTGCATCTAAGATGTGCCCTCACTCACGTTTTCTCACTGATCACAACATGCTGTTCACCAAACTGGATTGTGCTTTTATCAGAAAAGTAATTCCACACAAAGTCCATGAGAACTTGACAAGCCTCACTTTTTTTAGCTTTATTTTTTACCATCTTATTACTACTAGCTTTATTCATAGTGCTATCAACACTTGAACCTGGGACAGATTGGGATTCCTCAGGACCAAAATCCACTACTCTTGCCCTGAGAGCAAGGAACGCAAAAGAGCAGCACACTCAGTAGTCCCTATCCATTTTTTTGAACCATAAATAACATGATGAAATTGAGCAGATCCAGGTGCATCAAAACCCTTTTCCCAAGCAATCTCAAGCCATCTCTGGAGCGACGGAATATCAGGAACAAACCCTGCACCACCAAACAAAGCTTCCCTTGCTTCTGGTCTTTGCACTAGCAAGTGAGAACTAATCATTTGAATGTTACGCCATCCACAACCCCATCCAGCATCCACAGACTCAAGGCTCTGAAAATGATCAACACAACCTGACAAAATGCTTTTTGAATTTTCAGCTTCAGACTCCAAACAATTTCTCAACAAGGCCATCAAACCCCCTTCAACTTTGTAAAATTTGCTCTTTGTCTGTAAACCAATCAAGCAAGAGATTTTATCATCCAATTTACATTCCCTGTTATCTCTACTAGTCCCATCACCATTACAATCTCCAGAAATTGCTTCATACTGTGAACCACTGGCTGCTTTTTCAATCTGCAAAATATAATATAAGAGAATCTCCAGCATAGATTAAATACCTCATAATATATTCTAGACTATGCATTAAGGGGGAAAGGGGGAAACAAGATTCACGCACGGGTTGGGGTTTAGCAAAAATTGGTTCAGCTAATCACATTTTAATGTGGGAAAGAAAATGGCCTTCAAAACGATAAACAGAAAATAAAAAAGAAGTGGGTTGTGAGCAATGTGAAAATGAGAAAGGGAGAAGAAAGTGGTACCGGAAGAGATTGAAGGGGTGAATTTGGAGAAAGATGAATTTGTTGGGGCGGATCATAATTAGCGTCGAGATCATCAAAGTGAGCGTTGGCGTGCCTGCATTTGCAGAATCATATTGAAATGGGTAAGAAGAAGAAGAAAAAAAAGAATAAAGAAAGGGATATACATATGCATATATACCATTGGAGTTGAGATGAGGGAACTGGTAAATTGCAAAAGGGGCAAGTACTCCATGAATCTGAATCCATATTGCCTTTTGTTGTTATGTTAATTATCAGAAAGAAAGAAAAGCAAATACAACAGTAGGAAGGATAATGGTAAATTAATTTAAGGGGTTGCTAACCAATTACAGTGTGTTAAAAAGAGTGCGCTAAAATGAGGGTTAGTTATTCAATAGTACATGTTTCCTTTTGCTTCCCTGACAAGTTAGACATGTTGCTGTGCTCACCGACTATGCCACCAGATTATTAATAAATGATATGTGTTTATCTAAATTTATGCATGAATAAGAATATATTTTCTTATTTTATATACTAAGTGATTTTTTTTTTGTTTTTTTGTTTTTTAGTACTATCGTAAGTTACTCATTAAATAATTTAAAAAATATAGTTATAAATACATCTTCCTAATAATTTAAATTAAAGATTTAATAATGAGTGAATTACTGTTCTAATTCTAAAAGTGAAAAATAATAGTCGATTAGGGTGTTCTTATCCAATCCAATCTAATCCAATGCAAATCGCAAAAACCGAACCGAAAAACAGAAAACCAAATCAAACCAAAATCCAAAAAACCGCAAACCGCAAAAACTGAAATTTTTTTATTGGATTGGATTGGATTGGTTTTCGGATCCTATGTTGAAAACCAATCAAATTCAATCCAAACCGAACTTATATATACATATATTATTACTTATAAAATAATCATATATTTATACTTGTATACATATATATTTATAGAAAATACTTATACTAATATATTTTTTATGATTTTATTATATAATATCATGTTAATATTTCTATAAATATATCAATATAAAACTAATTTTAAATTGGTTTTCATGTCTCATGTCATTATTTTTATACAATTTTATATTAATTTTAATAAACATAAGTTTCAATCAGAAAATATTTACTATTACTTCATTATTTTATCAATTTTATCAAATATTTATTGTTGCTTTTAAAAACTGAAAATCGATCCAATCCAATTTAAATGGGATCGAATTGGATCGGATTGGATCGAATTTGAAAAAATATCAAAATTGATCGGATGATGAAATAATAAAACCGCAATGATTGGATCAGATGATTTTTTTGCCTCAAAAGCGATCCAAACCGAACCGCGAACACCCCTATAGTCGATCACTTCAATCAGTTGGTAAAATTATCCATTTACCCACTATCCATCCTACTCATACAAATTAAAATTATATCCAATCCTTTCATTTAAAAGTTAAACCCCTAATAAATAGGATTAAATTAGGTCAGGTATTATATTATATGGATTACTAATCCATCCATTACATTTTTAAATCAATTGGATTATGACAAAAAGAATCAGGGAGTTCCTTTTAGAATTCCCCTTTTTGCTATTCACACCCCATCCCATCCCATACCCTCTTTTCCCATACTACCCCACCCCCACTCCATGCTCTACCCCTCCCCTGCTGCACATGGTAGCAGCCAATCCCCCAACATTCTAAAAGCAACTCCCAAAGAATCATTAAATTATATAATAAAATAGAACAATTAGTCTGAAAAAGAGAGGGCATTGTATAAGGGTTTAGGGCTTTGCCTTTGGGCGCAGTTCATCTCTACAAAATTAAATTTTATTAAATGATTTTTGTAATTATTAATTATAAATGCAACTATTAATCAAAGTCCATATTTTCCTTTTGGGTTCCTCCCCTCCACATTACCATTAAAATAAATCCATCTTGAAAATATATTTACAGTTTCATAATTACTTTTATAAGTTTCATCTTGAAAATATATTTACAGTTTTATAATTACTTTTTTAAGTTTAGCATGTTAGAAACAGTTCTAAACCCATAATTACTTTTCATAGGTTGTCCTACGCGAGAAATATAAAATTATTGTTAAGCCCATAAATTGGCGCTAGATATTAATTGTTTTGACCTACTATATTTTTTTTTGGTACGATTATGAAGATTAGTATTAACTCAATTTTTATTTATTTTCAAAAAATAAATAAAACATCTGAGTTTAACATATTTATTGGGGGTTAATTTTTTTTATTTCTATAAGTAATAAAGTTAAGAGTTCTAAATTTAACCTAATTATAAAATCTATAGATGGTATTTAACCTATAATGTACATATATAGTAGGTAGATAAATATGGAAAGTTTAGGAAAGAGAAAAATAGAAAGAAAAAATAATAAAAAAAGAATGTGAAAAATGTAATATGAAATAAAGAGAAAAAAAATAAGGTGTTAAAGGAAGTGTAAAACAAAAAAAATGTGAAAAAATTATTATTCTTTTTTAAAAATATTAAAACTTTGATAGTTAACTTTTGGGTATGGAAAGTAGCTAGGAAAAGAAAGAGATAAAAAGAAACAAATTAAGAGAGGGTGTGAAATAAATGACAATTGATGTGATAGGAAAAAAAAGAGATAAAAAGAAAAAAATTAGGTGTGAAAATATCTTATACATTTTAAAGTTAAACTATTAAATAACTATTATATTAAGCAAAAAATTGTGAAATTAAAATATAAATATAAAAATATAATAACTAAAACAATTTTAAAATTTATTAATCTAGAAAATGATAGAGACACAGACGAGGTTTCTTGAAAGAAGAAGATAGAGATATCTCAGCAAGAGTCTTTGCAATTAGTGATCTCTTCTTGAGAGAATATCAACCCTTCTTCTTCTTCTTGAAGTGAGATGAGCTCAATGGATGGAGCTCTAATACAATCTTACGAAAATATATAAGATGGAGCCGTATTAGGATAATAAAGTGCATTTGATTAGGAGTATCATGGAACCCATGGATCATCCTAAAGGTAACCAAAGATTCAGAAAACTCATTTGATATTACTGAAAAGATGCAGAAATGAATTTAAACAACTAGTATTTATAGAACTAAACTATTCAACTATTTAACTAACTATTAACTAATTGGTAAAACCAAAATTAACAAATTGACTAAATGAATTATATTCCTAATAATGAGTTTGATGAGAAGCCCCAACATTTCACTATCTCAGCATGCTAAGCTTCATCTCTTCTCATGAACTGACCCACCATTCTTAGAAAGATGGTTTATTAGGTCTCTGTAATTCCTGAGCTCTTCAAGTGCATCAGTAACTCCTCCCTGGGAATGTGTTGAATGCCAACTTGGATCTTGGCGCAGAGGAGGTGCTGTCCTAAGCATGTGCACAAGAGAACCAACAGCTGCATTTTGTGAACATATGCCCCTTGGTAGTGATGTTGAAGCCATCTTTGAATCACTCTTACCATCCATATTATGACTATTTGCCCAGAAAAAAATAACAAAATGAAAAAGCAGTAACACAATGAGATACTAAAATACAAATGGTAAACATTCAGAACAGACAGGACAAAATCAAAGCAGAAGGTTAAATAAGAAGATTGTGTTGAAACAGCATAACAAAGCCTTACATTGTATTGTCCAACAATTTCCAAAAAAACTCTAATAAGAAATATATAAAAAGTTTATAGAACACATCAAAATCCAAAGATTTATCATCAGTAACTTTATTTAAGCAGGAAATAAAACATATTTGGTGTACCCCGAAATCACGTTTTAGACGTGGATCTAGTTAAACACTAATCTCATTAGCGTTGACCCGATTTCACATTTAAAACGTGGTTTTATGCTAAACCAAACACATTAATAATTCCTACAGCTTTCATGGAGGAAGGACTAATTAGTAATTAATAAAACAGGTTCATATATATCAAGGTATTATCTGCTCATGATTGTAAATGGCAAAGTCAATCAAAGTATACCTGAGTTGAACATCTGGTGTATCATAATCACCAACATCAAAAGGACATGAAATGTCACCATCATCCTGAAAAGACAATCTACTGTGAGAATGTTGAAATGGCACAGAAGATAAATGTCCTGCTCCTGCTTTTCTCTGTGGAAAGGAAGTTGCACAAACACTCTTTTCTGAGGCATGGAAAGACCTAAAAGAATCAGTATTGGGGCTTCCAACATAATCATTAATAATCTTTGATGGCAACAATGACATTGAAGGCTCAAGGTTGAAATCAGATATCTTGCTATTGTATGTCACAGAAATACAAAGCCAACCAGGAAGGGCCTCTACAGGAGTGAACTTGTATTCTTCCAACATTCCTCCCTCTGCTTGAGAGAGTGGAACATTACATGAAGAAACCTTGTAAATGATATCAAAATTACAAGTATGACTCGATCTACTTAGCTTCTTAAATATTTTATAAGCTGGGAGAAGCCTCATTTGAGAATAAAGAGAACGGAGCAATACTATTAACTTCCTGTAAGTCTTCCTGTGAGAGTTAGTAATTTCACCAGTTTGAGGAGCCATTACTTGCGTTTGGGGGCACTCAAGTGTACAACCCACCTTTCTAAAACTGTTTCAACAGAAGAACCAGTTCGTTCATGAACTAGTATAATGTCAATTACCATTGGATCTTTCAAATTTTTGTGCCAAAAGTTTAATTTATCTAGAGGAGCAGGTCTAACACCTAATGCCAAGTTAAACCACTTGCAAATCCTCTTCAAACGAGAACCTTGGGACGAGTCATCACCACTTCTATGATGTGGTTGAAATGAAGGAACCCTTGATTCTAAAATAATGTTCAAGCTCTTCATAAGGAATTCAGAAACAATTTGTTCCATTTTCCCTGATTTGGGCTGCATTTTGCTCTGCAAATCTATCCTTCCCCAGGAAAAAAAATTGAATCCTAGCTAAACTGCACCTCCACCCAAGAATAAATTTTTACCCAAAAAAGAAATACCCTTTCCCACTTGAAATGCGTCCACGAAAACCAGTACCAAGAATTGTTCTTGACCATGAAAAAACAGCCAATAGTGAGTGCATTTATAGAGCAATAGCATTCCAAAACTCAATATAATGCACATTTATGCATGCGGCATGCCGAAAATTTAACTTTGCACAGGGATTCGAGAGCAATAATTAAAAAGATCACACGACCGGGAATATCACTTATTATTTACATTACATAATCTATTCAAATTATTCCCTAATATCTATATTTAAATTTATAATTAATAATTTTAAATAATCAATCAATCAATCAAATATTTGGGGGCCGAAGTAACGCTTAATGATAAAATATTTTTGATAGGATCTATATAATTAATAAAGAGATTGATTTGATTTCTCAAATTCCCAAATTCATGTTGATGTGATTTCTCACTTCTTATCAGGGCAATAGTGTGAAAAAATACACAAATAAAAATTCTCTTCTCTCTCAACTTTTTTGAAAGTGGTCGTTTTTTAAAAGTGTTTAGTAATATTTTTTATTCTCATTTTTATGAGAGTGAGTCTGTTCTTTTTAATATTTAATATTTATCCTTTATTTTATAAGTTATCTGAATTATTTTTAATATTACAGGTCATAATTATTGTCCTTGATTTGGAACCTGTATAGTTTTTGGGAGAGCAATGACAATTTTATTTTTTTCTAATTCTTTTACAAATTTATTTGACATATGTAATAAACAATAAATAAAAAATATCAAACGAGTGTAATTATTGTGAATTACAAGTCACCCTTTCTACATAATTATATTAATATAATAACAAATTTTAAATTAAAGATTTTATACGTTTTATTCATTCATTTTTACCAAAAATGAACAATCCCGTACACTGCATGAGCTATAACACATATTATTTGATCATTATCTTCTCCAGTTTTATAATTTAATTAAAGAATTATCTATTTGATTCTCTCACATTATTTATTTTTAAGGTATACATAACATCTTTTTCTATTTAATTTATTTATTTTACATGTGTTTATGCTATAAATATTTATACATTATATTTAAATAAAATAGGAGTTTTAGAAACAAGACAATCTTATTTTTTCCTAATTGTTTTATGAATTTATTTAACATAATTAATAAATAATAAACAAAATGAACACTTATGTATTACACGGGCTAACACACTGGTTATCACCTATGATGCGGATATATATATATATATTTTATATAATTAAATTTATAATAAATTAATATCTTTAAAATTTAAAAATTAGATATTTTGAAATTTAATATACATTATTATTTGATGATATTTTATAATAATTTTGAAATATAATTTGCATTATTATTTGACAATAATATATAATGAAATTAATTAAAATCATAATGAAAAAAATAAAGATTTATATTACAAATAAGGATTAGAATAGAAAAGATAGGATAAGATTTTGAATATTAATAAATTTTAAAAGAATATAATAAAAAAAATTATCAATTTTTTTTTATTTTCTATCAATAAATTTTAAAAGAATAGAATAAAAATATTTTTTATTTTTATCTTTATTATATATAAAAGTAATGTTCTCCCTTTTATTTATTAATTCATTTGCTTAGAAAAAAAATATAAAGTAATGTTCGTCGAGGAATTTATACCTAATATGTGTAGTAGAGAATAATAATGATATGATTTTCAAGATATATGAATTCAATCTTTCTCATATGAGAAATATTCAAAAATATTATAAGTTTAAATTTAAAACATTTATAAATTATTTGTGTGTGCAATATATTATTTTAGCATATATAAGAAAATTTTAGAAATATTATTATTTTAAATTTAAAATTAAAATAAAATATTTTGTGTAAGGAGTTTATTGTTTAAGCATATCAATAAGATTTCTTTAGTAAAATACTTTTTAAAAAAATATAATAAAAAAACTTTACAATAATGATTCACAATGTAAAAGGGGAAAAAATAAAACAAATAATAATGGTGTGATTTTCAAGATTTTATATTACAATATTTCTCACATGAATTTTACAAGAAAATTTTAAATAAAGAATACACACTTTAGTCAAATTTTTTACAAATTAATTTGGGTAAGTAGTATATTGATTGAAAATAATAATCAAATCCCCTTAATTGAATAAAATTTTAAAAGTATCATTGAAATTATCTACACTATGGATTCACAATCTAAAAAAGTAACATTAATAGAGATGTCGGGGATTATAGCCTTTGCAGCAATTGAGGAGGTTGGACTTACTGTTACATTTATAGCCTTGTTGTAAGGGTGATTTGGCTAAATTTAATATTTACAATATTTAATTAAAACATTTCTTATGTTTAATTTTTTTTTTTTACATTTTGTAGGGAAGATTTGGCTAGTTAAATCACTAGCAGTAGGGGTGTAAGCGGATTCGGACCAACCCGCGAACCCGACCAACCCGAACCGAACCGAACACAATAATGCAGGTTGGATTGGGTTTTCAGTTCGGTTCGTGTTTAGTTAAGGAAAACTGAACCCAATCGGTTCGGGTCTCGGGTTGCATAATTCTGGAACCGACTTACCCGAACCAAACATCTACTTTCACCCAGTCTCATTTGCCATTCCCTATTATGTGTTGGTGTTGTGACTTGAGAATCTAGAAGCTTCTGTTGCAGGCTCGAGAGCGCACAGCTGCACGCCTCCTCGACCACCACGTCCTTCCAGCCGCGGCCTCCCCGACCACCACATCCTTCCCTCGCCGCACAAATATCTTCCACCGCTTACGACCGTGTTTCCTTCCTCGACCGGAGATGCTACGATTGGGAGAAGACAGTCTCACAGTGCAAGAATACGACGCGGTTAGAGACGCCGGATGCGACGAACTGCGAGGTGTGGAGGAAGGCGTGCTCGGATGCGGTGAAGAGCATCTGTTGGAGACGACGAATCTGTCGAAGATGATTAATGATGGTGGTGAAGCACAGTGGCTGGGGCAAAGAACAAAATGGATACGATGGTGTAGTAGTGGTTAATAATGGTGGGAAGGAGTTTGATTTTTAGAGAGAAGGAGATCTGATTTTTTTAGGTAGAAGAGGAAAAAGCTACTGGGTGAAGAAGAGGAAAAGGCACCGTGAGATTTTTCCATTCTTTTAAAAAGGAATTTGTTTTAACAAATCATTTTTTATTGTGGACCCGATAACCTGACCCGATCCAACCCGTTAATGGTCGGGTTGGTTCGATTCGGGTTGTGCAATAAAATTTTTCAAACCCAACCCAAAGGGATTTCATTGGTTTGGACCTCAAAACCCCCACGACCCGACCCGACCCGTTTACACCCCTAACTAGCAGGAATGAAGAAGGACATGGTTTGGCTAGTTAAATATCCAATACTAGTTGTAGATTGTTAATTACTTATCAGCACTAAACTTGTAGTGAACTAGTAATTTGAGACATGTATTATTATTGTTATTTGTTATGTTGGTGTGTTTATGAGTGATTTCCTATACTGTTACTTCTGTAGTTTGTTATTAATAATTACTGTTACAAGATTACTGTTACTGTTATAAGCTTATTGTCATAAGCTTAATTGTATTTTTATTTAGTATGTTGCCTTGGACATTCTGCTGTTATAAGCTTGTTGTCATAAGTTTAAATGTTTAATTGTATTTTTATTTATTACGTTATTTGGGACATTATCATAAAAAACTACACTTGTAAGCTTGTTGCTATAAGCTTATTGTTATAAAATTATTACCATATAAATTAATATGTTGTTTGAGACATTTTGATAAAGAAAATTGCAGGTGATTTAAGCTTTATTGGCCTATTTATAATGAAAAATAATGACTTTCTAATTTTTTCGCATTTTTTTAGTAATCTAAAAAATATTTTTTTTTTCAAACATGAGGTCCGACCCAAACCAACCTGTTCAAGGTTGGGTTGGTTCGGTTCGAGTTAGAATTTGGATAGTGAAAAAAAAAAGGCAGAACCAAACCAATCCAACCCGAGATGTTTTCATTGGTCCGACACTGTTTTATCCCAAGCTCAACCCGACCGATTAGACCCCTATACACCATACTAAAAATATTGTTAGCAATAAATTATTTAATAAGCTCCTCCTGTAATATTTGTTATTATATTTTTTATTTTAAAAGTAATAAAATACAATTTTCAAAATATTATATTTAAAATATTCAAATTATATTATTTTTTTATAATATGTATAAAATATTAATAAATCTGTGAAACACACATGTTTTATCTCTAATAATATCTATTTTAACATATAAACTATTTATCACACCTAAAAAAAAATTAAAATATGAAAAAAAAAATCATACACTTTTAATAAAGATAAATAAGAATATCGTGCAAGGCACATACTTATAGCATGTTTGGTTTAATGTTAAAACGTGATAAACTCACGTTTCCAACAGAAATAGTTGTGTTGAAAAATCTACATTTGAGTTTGGTCAATCTTAACGTCAAATCAAACACATACATAACTATTATTTTTTTGGTTTCATATTGGTTTGAATTATATGTACAAACCTCAAATTATTTTGAATTATGTTTATGAGATCAACTTATTTAAAGATTTTTTTCCAATTCTTTCATGATATTATGGTATTAAATAGTTAATTTTAATCTCAAGGGATTAGTTAAATGGGGCAAGCAGGGTCTCGTCGAACCCCCATTTGTTCTCTTGGGGATAAGGTAAAATGTAAGTACTAAGTAAGTGCTCTTTGAGCCCGGAAGCATTCTCTCCCTTAAACCATGGCACCATCCCCTCACTCTAAATTTTTTGTTAAAAAAATAGTTAATTTTATCTTAAACTGACGTACCATGCGGAAAATTATACTAACAGTAACACAATAGAAAAAGGAGTAAACCACCACTTTAGTCCCGAGAAGTGTGGTCAACTGTCAATTTAGTCCATGAATTGAAAAAATTGTCAATTTAGTCCCTGAAAGTGTAAAATGTCGGTCAGATTAGTCCTTTTGTAACTGTGCGTTAGTTAACAAAATGTGAAGCAAAAGGACTAATCTGACCGATGTTTTACACTTTCAGGGACTAAATTGACAGTTTTTTCAATTCAGGGATTAAATTGACAGTTGACTACACTTTCAGGGACTAAAGTGGTGGTTTACTCTAGAAAAAGAGAAGAGAATCTAGAACAGTGAATAGTAAAAGGAAGCGACTCGAGGGATGGCAATTGAGCCCAAGCCCTATGGGTACCCGCAAAAATTACCCGCAATGGGCAGGGTAAAAACCCGCAAAGCGGGTATGGGCGCGGGTACGGGCAAAAGCCCGCATTTTTTCATGGGGACGGGCGCGGGTACGGGCACTTTGATGCCCAGCCCGCCCCATACCCGCACTCATATGTATACTTATTTAACAAAAAATTCCATATATACTTATATATATATAGATATATTAATTTTATTAAAATATCTAATATATTTATACATATTTTTAAAACTAATATATATATAATATTACAAATTAAAATATATTTTTATAACTATCTATTTGTGTTTTTTTTTACTTTATAATATATGACTAATTAATGTTAATAATAATTTTTTACAGATCTTGAAGAATTCTAACACATGATATCCAAGTTTATAAAATAGTGGGACGTGAAGTATATTGTAATATTTAATAAAAATTTTGAACTTTAGATCATTTGTAGTGTTTTAGAACATCAACATATTGTGTTTCAATATAATTAAATTGTTGTATCACTGATATGTAAAAATTATGTTTGGACGATTTTCGAGTAACTTTTTCAATTGAGATATAGTTTTCTTAAATTAATATTTTTTTAATAAGTTGTTTATTTTTTACTTAATAAAAGTGCGGGTAACGGGCGCGGGTACGGGCATATAGGTGCCCAACTGGTATGGGGACGGGCACTGAAGTTACTGCCCACGCGGGTACGGGCGCGGGTACGGGCTTTTTTTGAAAACGCGGGTACGGGGACGGACACTGTGGTACCCTGCCCAGAGGGTACCCATTGCCATCCCTACGACTCGTTAAAAAAAATGTGAATAATAAAAGGAAGCAAAGCAAATGCATCAGCAAGGTTGAACAGGTCAACAGGGTTAAATACCGCGATTGAAAACTATGCTTCTTGAATCGTTGATTGAACCTGGCCAGACCTGATTATGGTCTATTTATACCCATGTAGGGGTGTTCATATTCAATCCAATCTCGTACAAACCGTAAAAACCGAATCGAAAATCGAATTAAACCGAAATCTAAAAAACCGCAAATTGCAAAAATCGAATTTTTTTTATTGGATTGGATTGGTTTTCAGATCCTATGTTTAAAACCAATCCAATCCAATCCAAACCGAACTTATGTATACATATATTATTACTTATAAAATAATCATATATTTATAAAAATACTTATACTAATATATTTTTTATGATTTTATTATTTAATATCATGTTAATATTTCTATAAATATATCAATATAAAACTATTTTTAACTTAGTTTTCACGTCTCATGTCATTCTTTTTATATAATTTTATATTAATGTTAATAAATATAATTTCTAATAAGAAAATGTTTATTATTACTTCATTGTTTTATCAATTTTATCAAATATTTATTGTCACTTTTAAAAAACCGAAAACCGATCCAATCCAATCCAATTTAAATTGGAATGGATTGGACCGGATATGAAAAAATATCAAAACCGATCGGACGATGAAACGATAAAACTACAATAATCGAATAGGATGATTTTTTTGCTTCAAAACCGATCCAAATCAAACCGCGAACACCCCTATACCCATGTCGCAACACCACTCAATGACACAAACAATTGGCATTGTTAAGTCAAAAATTCCCATTACAACTGTAAATTCAGTTTAGATTAATATAAAACTTTATATGTGCTGCCAACGATGTCTTATATAGATAGCCCAGTTCTTTAAAATATTATGTTAATAAAGGTTTTATCATTTGCTATAACTATGTATTATATATGGAAAAAAATTGAGAGAGGTCTCTTGATCCGGACCAATCCGAGATACGCCTACCCAGGACGAGATCATCCAAGCATACCTGATATGTGCGAAGTCAATTCAACAGTCTGAGATAACCCCAGTGTAGACGAGTCGACGGAGATCGTAGACGAGGCCCTCACCATAACGAACGCACGCGAAGTCCTCAAACTTCGCCTTCTCGACCTCAGCCCTAACGTCTCTAGCTGACCAGACCTAGGCTACATACCAAGTTTCATCGCATTTAATGTTACCCATACCTCCTGCTCTGAGAAGGTTAGGCACTGACACAAGTAACCTGATTTACGGCTTTAGCAGCAGGATTAAAGGGTGTTCATGGTTACCCCCTAGCCAAGAAACCTACGTCACCAGCCAACCCCATCTATATAAGGAGATTCCCCTCCACAGATAGAAGGTAATTGAATCTTCACCATTCTCACTCACCCTATTCCTCCACCGACTTGAGCGTCGGAGTACCTTCTGCAGGTACCCCGCCGCGCGCCGCCAGCGGAGCACTGCCTCTGGCGTCTCCGTCATCACCAGTTGTTAGACAAGTGGCCTCACTAACTTAAGAGGGGCGTGAATTAAGTTATTCGATATTACCTATTCTTTTCTTTTAATGAATTATCTTTCCCTAATTATGCTTAAACACCCCCTTTCAAAGATGAAGAATGAATATTTTACTCTTAATAAAACAAAATTGTAAATGCAATAAGTAAACAAGAGTTAAGGGAAGAGAATTTGCAAACACGATTTATACTGGTTCGGCCAATCCACTTGCCTACGTCCAGTCCCCAAGTATCCACTTGAGATTTCCACTATTTTGTAAAGTCTTTTACAAACAATCAATTCTCCAACACCTTGGAACCCTTCCTAGTGTTGAGAATCAATCTAAACAACAAGAGAGGCACCCTCTCTTTAACCCAACGTACAAGTACAGATAGAATCGATGAAAACAAATGGACTCTCCTTTAGAGTGGATATTACAAGTTGAAAGCCTATAAGAGATCTTAATCATTTGCAAGTGTTTGGCACAAGATCATTCAAAGTGATTTCAAAATATAATAATTTCACATGAGAAAATCTGGTTAAAATTCGAATATGAGACATATATATATATATATATATAGAAGGATGAAGATGAAACATTGTAATCCTTGATTAAAAGTCATGTCTCTTCAAGATTTTCAAAAACAAAACACCGGTAATCGATTACAAGGGTTTGGTAATCGATTACACAGTTCAGTTTTGCGAACAGTTGTGCCTGAAATTCAAAATTTGAATTTCCTGCACTCTGGTAATCGATTACAAGAATTGGTAATTGATTACACAGATCAAAATTTTTGAAATTTAAATTCTGGAACATCTGGTAATCGATTACACATGTTGGTAATCGATTACCAGTTCAAAAATTTTAATCTTTGAACTGATTTTTACTTTATAAAAATATTTTCTTTAATTTCTTTTTCAGTGCCAAGTTACTTGCAATTGATAAGAACTCTTTTGACATATTATATCTAACTCAATCAAGCTTAAACTAATAAACCTTTGTGTTGACTTGATATTGATATTGATCTTCTATTTATTCTTTGATGCTTGAATTGAATTTAGTTCTTTTCTTTGCCATTGCCTTTCTCATTTCTTTCATTCTTATTGGCATCATCAAAACCTGTAATTAAGGCATCTACAATCTCCCCCTTTTTGATGATGACAACCATCAATTTAGGGAAGAATGAAAAATACAGATATTTCAAGTCAATTATGATCACTCCCCTTAGTCTCCCCCTTTATGTTTATCTTTTAGAATGGCTGAGATACTTGGGAAATAGGATTTATCTTTTTGTAAAAAAAATTGTACAAGACCAAATAGATTTTAAAAAAAATTTAAAATAAATTTCAAAAACTTGTTTTCATCAAAATTCCATTTTTCATATTTCCCTAATCTCTCCCCCTTTGGCATCATCAAAAGCAATATTAGGCATTCAAAATATATCAACGAACAGAATATACAAAACAACCACAACAAATTATACTAAACAGAGTGTACTAAACAAAGTATGCAACATAGTACCAAACTAATGCATCAAACAGAAACAAAGTGGTCTAAAGTAGCCAAGCCAAAGTAGCGAAGAACAATACCAAAACAAGTCTAAAGATAATGCCAAATACAAGGCAAAAGACAGAAATAGCTAAGGAGCATCAGAGGGTCGAGGATCAATGCCGGAAACATCCTTTAACCGGGTAAGGCGAGCCTCCAAAGCGTCAAAGCGCTCGTCCACATGCAACCTGAAGTTGCGAATCTCATCCAGAATGTCAGTAAGAATATCAGTAGAAGCATCCCGATGAGGGGGTGATGGAGTACGCTCATCCATATCCTGGGAATGACGTCTTTTAACCCAAACACCATCTGGACCCTTGGTGTACCCAAATGAACCAACCACAGTAGCTCCAATGGCACCGGAGCGCTTGACTGGGAGTCAACTTTCATGGTTAAGCGGGACATTAAAGTGAGCCAAAAAGATAGAAATCAGATGAGCATAAGGTAAAGGAGCATTGACACGCATAACTTTGTTCATCCGATAACGAACCAAATTAGCCCAGATGATTTGTCGTCGAGTCAGTAAAGCCCACATAAGAATAACATCCTTTTCAGTAGCTTGGGCCAAATTAGTAGAGCGAGGAAGCAAAATACGGACAATGATATAGTGCATGAGACGACTGTTAAAAGTGAATGACCCAGCAAGCAGACGACCATCCAACTCAGCATTTTCAGTACAAATCATCCTACGAGCATTTTCAGGATTATAGTCTAACTCCCATTCTTCAGTCACAGTCCCCTCAAAAAATGCTCCATCACTACTTAATTTGGTCAGGGTATAAAATAAGGACTGATCAATAATAATTGGGATTCTCTTAACTTCACTACGAATTACCCCATCCGTGATTTTCATATTGCTATAAAATATCCTAACTAATTCAGGATAAATTTGCGAACGCAGTTGCATAAAATCCAACAACCCACAAGTACGAAAAGTTTCGTAACAGTCAAAACCTTGGTTTTCAAAGAACTCTACGCTAAGATACTTAAGTTCGATGATATCTCTAGTTGAAAATAGAGAATAATACCTCTCCCGTTGAGCATTGGTCGAAAATAGAGCGAGAGAGCGAGATGGATTGGGGGCCGCCGGAGGATCACCGGAGGTGTCTTGACGAGGTTGATGAGGGGCAGAGCGTTTTTGACGTTTCGATGATTCCGCCATTGAAGGAGACGATTCAAGAAATTGTTCGGTGGGTTTTGTAGGTAATGAGGAGAGGATTAATTTGCAAGAAACGGAATGTAATTCCGTTAAGAAATGAAGGAGTTATGAAAATTTGAAGAGGAAAAGAGGTAGGGTCGTGCGCACAGCGGAGAGAGAAGAGGAAACTGTTCGTAAGAGAGAGAGAGAAAGACGGTTTTATAGAGTTCTCAGTATGGTAATTGATTACGTCTTGCTGTAATCGATTACCACATTTCCAGAAGTGAGAAAACTGTCGCATGTAATCGATTACGACCATATGGTAATCGATTACAAGATAGAATGGTCTCAGGTAATCGATTACTGCACAGTGGTAATCGATTACCAGGAACCCAGATGAGCATCTGAATGATTTCAAGCTCTCTGGTAATCGATTACACCTACTATGTAATCGATTACACACTTCCCAGAATTTTTATTTTAGGTTCTAAACCATTTTTATCCCTAAAAACTTTTATGAATCTAAGTTGGAAGCATCTAGAATACCTAATTCTCTCCTTATTGTAAAGAAACTGTCCTTAGGTAATGGCTTGGTAAAAATATCTGCAAGTTGTTGTTTAGTCTCAATGAATTCTAGAACACAGTCTCCTTTTTGCACATGATCTCTAAGGAAATGATGTCTTATCTCAATATGTTTGGTTCTAGAATGTAACACAGGGTTTTTAGACAAATTAATGGCATTTGTATTATCACAACGAATTGGTATGTGATCTATATTTAAGCCATAGTCTGATAATTGTTGTTTCATCCAAAGAATTTGAGCACAACAACTACCAGCAGCAATATACTCTGCTTCTGCAGTGGATAATGCAACACTGTTTTGCTTTTTACTATGCCATGATACTAATGCAGACCCAATAAAATGACAAGTACCACTGGTACTTTTTCTATCAGTTTTGCATCCCGCAAAATCTGAATCAGAATATCCTACTAGACTAAAAGACATATTTTTAGGATACCATAAACCTAAGTTAACCGTTCCAAACAAATATCGCATAATTCTTTTTACAGCACTCAAATGGGATTCTTTAGGGTTAGATTGATATCTATCACACAAGCATACACTAAACATAATATCAGGTCTACTTGCTGATAAATAAAGAAGGGATCCAATCATACCTCGATATTGCTTTATATCTACAGACTTCCCATTTTCGTCTTTATCCAAGTAACAAGCAGTGCTCATAGGTGTAGCCATATGTTTAACGTTTTCCATTCCAAATTTCTTGAGAAGTTCTTTGCAATACTTGCTTTGGTTGATGAAGATACCATTTTTGGTTTGCTTAATTTGCAACCCAAGGAAGAAATTTAACTCCCCCATCATAGACATTTCAAACTCACTTTGCATGTCATTAGAAAAATCCTTGCACAAATTTTCATTAGTAGCACCAAAAATTATATCATCAACATATATTTGAACTAACAGAATGTCATGCATTTTTCATTTAATAAAAAGTGTTGTATCAACCTTTCCTCTTGAAAATTCTTTTTCTAAAAGAAATTTGCTTAATCTTTCATACCAAGCCCTAGGTTCTTGTTTCAATCCATATAGGGCCTTTTTTAATTTAAAACATGATTAGGCAATTTTTCATTTTCAAAACCAGGAGGTTGTTCTACATACACTTCTTCTTTAATAAAACCATTGAGAAATGCACTTTTAACATCCATTTGATATAATTTGAAATCCATTATGGAAGCATATGCAAGCAACATTCTTATAGCTTCTAATCTAGCTACAGGTGCATAGGTTTCTTCATAATCTATTCCTTCTTCTTGATTATATCCTTTGGCCACTAACCTAGCTTTGTTTCTCACAACTATACCATGTTCATCTAACTTGTTTCTAAAAACCCATTTCGTTCCTATAATAGAATGATTACTTGGTCTATCAACTAGATCCCAAACTTGGTTTCTTTCAAATTGGTTTAATTCTTCTTGCATAGCAATAATCCAATGTTCATCTTTTAAGGCTTCATCTATATTTTTAACTTCAATTTTCGAAACAAAAGCCATATTATTGCATATGTCTTTAAGAGAATGTCTAGTTGTTACCCCTTTTGATATATCTCCTATGATGTTATCTATAAGATGATCTTTTAGAGTTCTCCACTCTTTTGGAATATCCAAGTTTGTTTGGTTTTCTTCTATCACAGGATTTTTTAAATTTTCTATATCTTTATCTTTGTGAACTTCTTCATTTATGTGGGTATTTTCTAGATTTTCTACAATATCATCAATTATTTCTTTTCTAGGATAAGATGTGCTAGACTCATCAAAAGCTACATGTATAGATTGTTCTATTGTCATAGTTCTCTTGTTATATACTCTATATGTTTTACTATTCAATGAGTATCCAAGAAATATCCCTTCATCTGATTTAGCATCAAATTTACCTAAATCTTCTTTTCCATTATTTAGAATAAAACATTTGCATCCAAAAATATGAAGATGAGAGATATTTGGTTTTCTACCATTGAATAATTCATAGGGTGTTTTCTTTAAGATTGGTCTAATTAGACCCCTATTCATTGTGTAACAAGCAGTACTTACTGCTTCTGCCCAAAAATATTTTGGAATATTAGAATCATTAAGCATTGTTCTTGCTAGTTCTTCTAGTGATCTATTTTTCCTTTCAACTACTCCATTTTGTTGTGGAGTTCTAGGGGCAGAAAAATTATGTTCTATGTCATTTTCATCACAAAACATATCAAAGTTTTTATTTACAAACTCCCCTCCATGATCACTCCTAATGGAAGCTATTTTAATATTTTTCTTATTTTGAATCATTTTTGCAAATTTTCTAAAGGTATGAAATGCATCACTCTTATTTGCAAGAAATAAAGTCCATGTAAATCTAGAAAAATCATCTACTATTACAAGAGCATAATAAATACCACCAAAACTCATAGTTCTAGATGGACCAAAGAGATCCATATGTAAAAGTTGTAAAGGCCTAGTGGTTGATACTATGTTCTTAGATTTAAAAGAGACTCTTACTTGTTTACCCTTTTACAAGCATCACAAAGTTTGTCTTTTTCAAATTTTATTTTAGGTAAACAAATAACTAAGTCTTTTGAAACCAATTTATTTAAATGATCCATGTTTATATGAGCAATTCTTTTATGCCACAACCAAGATTCATCATTTTTACTAATAAGGCACTGGTTATGATTTGTAGTATTATCTAATTTGATCTTATATACATTATTTATTCTATATCCTATATACTTAATGTTTTTGTCATGTTTAGATTCAATAAAGCATCATTGTGAATCAAATGATACTAAGAATCCTTTATCACATAATTGACTAACACTAAGCAAGTTATGCTTAAGGCCATCAACAAGTAAGAAATTTTCTATGGAGGTTGAATGATTTGTACCTATTTTTCCAATTCCCAAGATTTTACCCTTGTTGTTATCTCCATAGGTAACATGTCCACTGTTCTTTGGAGTGATGTCCATAAGCTTTGAGATATCCCCAGTCATGTGCTTGGAGCATCCATTGTCAATGTATCAAGTATGTTTCATGGAATCCTACAAGTCACAACATTGTTTAATTTAGGTACCTAAACTTTCTTTGGGTCCTTAGAGTTAGTGCTAATTAAAGATCCTTTTGGGATCCACATCATATTTTTTAGATTTGTAGAATTCTTTCTAAAATAACAGTTTGATGCATTATGACCCTTCTTTCCACAATAAAAACATGTTAAGAATGGAGAACTGGTGGATTGAGCATTCACAAAGAAATTTTTATAACTCTTTTGTTGAGTTTGAAGATTGTATCCTAATCCTGCTTTGTCAAATACACACATTTGATTTCCTAAAATAACATCTAAATTATTTTTACCAAAGGTGAATTTTGCAAGAGTAGTGCTTAATTTATTAATTTCCTCTTTATGCTTTAGACATGATGTGCATGGATGAATTTCTTTGTTGTTTTCTAAATTAATGATAGAACTCAAATTTTCATTTTTAGAGTTTACTGATTTAAATTCATTTCTTAGATTATCTAGTTCTCTATTTAATTTAGAAATTTCTTCCTCAAGCTTTGTAGTGGTTTTCTTATATGATGAAACTAGTTTTGCTAATTTAAATGATTCTTTATGTAAATCATTAAATGTTTTTTGTAATTCATCAAATGAGATGGATGTATCATTGTTAGAAGATGTTACCTCTTCTTCACTTTCGTAGTCTTTGGCCATAAGTCCTAGGTTGACAGTTTCATTTTCTGAGTCACTGGAACTTATGTCATTGTCATCCCATGTGATGTAAGCTTTCTTTGTTTTCTTGTCTTTGAATGTCTTCTTGTTTGATTTTTTCATTCTTTTCTTTTAAATTGGACATTCTATCTGAGATGCCCTGGTTGGTTGCATTCGAAGCATTTTTGGATTGATTGAGAGTCTTCTCCTTTCTTCTTTATGTTGGGTGTAGGTCTTCTTCTATTTCCTCTGTTTCTTAGAAACTTGTTGAACCTTTTAACAAAAAGACTGAATTCTTCGTCATCGTCCAAGTCCTCATCTTCGATAATATCTTCTTCTTCATGGACCGTTGATGATGAAGCTTTGAGAGCAATACTTTTCTTACTTCTGTCATTTTCTTCATTTTGATTTAGTCTTGTCAACTCTAACTCATGTTCTTGAAGTTTCCCAAAGAGTGAATGAAGAGACATAGTTGTAAGATCTTTTGATTCTGCAATCGCGGTCACCTTTGGCTGTCATTGCCTATTCAAACACCTTAGAACTTTGTTAATTAAATCTTCATTTGGAAAATTGTTTCCTAATGATGCAAGATGATTAACAATATGAGTGAATCTCTTTTGCATTTCTTGTATACTTTCATTTTGATTCATTCTAAATAGTTCATATTCATGTGTGAGGGTGTTTATTCTAGATCTTTTGACATCACTAGTTCCCTCATGAGTCACTTCCAAAGCATCCCACATCTCTTTGGCACTCTTACAATTGGAGACTCTAAAATATTCATCAATGCCTAATGCAGATGTGATTATGTTTTTGGCCTTTAGGTTATATTGTATTTTCCTTTTATCCTCCTCACTCCATTGATCCCTAGGTGTTATCTTAATTTCATCTCCTAGTTGCATTGAAGGAACAAAAGGTCCATTTTCTATAGCATCCCAAATGTTTAGATCAATTGATTCTATAAAGATTTGCATCCTAGATTTCCAATAGTGAAATCCTTCTCCATTGAACACAGGTGGTCTATTAAAGGAGTTTCCTTCACCAAAAAGAGTTGGATGAGGCCATAGTTGATCTTGAGGCTTCTAATCCTTAAACAAGATACAAGCTCTGATACCACTTGTTAGACAAGTGGCCTCACTAACTTAAGAGGGGGGTGAATTAAGTTATAAGATATTACCTATTCTTTTCTTTTAATGAATTATCTTTCCCTAATTATGCTTAAACACCCCTTTTCAAAGATGAAGAATGAATGTTTTACTCTTAATAAAACAAAATTGTAAATGCAATAAGTAAACAAGAGTTAAGGGAAGAGAATTTGCAAACACGATTTATACTGGTTCGGCCAATCCACTTGCCTACGTCCAGTCCCCAAGTATCCACTTGAGATTTCCACCACTTTGTAAAGTCTTTTACAAACAATCAATTCTCCAACACCTTGGAACCCTTCCTAGTGTTGAGAATCAATCCAAACACAAGAGAGGCACCCTCTCTTTAACCCAACGTACAAGTACAGATAGAATCGATGAAAACAAATGGACTCTCCTTTAGAGTGGATATTACAAATTGAAAGCCTATAAGAGATCTTAATCATTTGCAAGTGTTTGGCACAAGATCATTCAAAGTGATTTCAAAATATAATAAATTCACATGAGAAAATCTGGTTAAAATTCGAATCTGAGACATATATATAAGGATGAAGATGAAACATTGTAATCCTTGATTAAAAGTCATGTCTCTGCAAGATTTTCAAAAACAGAACACTGATAATCGATTACAAGGGTTTGGTAATCAATTACACAGTTCAGTTTTGAGAACAGTTGTGCCTGAAATTCAAAATTTGAATTTCCTGCACTCTGGTAATCGATTACAAGAATTGGTAATCGATTACACAGATCAAAATTTTTGAAATTTAAATTCTGGAACATCTGGTAATCGATTACACATGATGGTAATCAATTACCAGTTCAAAAATTTTAATCTTTGAACTGATTTTTACTTTATAAAAATATTTTCTTTAATTTCTTTTTCAGTGCCAAGTTACTTGCAATTGATAAGAACTCTTTTGACATATTATATCTAACTCAATCAAACTTAAACTAATAAACCTTTGTGTTGACTTGATATTGATCTTGATATTCTATTTATTCTTTGATGCTTGAATTGAATTTAGTTCTTTTCTTTGTCATTGCCTTTCTCATTTCTTTCATTCTTATTGACATCATCAAAACCTGTAATTAAGGCATCTACACCAGTGACCTGCGACCCTTTGTCCGGCCTCCCCGGGCCTCCCTCCCTGATCTCGTCCACGATCATTTGGCTCCGTCTATTGGGAGACACTGTAAAGAAATCCCCATCATCTTTACCCCTTTGCTGAGATCCACATTGCATGACGCGCCGGAGACTAAGCATGGAAGCAACAACAAACGTCAACCAACCTACCAGTACCACCAACCTAGCAGGAAACGATGGAGGAAAGACTGACCCCTAACACATCATCAGAATCACCCCCCAAGTGGTGTCCCCATCAGGGCACACCGCCACCCCATCTCCTGAAGATTTCTACCTCCTTCCCCCTGCTAGCCTCACCAGGAGAAGGAGGAAACGCACGCGAAAAACACGAAGGCAGAGGGACACCTCTTCCAGTGAAGAAGAGGCCAAAACACCTTCCTCCCTCCCCCTGAGATGGAAAAAGAAAAAGAGCAAATCTGTGAAGGAGCTGGAGCAGAGGATCCAGTACTTGGAGTCGCTCATTCCTGCCTCTCGAAGACACAGATCTAACAGAAGGGAAAGAAGCCGAAGAAGTACCTCGTCTAGGAGATCCTTTAACACCCGAGACCTGCCCTCCAATGAGCTAACTTTCCCCTCCGAAGAGGACACCACCCCGGAGGAATCCTCATCATCCAGTTTCCAAACTGAGCAAATAAGTCGGACGCGCGGGAGAAGCCGACCCTAGACCCCATCAGCACAGGACGATGTCTAGCAGACCCCGGTTAAGAGTGGACCAGGAGACACACCGAAGCCCGAAGCCGTTGCTACTGGCGCAAACCCCCACAAGGACCCAAAAACGGGGAACAGAGACCAAGCCAACCCAAACCTTACCCCGATTATAAATCAAATAAACCAGGCCACTCCCAACCCCGCCGTCACAACAGCAGCTCCGACCACTCCCATCACCTCGTCAACCCCACTCTCCGGAATGGCCACCCTCAACACATTGCATCGTCCTTTTACCCACCCATTCACATCTCGTCTGGCCAAGGTCGAGATCCCTGATCGCTTTCTCAGGCCCTTCAGTACTATCAGCCTCTACACCGGGGAGACCGATCTAGGCCGACATCTCGATCGATTCTTCAACAAGATGCTCTTCTTGGGTGCACAAGAGGATGCCATATGCAAAAGTTTTTCTCGGACCCTGGACGACGAAGTACTAACCTGGTTTCAGACTCTCCCACAAAACTCGGTGGATAAGTGGGACGATCTTGCCACCGCCTTCGCTAAACGTTTCAGCATGGCCAACCAGGTCCCAATAGACTCTCACACCCTGGCCAAAGTCACTCAAGGTGAAAATGAAACCCTTAGAGATTTTCTGTCCAGATTCTACAAGGAAGTAGCTCTAACCCCCAAACGTGGCTGACGAGGTGCAACTCCATTGTGCAGTGGAAGCACTCTGAAAAGGGATACCCCTAGACATTTACCTTCGAGGATCCGAGTTCAAAACATGATGACCTTCAGAGAATGAGCGGCATAGTTCATTAACAAGGAAATTCACCTCGAAGGCACGAGCAAATCCACGCCGGCCAAGGAGACCCCAGCCCCAGAAAAAGAAGATAGAAGCGGGAGAGAGCGACGAGAAGAAAAAAGAAAGTTTCAGGGACGTTATGAGGGCCAATACACCCCCTCAATAGGAGTCTTTCTCGGATCTTCCAGGAAGTGCACAACACCGAGTTAACAGAAGCAAAAAGACCCCTCCCATCAAAGCGCCCCAAGGATACAAGAGCCGATACTGAGCCTTTCACAGAGGGCACAACCATGATATAGATGATTGTTACCAACTAAAGGATGCCATCGAGCAGTTGATCCGAGAAGGAAACCTTGGGGCGTTTTGTGAAGAAAAACAACCCCGAATGGGGAGGAAGGAGCCGAGGCCACGGACGGAGAGATCACTGGTCACCACCGAGGTACGAGAGAAGGAGACACCGCTCACGATCCCCCAAAGACAGAAGAGCATCAGACACAAAAGTAAAGGAATCATCCCTAGCCAAAGGCCGAGATGAACAACCTCGACTCACCATCAACAAGATAGCAGGGGGATTCGGAGGTGGAGGATCATCCTCTAATTCTCGAAGAAAGAGCTCTGAAGGAAGTCATGAATGTCGGAGATGAATCAAGAAGTTCGCGCCGGCATGCCACATCACGACCTTCCCCACCCATAACCTTTGATAACAAGGATTTCGCCGATGTTATCCCGGGCATGACGACCCGATGGTAGTCACAGCTGTCATTGCTTATGCCGATGTTAAGAGGGTCCTGATAGACCAAGGGAGTTCGGCTGATATCATTTACGAGAATTATTTTGAACAGATGGGAGTCACCCGAGGTGATCTCCTACCGTACGACAGTGCCTTCTTCAGTTTCTCTGGAGATAGAATCCAACCACGGGGGGTACATGGATACACTCGTCACGTTAATCGAAACGGGAGGAAGCAAGACAGTAAAAGCTAAATTCCTCGTGGTACCTTGCAGAAGCTCCTACAACGCCATCCTGGGAAGACCGAGCCTGAATGCCATCGGATCCGTGGTCTCAACGCCACACCTCACCATGAAGTTCCCTACAAAAGAAGGGAGAGTTGCAACGGTTAGAGGAGATCAGCAGCTAGCTAGAAATTGCTACAATACCAGCCTGAAGCAGACCAGAAGCCCTACACCGAGCACCCCGACGTCAGTAACAAAGGCTAGGCACGACGTCTCCCTGGTAGATCTCGACCCCAGGATTGATGCGGGGGAAGATGGAAGAAGCAAATAAAGAATGACCCTTGGAGGAGAATCTTTCCCATTCCAAATCGGGAAGGAAAACGGCCAAACCACTAAAGTAGGATCCCACCTCCCTACAGAACTAGAAGAAACAATGAAAGGCCTTCTCCTAAAAAATCTGACTCATTCACATGGATGACGGCCGATATGCTCGGGATATATCCCAGCTTTTGCTGTCATAAATTGTCCATAGACCCTCGGTTGAAACCGATCGCTTAAAAGAAGAGAAAGATGGGACCAGAGAGACAGTAAGCTATCAAGGAGCAAACAGCCGAACTGTTAAAAGCAGGTTCATCCGAGAGCTCAGATACGCCACCTGGTTGGCAAATGTCGTCCTCGTGAAGAAATCAAGTGGAAAATAGTGAATGTGCGTCGACTACACTGACCTCGACAAAGCATGTCCAAATGATCCTTTCCCTTTGCCTAATATTGACAGGTTAGTAGACAATTCCTCTGGATATCGTTTTCTCTCATTCATGGATGCATATTCGGGTTATAACCAAATACCCATGTTTGCTGAGGACGAGGAAAAGACTGCGTTCGTGACCGACCAAGGCACTTTCTGTTACACCATGATGCCTTTCGGCCTCAACAATGTTGGGGCCACTTACCAAAGAATGATGACAAAGGTGTTCGAGGGGCTCATCGGAGAAGTGGTCGAAGTGTACGTTGACGACATCATAGTCAAAACTCCTGAAGGGGGAAACCCAGTGGTAGACCTCGAAAAAGTCTTTTATCGGTTAAGGAAGCACAACATGAGGTTGAACCCTCTCAAATGCAATTTCGGCGTCCCGACCGGACATTTCCTCGGCTACATGCTGACAAGCAGAGGCATAGAAGCTAATCCAGAGAAATGCAAAGTCATAATGGACATGCAAAGCCCTAAGTCGGTCAAAGAAGTCCGGCAGCTCACTGGACGAATAACGGCTCTAACCCGTTTTCTCGCCAAGTCGGCTCATAAATCTCTTCCCCTATACCAGCTACTTCGAAAAGGTAAAACTTTTGAATGGAACGAGGAATGCGAAGCAGCTTTCCAAGGCTTCAAGCAGGCGCTGGCCAACCCTCCAATCTTGGTGAAGCCAAACCCAGGAGAAAGGTTATACTTATATCTTGTAGTGGGAGAAGAAGCGGTCAGCTCGGTCCTCGTCAAGGAAAACAAAAAGGTCAAAGCCCGGTATACTTCACCTCAAAATCGCTGCAAGGACCAAAACAACGGTATCAGAAGCTGGAGAAAGCAGCGTTCGCTATTGTAGTCTCGGCCAGACAACTCCGGCCTTATTTCTAGGCACACTCAGTCACGGTCAGAACCGATCTCCCCATAAAGTCGGTACTCCATAAACCTGAGCTAGCAGGACGAATGATCACTTGGGCAGTCGAACTCTTGGAGCACGACATCTCTTATGAACCCCGAGTAGCTATCAAGGCTCAAGTCCTAGCCGATTTCATCCTGGAAATGACGGGGTCGCAATCGCAAAAGACTTCCAACTGTTGGACAATATATGTGGACGGATCCTCTAACGTGAAAGGTGCTGGAGCAGGAGTGGTCTTGGAAGACGGCACAGGGCTTATCATCAAACAATCCCTGAAATTCGAATTTAAAACTTCGAACAACCAAGCTGAATACGAAGCGTGTCTAGCAGGATTGGAATTGGCCAAGGATCTCGGCGCAGAAGAAGTTACTCTATGCAGCGACTCACAATTGATGGTATCTCAAATCACAGGGGAATACCAAGCCAGGGAACCCATCCTCTAGCAATACCTAGCCAAGGTCAAGGAAGCCTCATAAGGGTTTAAAACAGTCGAGTTCAAACACATCCCCAGGGAATAAACACAAGGGCCGACATCTTATCCTGACTAGCCAGCACCAAGAAGCCGGGAAACAACAAATCCGTCATTCAGGAGACACTAAGAACCTCAAGCATTCACCAGCAACGGCAAATTATGGACATTGATGAAAACCCCTGTTGGATGACACCTATTCAGAAATTCCTGGACAATGGCTCAGTCCCAGAAGACGAGAAAGAAGCAAGAAGGATTAGACGAATCTCGGCCTGGTACTCAATGGTCGGAAACAGACTATACCGAAAAGGGTTCTCATTACCAATGTTGAAGTGTCTGAGCCTATCTGAAACATCATACATCTTGGCCGAGGTCCACGATGGTAGCTATGGAAATCACTTGGGGTAAAGAGCTCTCGCCAAGAAGATCCTAAGGGCAGGGTACTACTAGCTGACTTTGGAAAAGGATGCAGCCGAGCATGTCCAGAAGTGTGACCCATGCCAATGACACGTCGATTTACACAACGCTCCAGCAGAAGAGATGTCCACTACCTCGGTCCCTTGGCCTTTCTTCCGATGGGGAATGGACATCTTCGGCCTATTTCCCCCGACCCCTAGGCAAGTGAAATTTCTGATCGTGGCTATCGACCACTTCACCAAGTGGATCGAGGCGGAAGCATTGGACACTATCTCATCGGCCAAAATACAAAGGTTTTTCTACAAGAACATCATCAGCAGATTCAGGATCCCAAATGCGGTGATAACCGAAAATGGAACACAGCTTGCCGACAAGAGTTTCAGAGGACTTATGGTCGATCTTCATATCGAGCAACGCTTTATGTCGGTTGAGCACCCCGAAACCAACGACCAGGAAGAAGCAGCAAACAGGGTCATACTCAAAGGACTGAAAAGAAGGCTAGATGAGGCGAAGGGAAAGTGGGCCGAGCAACTTAATCACGTCTTGTGGGCATACCAGACCACCCCTCACTTGTCCACCAATGAGTCGTCGTTCCGACTGACGTACGGGACGGAGATCGTTATCCTAGTTGAGATCGGAGAGCCTAGCTGGAGGACCAAGACAGTCGACGAAAGTCAGAACTCACACCTCATTCTAGAAGAACTTGATTTCTTGGAGGAACGTTGCTCCATCGCCCAAATCTGAGAAGAGGCAGCAAAATAGAGGGCAGCCCTTAGGCACAACAAAAAGGTTGTACATCGAAAGTTCATTGTCGGAGACCTCGTCCTCAGATGAGCCGATGTTGGTGGAAAGAACACCCAGCAAGGGAAGCTAGCACCTAATTGGGAGGGACCATACCGAGTCATCAGCTCAACCGGCAAGGGAGCTTACCGCTTGGAAACACTTGGTGGGAGTGAAATCCCTAGGCACTGGAATGTAACCAATCTCAGAAAATATTACAATTGAATACTCAACGAGGTGTAAGAAAGATATGTACGCTATTTTGGTTGTTGAATTGAAGTTCGGATTAGCATTCCAGTTAAAACAAGATATGAAAACCTTGTTCAAAGCATTGGCGTGAAAACCATGTTAAAACTTTCAATAAAACAGTGATATTAAAACGAGTAGCCGATAATCACGAGATTGCGAATAAATATAGCATCGACTTGAAAACCAATGAACGCAAAAAGCGACATACAAAGTAGCGCGATAAATTCAAAAAGACAACCGATATCGGGGAGCAAGCGTTAAATGTAAAAACAAATCCCATATAAAATTCGACCAATGGATGATAAACCATAAGTCTTACAACAAAACTCGACCAAAAAAGGCCGAAAAAGCACTAAGGAAAACGCTAAGCCACAACATCAGTATTGTCCTGAGTCGGCGCCTTAGAGGTCGTATAGACAACATTTTCATCAGCCAATGCCTCGACCTTACCACCCTCACCATCGTCCTGCATGATAGTATTGTTATGCACTTCATAAGCTAATGAAAGATTTCGGGTATTTAGGTTATAAGTGATATGTGAAAATCATATGATAAATTAGAGCACTTTTTAGTTCACTTATCAAGGATAAAATGGTATTTTTGCCCCAAATTAATCCCTTTTTATTTAATATTAGATAAATTGTATTTATTACTCTTGGATTTGAATTCGATGCTATTTTGATATAAATTGTGCTGATTTTTGCAGGATATTGCAAAGATTTGATATGGAGGAAAGATAACATTAAATAAGGGAGATATCTGCAAGATTTGAAGTTTAATTGAAGACATTTAATGAAGATTGGAAGATTATTTGAGAGCAATTAATGAAGATATCACTGTCAATTAAACAAAGATTCTGCAGACATCCTTCCCAATTAAATCCAGGATTCTCAATAAATGCAAGATTCCATCAAGAAAAGGGAAACAAGGAAAGACAAATCAATCAAAACCAGTCTCGGGGAGAGATCAAGTTAAAAAGAGAAAGATTGAAGTTGTGCAGAACGCGTTGCGCGCTTCAACCTGCGCTGTAGCACAGGGTGAAGCGCAACTCTCTGGTTTCTGCGTTGTAACCTGCGCTGTAGCGCAGGGTGAAGCGCAGAACACGTGATTCTTGCCCTGTTGCCGATTTTAGATAGATTTCTCCCCAATTTTCTTTGTCTTTCCTTAAGCCTATAAATAGGACCCTCTTGCACCAAATTAGGTGTGCACGATTATTGTAATTCAGTTATATTTCAGTGATAATGCACCAGTTCTAATTTTAGAATAGGAAAGGCAGAGCGTTGCACGAGGATTAAAGATGGTGACAGCATCTTCGGTGGTTTGTATGGCTACCATGAGTAGTTAACTCTCTAGTAGGATTGAATGTAGTTGATTCTATCCCCAAGTGTATGTAAACTCTATCTTATTATTTATGAGCTCCCTATCTATAATATTGGTAATCTTATTTTGTGCTTAATTCTTAACTTCCGCGCTTGCGCTGGAGTTATAGGCTAGTTTCGACTAGGATTGAGGATGGGGGAACGGATACTAAAGAAACTCATTCTCTGAGTGAATAAGAGTACTCGGTAATCAGTGACCGACATATGAGCGTTACTAATGAGTGATGGGTAGTGTGAGTACCATAATGAAGGGCGTTCACAGGATTAGGCCTGTTTATCGATAGCAAAGGTTAGTTGATAGTAATTCTAGATTCCGACACATGGACGTATATAGGGATTGATGGGTAGTGTGACTTTGTTAATGAAGATGCGTCTACAGTATTAGGCCTGGTTTATTAATGAGTTCCTTTACAAATGGAAGAATAAAAGCAAAATAAGCCGAGGGTAAGTTTGTCGCTTGGGAGAGCCCGCACGGATTACCTTTGAGTGGTGAGGCTGCTGGTAACTCGGGGTCTTAGCAAATTAGTTTGTCTACAGTATTATAGAGTAAACCTAAAATAATAAATAGTTTTTACATACACAAAGGGTGTGATGATACAAAGTTCAATCCTAATCTAAGTAAAGTGTCTCTAACTTTTCCTTTCTATTTTTATTGATTATTAGTTTTCTATTTACAATTTCCGCACAACAATATTCTCACAAAACATGTTGTTTTCTCTTGATAATTAGATCACGATTATACGTGAATTGAATGTTCCCTGTGGATACTATAACTCTTCTTACTATTATACTACTGGATTTTTGGTTCGCTTACCAGAAACCCATCAAGTATTTTTGGCACCGTTGCCGGGGAACGGTTTCCAATTCGTGTAGACCTTGGCAATCTAGTTATCAAGAATATCTATCTTAGGATTTCTTTTATTTTTATTTATCTTAGGATTTCTTTTATTTATTCGTTTTTTGTTATTTTAGGAAATTTTTATTATTTTAGGAAAATTATCGTTTTTCTATTATTATTAAATTTTTTCTTCCACACTTACCTTTTTCAAAGTTTCTTGTTTATGTTGTTAAGAGGCCAGGTGTCCCCTAATCAATTACAATTCGACCCGAAAATCGAGAGGACATCCAGGAGGAACAGAGGCAGAAACGAGAGAAGGAGAAGAAGGATAGTTGTAGAAGAACCCAAAAACATGGCTGAAGAAACACCCAGAAAAAGGACTCTAGGGGAATATGTCACTCATCAAGGACCACGCCATTTTTCAAGCATAGTGTTACCACCAGCTGCAAGAGCTTTGGAGTTGAAACCTGCTCACCTCAACCTCATTAGTGCACATCAATTTACTAGAATGGATCACGAGGATCCATATACTCATCTCTCTAATTTCTATGAATTAATTGGCACTATGGGTTTTGAGGAAGGTATTTTAGAATCTATTTACTTACGCCTTTTTCCTTTCTCTTTGTTAGGTAAGGCTAAGGAGTGGCTGCAATCACACCCAAATCAAAGTCTAACAAGTTGGAGTGTGGTTGAGGAAAAATTTCTGACAAGATTCTTCCCGCCAGATAAGCTAATTGAAGCCCAAACAGATATCTCTACATTCAGACAGGGGATAGATGAGCCACTTTGTGAAGCATTGGAGAGATACAAATCTTTGCTGCGAAGATGTCCCAATAATGGCTATGACGATATAGCTCAACTCAACATATTCTGCAAGGGACTTCGAAAAGAGTCAAAGTCATTCATAAATGCTGCAGCAGGAAGTACCATCTTATCTGTAGATGCAGAACGAGCACTAGATATCATCAATAGCTTTGCTCAAAATGATCGACAAGCTCAAAGTGTACGACAGCCTACACAATCATCAAAGAAAGGAATGCTAGAACTCAGTCAAAATGATACTCTATTAGCAGAGAATAAGCTTATCAAAAGACAAATAGAAGCACTCACCGAGATGCTAAAAGCACTCCCTCAACAACTAAAAGTTGTCAACTCACAACCTATCCACACCCAACCACTGATTTGCGACTTCTGTGGAGGTGACCATCTAAATGGTCAATGTTCTAATCAAGGGATGCAACCAGAGCAAGTCAATTTTATGGGAAACAATGGGAGGCAAGCTAATTTCTCCAATAACATCAGGGATCATCACACCGGTTGGCCACTCTTGATCAGACGCTGGGCCGCTACCATCGGAGCACACCTTCTTTCGAAGGGGGAACATTCACATCAAGCTCAGAACCGACACCACTGGATGAACCCCCTAGCTGAGAGTCTGATTGCCCGGTGTGATCGGCAGGCAACTGCATCTGAACAACCGGTTAGACGACAGGCGGCACCACGGGCTGAATAACTGGCTCGCCTGAACTCGACTTTGAACGAGGCGGCTGCTTCCTTTTCTTCTTTCCCGCATCCCCAGCGATGGCAAGCCCGGTTGCGGCAGCCTATTGAAGAAGTTGAGCAAGCTGCATATTCTCCAATTCTGTAAAATAAGAAAAAGAGAAAACATCTGCGAAGAGCAAAATCCAACACATATAACCGACATGCCAAACAACATGCCCACTAACATACCTAGAGCAGCCGCAACTTGATGCGAAGGAGTATCAATCAACATGAGAGTAGAATAAGCATGACCACCCCCGAACTTTGACTGCTTCCTTTATAGTCTCAAGAGCAGCCTTCTCCAACTCGGATAATCGTTCCTCCAAGACAGAGTACGAGTGGGGATCTCGATCATAGTGGCGCCAACACCAGTAGATATTGAACATCGGCTCCAACTCTTCCCAAGAACTCTTCCAGAAGGGCAACACCCCGTCGTTAGGAATTATCTTAAAAAACTCTTGCTTAAAAGAGATCCCCGAGCTTTTTGCAGAATCCACATAAAGCTTCAAGCATGCAGCCGTCGGACGACCTCGAAGGCTCGCCCACGATCGGCCATCGGCGTTACGACGGATAACAGAAAAAATATGAAAAAATAGGCGAACAGTAGGAGTATAAGCCAATAGTTGGCCCAATATTTGGAATCCCTTCATAAAGGCCCACGCGTTTGGATGAACCTGTGTTGGTGCCACTTGCAAGTGCTTCAAGACGACCTTCTCAAAGGTAGTAAAGGGAACCCTAACTTTCAGGCGAGAAACGACAAAACTGTACATATAAATGAATCCTGCTGTAGTTTCCCCAGTCTCACAAACTCGGCCCCCAACCGGAGGAGCGACAATTGAGTACAATTTTGCATTCTCCCCCTCGGCAATGCAGAACCTCCCTCGTAAGAAAGCATCCGACCCAGCTTCGTAGCGAGACGCGGTCCCTACCACCTCCTGATCAACCCAGTTATACTGATCGGCAGTGACAATCTCTCAACTACTTACTTCTTGGTTGCTTGTGCTAGCCGCATCCATCGACCTCGGATAAGCAGAGTACTCTACAGAAGAGGTGTACAAGGCATGTGAATTAGAGCATTTGGCACCCTCGTCGATCGAGTCTAAGTCGAACTCCGAAGAGGAGGCGTAAAGCTCTCTCACAAGCGTCGATGTTTTGACCGTGGAGAGTTCGCGAACCTCTTCACGAGCCAAGGCCACCACACTCTCATAGTGGTGCACCATTTCCGGGATAGTCAATGACCGGGTGTTTCGAGATCCCTGTGACGTCGAACCACCCCTAGACTTAGACGTCGGCCAAGACGGTGGGGGCGCGGAAAGGACATCCAGAGAATCACCACTATCCTCCCCGTTCCCTCCCTCCTCACGGAGGCGCGTCATCACAAAAAACAAAGGGAGAGAACGAAGGGAGGAAGAGGAAGTTACTTGTTTGTTCTCCGATGAGGATCTATGAAGTAGTGAGCGGCGACCACTACAGGAGCAAATGAACGGTGCAAAGGAAAGTGCAAACGGAGGAGAACACTTCAATCGGAGCAGAATTTAGTGGAGGTTGAAGAACCACACCAGAAAAGGGAAGCAACTCTTTGAGAAAGGAAAGGAGAAGCAGGCAGAAAAGGAAGAGGAAACGCAGGAAATGAAGAGGGCAAGGGACAGTTTCCTCCCCTCTCTCAACTTCATTCAAATAAAAAAGGGCAAAAACGGCAATTCGCCACTAAACTAAAAAGACACGAAGCAGATGCGAGGGCAAAAGGGACTAATCGCATAGTGGTAAAATTGTAAAAAGCTTAAAAAGAGGGACGAAACTGACCTTTCCCATGAAAAATGGGGGTAAAATGGTACAAGCATGGATCGTGGTTAAAACACGATCTCAACTAAATGATGAGCATTAATGAATCCGCGATTCGAGGACGGTTGGCCAAAAGAGAAACGCCACGTGTCCCGGCTGCAGGTGAAGCAGTAAGAATACAGCAGGAACGACAGGACGGATGCAGGTGAAAAGACAAGACCACAGAAGCCAAGGGCGGACCATAATAATGACAGGGGGGAGCCATGGCTCCCCCAAACATTTTTCAAATTTTTTTTATATACACATGCATATATATATATATTATTATTATTCTTTATTATTATATTGATATATTATTATTTCAATTTTCTATATATTAATTTTAGACTTTATTTTGGAGAAAGAGACACTCACTTTTGTACTCTCCCTTCTATACAGTCACACGTTATTTTCTATATTTTTCTTTTTTGTTTTTGTGTGTATTTCACACACCTCATTCACAAATATTTTTAAACATTTCCTTAATTCTATCTTAATCTTTTGAAAGATGATATTTTAAAATCTAAATATTTATGATTCTACTTGTTAATCTTTTTTTCCTGTTACAAATTTTTTTGTTAATTCAAATTTGAATTCTTATTTTTACCATTTAATAATATATAATAATCAATTAATAATAATAACAAAAAAAATGATTGATTTCAAAATTTTGAATAATATGATTATTGATTGGTATTTTAAAATTTAAACTATAAAGCATGATATAATAATTTTAAAGTTATATGAAATATTATTGTTGATTAGTATGTTTGGAATAATTAATTTTTATGAATTAATAATTGAAAATATTTTATTTTGTTTAAATCATAAGTATCCTCCACGAGAGACAATCTTGCTCGGGCTGGGAACATCTACATTATGGTGTGGTTGACTCTCCCTACGAAGATTTTTTCATCCACAAGAGGGGTGTATTTTCCAATAATTAGAAAGAACAAACCTTTAAAAAATACAAAAAATAGTAGTAATTCCTAATAATTAATATAAGAAAAGAAATTAATAGGCATATAGTTAGAATCTCATTGATAAGGGTGTAAGAAATTTCAATTAGTTGAAAGCTGAAATTAATAGCTGAAATCATTTTAGCTGTGTTTGGTAAGGTAACTTTTTTAGGTAGTTAATAGTTTTTCATTAGCTTTTTTTAAGAGCTACTTGAGGTATTTTTTAAAAAAAAAAACATCTATTTTCAACTACCAACTAAAATTTTATTACAATTTGATCCCTCAATAACTTCCATTCATTATTACTCCTTCTGTCCCACTTTACTTGTTTTTTTAGAGAAAAAAATTGTCCCATTTTACTTGTCATTCTACAATCTCAAACAATATTTAATTTTTAATTTCTTTGCCAAATATATCCTCTACCATTATTGTTTGAGTGACTTGAAATAAGGTTTCAATCATTTAATATAGTATAGTGGAATAACTGAACTAATGATATATTTATTTGTCATTTTATCGTTTCAACTAATTTAATAACTAGTTTTATCATACACTTTCAATCAAATTGACTAACCTTTTAGCTTTCAACTAACTTTTGAGCTTAACTATGACTAAACCAAAACTACTTCTAATTGTACAAAATACATGTAATTAATTAAAAAATTTACACGGATTTTAGGGGTATGTTTTGATAAAATTAAATATTTGGCTCCCCCAGATTTTTCATCCAAGGTCCGCCACTGACAGAAGCCTCACCACAATCGGCTAACCAGACATCGCCACCTCGGCGGTCAAACACCCTTGACCGCCAAGCCGGGGGGGCAACTGATCCGGACTAATCCGAGGTGACCAGATCCAGACGAAATCACGTATGACACGTCCGATGCAGACCAAACCACCGGATCTAGACGAGATTCTCCACTACCACCTAGCTTAAGACATCGTCAAATACCCTTAACCATCAAGCTGGGGGGCAACTGATCCGGACCAATCCGAGATACGCCTACCCATGACGAGATCACCCAAGCATACCCGATATGCGCGAAGTCAATTCAACAGTCCGAGATAACCCCAGTATAGACGAGTCGACTGAGATCGTGGACGAGGCCCTCACCATAACGGACGCACGCGAAGTCCTCAAACTTCGCCTTCTCGACCTCGACCCTGACGTCTCTAGATGACCAAACCTAGGCTACCTACCAATTCTCATCGTATTTAATGCTACCCATACCTCCTGCTCTGAGAAGGTTAGGCACTGACACAAGTAACCTGATTTACGACTTTAGCAGCAGGATTACAGGGTGTTCATGGTTACCCCCTAGCCAAGAAACCTACGTCACCAGCCAACCCCATCTATATAAGGAGACTCCCCTCCACAGATAGAAGGTAATTGAATCTTCACCATTCTCACTCACCCTATTCCTCCACTGACTTGAGCGTCAGAGTGCCTTCTGCAGGTAACCCGTTGCGCCCCGCCAGCTTGGAGAACTGCCTCTGGCGTCTCCGTCATCACCAGTGACCTGCGACCCTTTGTCCGGCCTCCTCGGGCCTCCCTCCCTGATCTCGGCCACGATTATCTCTCTATTTAAAAATGAATTAGTCTTTGATATTCGATTGGGAGATATTCTTACTTCGTAAAAAAATTCTTTGATACTCTCAAACCATTAATTTAACATAATTTTTTATCAAATAATTTTATCCAAAAATTAATATTAAATTAAAAATACCACATATTATCATTTAAAATTTATTTAATATATCATTAATATACAATAGGTTTAATATTATATATTTTTAAATACATAAAAATAAAATCTTGATCCCCATCTCTCTATATATAGATGGACAATTTTGATTTTAAGAGGAAGAGAAGTAGAAGAGACAATTTGATAAGATAATTATATAATATTATAAAAACAAGTATTTAATTGATTCATGTATATTGTTAGTGTAAAAAAATTTTACATTGTCGTTCAATTGTTATCATATCACTTAACTTATTGAGTTAAGTAATACATGAGATATTACATTGATTAAATAATGTGGCAATGCATGATTGAATGACAGTGTAAATTTTTTACATTAATTGTGTATATCTATGACAACTCTAAAAATAAATAAAATACTAAAAGAAATTCATGGTAATATATTATTCTTCAATTAAAAAAATTTAAATAAAAAACATTAATTAAAAACAAAATTTACTATTTTTATTATTTTTTTATCACCTACCTTTCTTGCTAAATATAGCCTAAAAGTAAAATCATAATCAATTAGTAATTGATTTAAGTAGCATACGTGTGATTCTCGTTAAATAAATCCCCATTTATGGTGATTACTAGTTTTTAGGTTTTGATTTTTAAATCTAATTTTTAAATAAAACATGTTTAAATAAGAGAGTTGCAACAAATTGAGTTTTTAACTATTTTTAAAATTGATTTTAGTCTTTTTTTCAAAACCAAGAAAAGTGAATTTTTATGTATAGTTTTGAATTGTGAAAAGTTGATTTTATTTTTTTAAAATTAAAAATTAAAAAATGACAACCACCCTAAGCATGTTTGTCGTTACAAGTTTTCAGTTTTTTTAAAAAAATAAATTAAACTTTTACAACTAAAAAAACTCCTTTTATGGTTTTGAAAATGGATGTTTCAAAAATCATAAAAATTATTTTTAATTATTAAAATTTAATTTAAATTGTTAAAAAATTAAAATTAAAAACTCAAACACCTCAAACGAGAAATATGATTTCAAATAGGCATGACAGTTGGACTCATGCCCAATTGTATATGCAATTAGTATGGTAACTACTCACTAAATGAGTTTGTATCTGGGTCTGAGGATGACCCTCACTTTTTAATGGGTACGGGTGCATGTGCGAGTATTACGACACATTACCATACCCATACCCGTAATTATATAATATATATAATTAAATTAATTTATATACCTACGATTGATTTAATTTATATATATTTATATTATTAATTAATATTTTTCCCATGAAAATTAATTAATATTAATATATATTGTAGAAAAAAATATTAATATATATTACTAATTTAGTTCATTTAAATGTTATAATTTTGTATCCCTAAACACTAAAGTAGCAAAACTTGAACTAAATTTCATTTCCCTCCCATTGTTTTGGTCTCTGATTCACTTTCTTATATCTGAGTTGTTATATAGTTAAATTAGGATGATATATATTTGGATTATTTTTCATTTGTGCTAGAGTTGTTTTTAATTAATTTCCATTTTTTAATTAATTTATTATTTTACAGTTAACAAAAGTGCGGGTAATGAGTACAGGTATTAGAATCACTACCCACACAGATATGGGTTCAGATACGAGTATTTTTTTAAAACACGAGTATGAGAATGACCCTACCCAAACCCTATCCATTAACATCTCTAATTTTGGATTCAACTTTTGCATATAAAAGAACCTCTCGGATCAGGTATAAAATCACATAATTAACTAGGGGGGTTCGCAGTTCGATTTGGATCGGTTTTAAGGGAAAAAAATATGATCCAATAATCATTGCGATTTTATCATATCATCATCCGATCTGTTTTAATTATTTTTCAAATGCAATCCAAGTTAAATTGGATTAGATCGTTTTTCAATTTTTTAAAGAGACAATATATATTAGTGCATGTTTGATTTAACGTTGAAACGTGGTAAACTCATGTTTCCAACGCTAGATGTTGCGTTAGGAAATCCAAACGCAACTATTTATAAAACACATATTAATATAAGTAATTTCATAAATAAATATATGATTATTTTATTAGTAAAACAATATATTTGCACATAAGTTCGGTTTGGATTCGATTGAATCGATTTTCAATCAATCCGGCCAATCCAATACAAAAAAACCAGTTTTTGTGATTTTCAATTTTTCAGCTTTTGATTTTATTGTTTACATTTGATTAAATTGAATATGAACACCCCTCATTAGTAACAATAATAGTAATAATAATATTGTTAATAGAGTACCTTTTGCTAAATGAGCTCTGCTAGGGTTCTCCAACCCCTAGCGGGGTGGCTGCCCCCGTGAGTGAGTTAACTGACCAAGAACAAGATTTGCTTGATAGGAGTACCAAGAAACCAAAGGTAGTGGACAAAGGTGATTCGCCACTTGTGGCTGATGCTCAACAAGGTGTGGAAGTTGTTCAACCAAATGTTACTACTGCTAATGATATCAACCTTGGTCAGAATCTGTTTGAAACAACTATAGGTATGGGGATGGAAAGGAAGATGATTTCCTACAAAGATATTTGTGTTGGTGTTAATGGACACAATGTTAGTGAGGAGGATGTCATTTCTTTGAGGAGGAAGCTTGCTATAGAGGAGATGCAGCAGAGAGGGATAATGATTTATCAAATGGTTTCCTGGGAGATCCCTTATGTCCGATAGTTAAACTTTCTGACCAGGAGAGAGAAGGCATTAGAATTCCATGGAAACGTTCTATTATTGTGAAGCTGTTGGGAAAGAGAATGAGCCTGCGTTACTTTCAAGCACGTCTTTACAGACTCTGGAGACCAAAAGCTCGGATGGAAATCATTGACTTGGATAATGATTATTTTATAATACGCTTTGAGGATTTAGATGACCTACAACATGTGTTTGATGATGGCCCTTGATGTTAGCTGATCATTACATTGTGATTCAACAGTGGCAACCACAATTCAGGCCCCTAGAGGATGACTTAAGGCGTGTAGCTGTCTGGGTGAGAGTTCCGGGTCTTCCATTGAATTTTATGATAAACGTGTCTTGTGGCGTATAGGGAATGTCTTGGGTAAAACAGTGAAGATTGACTCTAATACTCTGCAAGAGAGGCTTGGTTCTCAGGGAGATTTCATCACAGAAAGAGCAAAGTTTGCTAGAATATGTATTGAGGTGGATCTTAATAAAATTTTAGTTTCAAAGTTTTCTTTAGAAGGAAGAATATATTCTGTTGAGTATGAGGGGTTGCATTTGGTTTGCTTCCAATGTGGTCGTTATGGCCATAAAAAGAGGGTTGTCCGCTCTTGGTTAAAGTTAATGCCCAGTAACTGATGATGCTACCCACCCAGACAGGCCAAGGCATTCTGATAATTTGGTGCTTAATTCAATTGATGAAACATCTTTTGGTCCATGGATGTTAGTTCAAAAATCCCAGAAAAGACCTAACCGAGTGGTTCGTGGGAACATACCCGAGAATAAAGGTACAGGGAAGGAGAACAATGGAGCCGTTGGTGAGAAATTTCGGGGATGGGATCACGGTTTGATGCTCTTGCGGATGTTAGCAAGATTGATGCAATTCCGGTTGCCAAGGATAATCGGGATAATCATTCACATGCCAATTCTGCCCAGTCTAAAAAGGGAAGCTCGAATCAATTAAAAGGATTGAGTGGAAAGTCAAAGGGAGTGCGTAATGATAATAAAGGAGGGAATAATGGGGGCGCTGAAACCTCGGGCTCTAAAATAAATGGTATCCCAATGCAGATTGATGATACTTTTGCGGTTATGCCAATTTCTGGACAGGTGGGAACAAAGTCAGTGGGCCCGGTTTTAAATAGTGAAAACGTTTTTAGGAATGACAAAGATGTGGTAAATTCCAAATCTGCAGATGTCCCTCAAGCTCCCATTATTGGGCCGGCCCAGCAATACAAACGTAAAATGGGGCTTAATTTAAAGTCTCTGGTGAGATTTAAATCAGTTAAAACTGCAGCCCGTAAATCAGGTTCCTTTCCCATTCTATCTATGCCCCTTCTCCATGACACTATCAACGTGGCTAGTCGGGGTACACCTGAGGATGAGCCTCATCCCCCTCGGCCTAAAGGAGATATGGATGTTTTTAACAATAGGCCACCAGATGGGTTTCTAAAAGGGGCGACCCAAGTTGAAGAATTACATCCTGAGGATTTTATTTCCAGGAGTGATGCCAATTATGGTTTGCTTGTTGTTGAAGCTAAGCAGGTGGAAATTCCAACTACTAACAGTAGTTAATACTGTTTTGTTCTCTTTCACTTATTCTTTTTTATGAAGATTTTAGCTTGGAATGTCAGGGGTGCAGGCTCCAAATCTTTTCCTGCTCTTGTTAGAGAATTATCTCTCAAATATAAGGTTGATCTTCTTGCTGTTTTTGAACCCCGTATTAGTGGGGTGACTGCTGATCGTGTTATTCGTCGGCTGGGTTTCCGTTTCAAACATGTGATTCATGCTAATGGCTTTTCGGGTGGTATTTGGCTTTTGTGGAAGGAAGATAATTGTAGAGTTGATATTTTGCAAGACCATCCTCAATTTGTTCATGTCCGTGTAACTCCTTTGGATGGCTCGAATCATTGGTTCCTCACGTGTGTTTATGCATCTCCAAGGTTTCCCCTTAGAGAACACCTTTGGAATCACTTAGAAGATCTGGCTGGTGATATGGTGGGGGAGTGTGTTGTGGTTGGTGATTTCAACTCTTATGTCTCTGAGGAAGAAAAATTTGGAGGTGCTTCTCCAAATGTCAGAACTATGACCAGGTTCCGTGATGTTCTTCTTCACTGTGGCCTTTTGGACCTTGGTTATATTGGTCCTACTTTTACTTGGGAGTGGAACGGGGTGAAGGAGCGCTTGGATAGGGGTGTGTGTAATGCGTCTCGGCAAGTCCGCTTCCCAGGAGCTACAATTTCTCACCTTCCCTCCTTTTCATCAGATCATAAGCCTCTCCTTCTTGATACAAATCCTTGCAATAATGTGATTGTGTCCAAACCGTTTCGTTTCCTTGCGAGTTGGTTGGAGGACAATTCTTTCAAACAGTTTGTTTCAGAAGCTTGGAACAGGATACTCCCTGGGATGTTACAGTTCAAATTTTTCAGAAGAAGGCATCAGATTGGAATCATACAATGTTTGGCAACATTTTTCACAAGAAACGTCGTGTTCTTGCTCGCTTGGAAGGTGTCAACAAACAACTTAGTATGTCTCATCATGCTGGTATAGACAAGCTCCATAAGAAATTATGGGATGAGTACCAATCCATTCTTATTCAAGAGGAAGCTCTTTGGTACCATAAAGCTCGTAAAGATTGGATCAATTTTGGTGATAAGAACGCCCGCTTTTTTCATCTTAGTACAGTGACTCGAAGTAGGAGGAATAGAATTGATGCCTTGACAAATGATGATGGTGTTATTATATCTAATCCTGAGGGTATTAAGCTTCTCATCCTGAACTATTTTAAGGAGATTTATAGAGCTCATTCTCCTGTTTGTTCCTGGCAGCATGGTAATATGTTCCCTCGGCTTTCAAGGGAGATGTTACATAGTATTCATTCTATCCCTTCCAATGAGGAGATTCATGCGGCTATCCAGGACATGGGACCTTGGAAGGCTCCAGGCCCAGATGGTCTTCATCCCATTTTCTTTCAATCTCAATGGGATATTGTGGGAGACTCGGTTTGTAATCTTATTCGTTCTATTTTTATTTGCCCGAGTAAAGTTGCTGATGTGAACCATACTCTCATTTCCCTCATTCCAAAGGTTGATCATCCTACCCTTGTTAAGCAGTTTCGCCCTATTAGTCTATGCAATGTCTCTTATAAAATAGTTACAAAAATCATAGCTAATAGATTGAGGGGCTTTATGGATACTCTTGTCCTTCCGAACCAGTGTAGTTTTATTCCTGGTAGAAATGGAACGGATAATATTGTGATTGCTCAGGAGATCTTTCACTCTATGAGAAAAACTAAAAATAGGGATGGTTTCATGGCGATAAAGGTTGATCTTGAAAAGCTTATGACCATCTTAATTGGTCCTTTATAATTGACACCCTTCGGGATATTGGCTTTGATGATAGTTTGTGCCAGCTTGTTTTTCACTGTATTTCTTCTGTTTCAATGCAAATCCTTGTCAATGGTGAACCAACAGATACTTTTCAACCATCCAGGGGTATTAGACAGGGGGATCCTCTTTCCCCTTATCTGTTTGTGTTGTGTATGGAAAGACTTAGTCATATTATTGAGGATGCAAGATTGAGCAGAAAATGGTGTCCTATATTCCTTGCTAGGGGGGGGTCCACCTTTGACTCATCTCTTTTTTACTGATGACCTCTTGCTTTTTGGTAAGGCCACTTATTCTCAGCTTGATATTATGCTTGATTGTCTTAATCACTTTTGTGAAGCTTCTGGTGAGAAGGTTAGTGTGGAGAAAACAAGAATTTTTGTCTCAAGGAATGTTCATGCTTCCAGAGCCTTGGCACTTTGTAACCGATCTGGTTTTTCTCTTTCGGTTGATCTAGGGAAGTACTTGGGAATTCCAATTTTGCATGCCAGACAACGCATTCGGTTTTATGATTTTCTGATTGATCATGTCAAACAAAAGCTTAGTACATGGAAGGTAGATTCCTTTTCTTTTGCTGGGCGTTTAACTTTGGCTCAATCGGTGTTGGAGGCTTTGCCCACTTACACTATGCAATCCACTTTGCTACCTAAAGCAATTTGCCAGAAAATTGAATCTTATTGTAGACAGTTTGTTTGGGGTGATAAGCCAACGAAAAAAGCTTGGCACTCTGTCTCTTGGTTCCAATTTACGCTGCCTAAGGAGTTAGGAGGTTGGGGTTTCAAAAACCTTTACAGTTTTAATAAAGCAATGCTTATGAAACTTTGCTGGGGTCTCATACATAAACCCAATGCATTATGGGTCAGAGTTCTGAGAAATAAATATAAATGTGGTTATGATTATTTGCCTAATATCTCTAGTCGTGTAAATGTGTCTAATGTCTGGAGGGGTATTCTAGCAACTTGGAATGATTTTTCACAGGGCCTGAAGTGGAATATGGGAGATGGAAAAAAGGTCTCTTTTTGGTTCGATAGGTGGCTACCTTCGAATGTGGTTATTGGTGATTTGGCTCTGCAGGATATTCCTACTCATTGGCATAATCAATCTGTTGCCTCTTTTTCCAATGATGGTGTTAGGTGGGATTTGAGTAATATTGGTAATTTGGTGCCTCTAAATGTGCAACAGGAGATTCTGAGTTTGCAGCCCCCTGCTCCTTATTTGGATGTTGATACCATAGGCTGGAGATTAACTAGTGATGGTTTATTCACCACTCGGTCAGCTTATGAATTAATTGAACATATTGATAATATCCCTGTGTCTAGATTATGGAAGAGAATTTGGAACTTGAACATTCCGCAGCGCACCAAAAGCTTTTTGTGGATTACGCTCAAAGGTGGCCTTAAGACAAATGTCAAACGTTTGCACTGTAATATTGGTGACTCATGTGTGTGTCCTATGTGTAATAGTGCTAATGAATCCATTATCCATGTTCTTCGTGACTGTGCCTTTGCCAAGTCCGTTTGGGATCAGTTTTCCTATCATTCTCGGGCTCAATGGGATAGCCTTGATAGTTGGAACTGGATTGCAAGTAATATTTTTGTTGGCACCAAGGTGGCAGGTTGTGAATGGTCAGCGCTTTTTAGCATCATCTGTTAGACTTTGTGGAAGTCTAGAAATGATTTTGTATTCAATGGTTCTATGCCTCAGGTGCATGCTATTTCTTTTCGTGCGCTGCAGCTAGCCCGTGTAGGCCAAGTAAAAGAATAATTCAGATTGGTTGGAAGGTCCCTCCTATGGGTTGGGTGAAATTTAATACTGATGGATCAGTGACAAATAATGGCTATAGTGCATCTTGTGGGGGTGTTATGCGGGACCATTTTGGTCATTGGTTGATTGGCTTTACAAATAAATTGGGTACCTCTTCTGTGTTACTTTCAGAGCTGCATGGCATTTTGTCTGCTTTGGATATTGCTTGGAATTTTGGAGCAAGGAAGCTAATTATTGAATGTGACTCTTTAGTGGTTGTTCAACTTGTCAAGAAGGGAGTTCTATCTCACCATCCTTATGGTCCTATCCTAAAGAGGATCTCCTACTTCCTGAATAGAGATTGGGAGGTGAACTTACAACATATCTGGAGAGAATCCAACAAGGTTTGCTGATGGCATTGCAAATTTAGCTCATGAGGGGCCTTTGGGTATCCAGATTTTAGAATCTGTTCCACCTTCTATTCATTTTCTTATGTTATTTGATGTTTTGGGGTATACTACCTCTCGTTTAGTTCCTATATAACTTTCTCTTTTAGCCTTTAGCCTCCTTTTGAATAAAAAAAAAAATAATAGTAATAATAATATAAATAAAAAAGTTAATAAATAAAGTCATCCGGCCGGAAGATGTACAAGGCAAACCACAAATGGGTGACGCGCACATTTTGGACCCATCCACAGCAAAACACTCACAGTCCTACATTATATTATATTATTACTAATTTGTCATTTTATTAATTAAACCAAAATTTTTGTCTGTATTTTCACACCTCGTTGTAAACTTACTTATCAAATACTAAATACATTATAATTTTATAATACAAAGTTTTGTATTAATGATTTTTTATGGTACATTACTATTTCATTAAAAAATACATGGCATATTTTATTAAATTAATTAACACGACAAGATTTTTTTTTTAAAACAACACGACAAGATTATATTTATATAAAAAGTTAAATTGCCTTAAATCATTTTCAACTATGTTTGAGATCTCCGAATCTAAAGACTTTTTTCCTCTTGAAAAGTATTGTAATCTTTCTTGGTAGTATTACTATTATATCAAGTAATTAATTTTATCTTAAACCGACCATCATGCGGAAAATAATGAAATGCGATCCTCTCCATTACGGACGGATGCAAGAGGGCAAGTATTGGCCTTGGTCCCCTCCCTCACTATATTATATATATATATATATATATGAGTCAAGATCCGTTGACATCAGGTGTCAAACTTTAAGAGTTACACTTCTTATTAATTTTTTGTAAAATGTGAATTTGATCAATCCAACCGTTGAATTGAAAGTTCTTATAGAGTAGATCAAACTTATAAAATTTCATAAAAATCGAAAACTAATTGATACTTCATCAAATTAATTTATTTTAACGTATAATATGTTTTTAAAATATAAGTAAAAGACCACTATTAGATAACATACCTACGAATATTCAAATTACCTGAAATTTGATATACATGATCAAGAAGGTAATATAATATGATTCAACGGTTGGATTGGTCAAATTCACATTTTACAAAAAGTTATTAAGAGGTGTAACTCTTAAAGTTTGACACTTGGCGTCAACGGATCCTGACTATATATATATATATATATATATATATACTACATATAAAAGTTAAAATATTATCAATATATATGTAATAATTTAAAACAAATTAAATAAAATGAGTGTAATACATTTAATTTTTATAATATAGATTTTATTTAATATTTATTATTGAAATTTAATCTCTTTAAGTAATTTTTATTAAAAAATTATTTAATACAAATGTTATTATTCATAAATTTTTTAACATGAATATACTATATGTATAGCTTAAATAAAAATATGATGAATTTAATTATTATTTAATATTTATTATTAAAAAAATTGTTCCGACCCCCTTCATATGAATATGGATCCGTCCCTGCTCTCCATTTACTAAAAAATTTCATTAACAAAAATATACACATCTAGTAGATTGTGTGACCACCTAAAAGATGTGTGTATCTCTTCTACTGAAATTTTACAGTATTAAGCGAAATTTAACTCGAAAATAATATGGTAAAAGAGAAGAATCAAGAAAAACGAATAATAAAGAAGAATCCGTCAAAAAAATAATAATAAAAAATAATAATAATAATAATAATAAAGAAGAAAACAAAGCAAATACGTCATCAACGACGAAAGGGGTTAAAATGGCGCGAGTGAAAACCAGGTTCATTGAACCTGGACACACCTGATTACGATCTATTTATACCCATGCCGCTTAATCGCAACACCACACAACTCAAACTTCCACCGCATCTCAGCTATCTCCAAATATATCTATTCTTTTATAATAGAATTTAATTTAATTTATTCCGATAACCGTTTGTATTATAATGGCGGTGTTTGGCATCGGAGGGAGGCAACAGAGTATGAATAATGCGGTGGTGCCGGAGAACGAGCTGAAGAAGAGAAACGAAGAATTGGAGAAGGAGCTGAGAGAAAGCAAGGAGAGGGAGGAGGAAATGAAGCGCCAGCTCCAGAGCGCGTGGGAGAGGCTGCGCGTCGATGAGGAAGCCGAAGAGAGGCTCTGTTCTCAGCTCGGAGAGCTTGAGGCGGAGGCTGTTTACCAGGCGCGTGATTACCACGCTCGTATCGTCTCTCTCATGGACCAGCTCTCACGCGCACAGAACCTCCTCCACAAGACCGGTGCTTCCTCCATTTCTGTTCCTTCCTCCTCATGATAATATGATTTCGTAAAAAAAAAAGAAAAAAGAAAAACTCTTGTAACAAATTTTGCATTTGCAGCATGGAATCATTGTTATCATTAGATGTGTATTAAGTATATGATGACGATGATAATGATCCATATTAGCATGGATCGAATCTATGGTAATGTAATGTTTGTAAAATTTTTGTTTATGTGGAGTGTATGATTGAGATTAGTTTGATTAATGGTTTTAAAATTAGTTTTTCAGACGTATAACGTGTTCATGAGTTTTGGTTCTGTGAATTTTCTTCTGATGCTGATCCTTAACTGCCTCGTTTTCAAACGTGATAGGTAATAATATGATTAATTGGTTAACCAATGAGAACGTGGTAATTAATTTCTCGTAAGAGAGAGAGAGAGAGAGGGTTCTGTTTGGAAATTAATCTCTTGCTTGTGAAAGGCAATATCTAATTTGACATTAGCGAGTTTTTTACTGTATTTGTTCAGATCTCGTAGTGCCATTTTCAACGTCATGACTCACTGCACACCAGCTTGAAGTTTCCAACACGAAACGTATGCTTCTAATTTCAACCTGTCCTCTTTTAAATTAAAAACAAATAAACGATCTGTTGGAATAAAAAACGAACTTAAGCCATTTTCTGGAGAATTTGGTTTATGCAACATCTTTTTCTTTTTTTTTTTTCTTTTACTAGGAGTTGGAATTTATGTAGGACTATGTCATGAAAATATATGCATCTAGCTACAGACAAAAAATATGGCCATTTTATGTTAAATATTGAATGATTTCTATTTTGGTACGATCCAGTGATTAATGTTGGTTTTCATTCGTTATCTTCTAATTTATTTTTCCATCACTTTAAAGGCCCCTCTTGGGTCGTAAGTTGGCGATGCCCAGCTCGGCGATTCAACTCCTCTCTCTCTCTTTTGTTTATGGCATGTGACTTTTCATTTCTTATATTTATCATTATATCAGACAATATTAAATTGTTTTTTCATTAGTATATTTCAATTATTTGTTTTATTTAATTTAAATATATAAAATTTAAACATTTCTCTCAATAATATTATCATAAAAAGTAATTATTCATTAACAACATGTAGGAGAATTTATAGGAGGATATAGCATTAGAGTTTATTTGACTTGTCATTTCAACTAGCTAAAAGTTATAAAATAGTAGCTGAAAGCCTGAAACCATTTCAGCAGTGTTGGGAAGGTAACTTTTTTTTTATAGCTATAAGCTTTTCTAAAAAGCTTTTTTTAAAAAAACTCCAATTTTCAACTAGTAGCTGAAAATTAATTTATAAATTTAGCCATCAGCCACCCCCACTTATCATTATTTAATAATTAATGTTGTCCTTAAATGTCATTTTTACCATTTTCAACTAGTTTTATTAAACACATTCAATAGCTTTCAGCTTTAAGCTAGTTTTTAAGCTTTCAGCTAACTTTAAGCTTTCAGCTAGTTTTTCAGCTAGTTTTACCAACACGCTCTTACTCTTTATTTAATGATGATGATGAGTGCTATATTAATATTTATGTTTGTACTATCAAGCACGTAAAATAACTTATATGGATTATTTCAACTTATTATGATTTCCTATTAAGTATGATTGTCTCTCGTAAAAGATACACGTGGTTTTATATAAAAAACTATTTATATCTGTACTTTAAAAACTTTAAATTTTGTTATATTTAAAGTTTAATTTTAATTAAAATAATAATGAAAATTACATTTTTTTTCTCCATGAGTTGCACGGTTGAAATTCTATTAAAAAATAATCAATGGGGAGGGGGAGGGGGAGGGTGAGGGGAGGATGTTTGTATGATTTCGGATAGTGGTAGTGCCAATTATCGTGGAGTCTTTACAAACCACAATTTGACACGTGGTAGAATATTCCTCTTTTCTTACGGATGTATGATGTGTCCTCCACCAAAGGAGGTAAAGACGTGGGGCCATTATTCAGCTTCAACACTACAAAAAGCAAAAAGTAAAGAGGAGGGAGAAAAAAATCGGATTCGCATTTTACCATGATAGTTGGGAGTCGTGGAGGACTTGCAACCAACCAATCATGTCATGAAAAGGCTTTCCTTCCGTTCATATTCTCTTATCACGGTGTTGACGAATTAGATTAGATATATTTTAAAAGGAAAAGCTTCTAATATTTTAAAGGAACAACTTCTAATCTATTTAATAAGTCATTTCAGCTGGTTAAAAATTAAAATTAGTAGCTGAAATTATTTCAGTTGTAATTGGTAAGGTAATTACTAACTTTTCTTAAAAAGATATTTGAGGTAGCTTTTTAAAAAAAACTTCAATTTTCAGCAACTAGCTGAAAATTAATTATAAGTTTATCCCTCAACCACTATCGCTTATCATTATTTAATAATTAATGATATCCTTATATGTCATTTTACCATTTTCAGCTAGTTTTACCAAACACATTCAATCAAATCAACTAACTTTTCAGCTTTCGGCTAGTTTTAACAAACACATTCCTAATCTAATCACATTGATTTTTTTTAATTATTTATCTAATGGATTTAATTTTAATTTTAAATTTAATTCTAAATCAATCCAAATAATTTTTAATTCGTGTGTTATTATTTTATAAAACATTTAATAAATCATTATATATAATATGAATATTAAAGATGAATTTAAAATCTCAAATATCCCATTTAATAAATCAACTAATACAAATTTATGATTAAAATTGTTTACTTTTATACTGAAAAGCTACCTAATGTCATAATTGTATTTGTAAGTAATAAATTATGGATTTAATAGATATACATTACCGGTATAAAAAAATTTACATTTGTAATTTAATGACGTATTATCACATTATTATACTAAGTTTGATAATATATGATGTGTTATATTCATTAAATAATATGGCAGTATATCATTGGATAACAATGTAAAATTTGTTTAATACTAACGGTGTATATAGATGTTAAACTAAAATTATTTGTTTATTTGTGTTATGTTTTAGAGTTTAATTACTATGTACTATCAATGTAAAAAAGTTTTTGCATTGATAGTACAGTGCGAAACGTAGCGATGACAATACAGTAAATAGTCTGACAATAAAAAACTAATCAATGTATATATTTGTTAAACTAAAATTATTTGTTTATTTGTTTTATGTTTTAGAGTTTAATTGCTATGTATTGTCAATGTAAAAAGTTTTGCACTTTTATCCAAGCATCGACTCCCGACCCGTCATTGATGAGGGCGGGGGCGGGTTTGGGGGTTGCATTGTACCATCCCCAAACTCCCTCTGATATAAAATTAAATAATTTTAATTATAATATTAGACAAATAATAAATGTATGCTTACACATTTTCTTTTAAATATGATATAATTATTAAGTTTCTTATTTTTTAGGATTTTCAATGTTTGTTTTTATACATTATTTTTTGGTGAAATTTTTATATATTATTTGACTTTTAACGTATTAGATATATAAGACTTGTTTAGGTATGATCCTTCGAACGGTGGTTTTTGGTGAGAAATTGGTTGTCCACGGCGGTTGACGTCAGACTCCGATGGTGGTGTACCTGCAGACACTCTGACGCTCAAGTCAACATGTGTAGCAGATAAGGTTTGTATAATAGTTAGAATAATGTACCTGATTTCGGTTTACTTAGCCTTATTTATATGCAGGTAAAAGGCGGGAAATTCCATTAAGCAGTTGTAACAGTGATTTAACAGGAGCACAACGCGCTTTAAGACACATATGTCCGGATGCCGAGACACATATGTTCGGATGTCGTCCATGTCGGTTAGAGTCCATATTCGCTTATTGTATGTAGCTAAATAAATCCGTGAGGTGGATGTCGGCACTTACGTATGTCGGATGCTGGTCCAGAGTAGTAGCCTCAAAGGTAACATGTCGGTATGCCCCTATGCCGATAGGCGCCTGTATCGTAAGCCATCTTCGGTTGACCCGTAACGAAAATGGCATGAGGCATACGTATGCCTGATGCGGTCCAAAATAGGACTAAGCCCAGATAGATGTCGGCGAACGTTGGTCTTAGCAGGTCTGATCAAGGGACTAAGCCCGAAACAATGTCGGCGCAAGCAGGCCAGAAGTTGGTCTAGAACAGTTGCCCCCAAGTCGTGTATTCATCGTAAGTTGAATATGCAACTTGCCATGTATATGGCGGCACAGGCCAACGACTTTTAGTATTCTTCAAGTAACTGTTGGACCCCGAAGCGATGCGTGTCTTGATGTCGCCAAACTAGGAAGGGTCGGAATGCCGGTTAATTATGTAGATGATTCTCCTTTTTTTGGTAACACTCATTTGGCAATACTCTTGACATTTTGGTACATTAGATGCATGCTAGGCACATTTCATGTCGATTTATCTTGGTTTCTTTACTGTTAAGTGGCACGCGATAGTACCCATGATTGTTTGTTTTTACATAGTTGCGCACGTCGGGAACTCGGACATTGCCGGTGTTGGGTTCCCTTCAAATCCTAGCATCCGGTATTAACCGCGATTGGGGTCGCATGCAGGATATTTCCTTGTTATTTCGGTGGCGTTTCTTGGGTAACGATCCGGGCTGAGAGGCGGAGATGCTCCGCTTCTAGCTCAGAAAGGCGTTGTGCGTAATCTTGCAACAAAGAATCATGTTTGTTGATAAAAGACAGCAGTTCTTGACACGAAGGTTGGCTTGGTGGCGTAGAGCCAGAGGGTTGCTAGCTGACACGCGGCGGGGGAGTAGGAGGTGGCCGATTGTTAGTGATGGCAATTTCGCGCTTGGGAGACGATTTACGGTGCACAACAATAACTTGTCTGGCCGTTGTGACAATGACAGTGGTAACTTCAATTGTAATTGTTTTAGATGGTCAGCCATGTTGGGAAGCAGAGGTTGCCGCATTGACGGCCGTTTGCCGCATCGGCGGCCGTAGCGTCAAGGGGACGACCGCGACCAGTGCCAGCGGCGGAGTTAGCGCAGGTATCAACCATATTAGCAGGGTAGCAGAAAACAATAGTTGTTTCCCACAGACGACACCAATATTCAGGTATGATCCTTTGAACGGTGGTTTCCGGGTGAGAATTTGGTTGTCCACGGCGGTTGACGTCAGACTCCGGTGGTGTACCCGCAGACATTCCGATGCTCAAGTCAGCATGTGTAGCAGATAAGGTTTGTATAATAGTCAAAAAATGTACATGATTTCGGCTTACTCAGCCTTATTTATATGCAAGTAAAAGGTGGAAAATTACGTTAAGCAATAGTAAAGGTAATATAACAGGAACACAACGCACTCCGAGACACATATGTCTGGATGTTGTCCATGTCGGTTAGAGTCCATATTCGCTTATTGTACGTAGCCAAGTAAATCCGTGATGTGGATGTCGGCACTTACATATATCGGATGTCGGTCCAGAACAGTAGCCTCAAAGGTAGCATGTCGGTATGCCCTCTATGCTGGTAGGCGCCTGTATCGTAAGCCAGCTTCGGTTGACCTGTAACGGAAACTGCATGAGGCATACGTATGCCGGATACCGGTCCAAAATAGGAGTAAGCCCAGATAGATGTCGGCGGACTTTGGTCTTAACAGGTCTGATCAAGGGACTGAGCTCGAAACAATGTTGGTGCAAGCAGGCCAGAAGTTGGTCCAGAACAAGACTTATTTGAAAATATGTATTTAACACTACAAGAAAATCATTTTTTAACAACGACCAAAGTTGTCGCTACAATTGCAATTAGCGACGACCACAAGGTCATCGTTAAAATGCTCGTCGTTAATGCAGCAGCGACAAGCAAAAACAGCCGTCGCTACGTAGCGTCTCCTTGCCTGACGCTAAATTCATCGCTATGTTGAAGTTCGTTGCAAAGTGAAAAGATCAAAGGTCGTCGCTAAGCCGTCACATCGTAGCGACAGCCTAGGTCATTGCTAGCATTTATATTATTTTTCTTAAAGGGAAGTACATCCCTCCGGGCGAGCTTGTTGCACAAGCAGCTCGCTTACGTCGGGATTATAGGACCAACCCCCCTCTCCCTTAGCAGCTGCAAGAGCAGCCTTCTTCCTTCGCCCCTGCACCGTACGTGGTGCCCACCCCTGTAGAGGTGGCGCAACCTGTTGTATCAGCTGGAGCCTTCATGGATCAAATGTGGTTCATCCCTACTCCGGAATAACAAGATGTTGCCACCGAGGTAGGTCATCAGTTGCCAGAGGATGACCTACCACATATTTCATATTTGGAGGGTGAGGGCGGACTCCTAGGCTGATATTGTAGCGGACGCTGACAACTAACCTGATGTACAGTAGCCTCAACACCGGGGTGCCAGCTCCAGTGTCGATCATGAGTGGGACCCTCACGGTAAGGTTATCATCCAGCCTTATGGTAGATGGTGAGTTTCTACAATTTTTTTTATTTCTTTAATATTTTGAATTTTTATAAGTTTAATTGTTAACATTGAATTTATTTATTTTTCAGTTGGGTGCCTAACAACCCCTCATCACGGCCATTGGTCATGCGATCCGCTCACAATTCCGGGGGTCCTCACTATTTGTGGGAGGTCACCCCGAAGGATGTGAGGGACAAGTGGTGGAGGAATTTATGGTAAAATATTTTCATTTTACATTATTTTTTTTAACTTGTTATGACATTTTCAAATGACTTACCCTAAAAGTTTTTTCTTTTACAAAGCATAGTTACTTGGGCCCCTAAGTACGAGGCCTAGATTAAGGTGTACGAGCAGAGGATTGCTCGACGCCTTAGAGATATGCTGAACAAGGCTTGGACGAGTGGGACTAGGCACATTTGGTGTGGTGAGGAGGCATGGGAGGGTCTTTTGGCCTACTGGGCCTCTGATGTTTTCAAGGGGAAGTCTGCTCGTAATAAGAGCAACCAGACTTCTCGTTGAGGCGGGGCAGTCCACATCACGGGCCGCAAGGCCCGCATTGAGGTCGCGCTGGATATGGTATGTAAAACGTAATCTTATATATTATTTTTATATTTGTAATTAAAATAATTAATTAGTGTCATTTTTCTATGTAGCGATGACAACTTGGGCGGGATGTAGATCCCAATGAGTTTTTTGTGGCCACTCACACAAAAAAAAGGTGGTGACTGGGGTAGACGACCAAGTGTGATCCACATATGTATGTCAAATTACCAACGTTTTTCTATATAATTTTATATATTTTGCAATAGAATAATTAACTAAATATAATTTTATCTCTACTCAACGGTCAAATTACCAGGACCGCCTGAGGGAGGTGGAGTCACAGATGGGGGAAAACTCCATCACTAATGGGTCCACAAGCTACAGATATGGAAGGATGTTGTTGGTGGCAAGACTCGAGGTCGTTGTTCTTGCACCGGGGACTTGCAACCAACATTCGCCCAAGTGTGACCAGTCTCACTCAAGAGTCTTGGGCTCATACTAACAGGAGCGACGGGTCATGACATTCGTCTGACGAGGCGCTGCGCCAAGAAGTCATCGAAGCAAAGCTGCAGGCTAGCCGAGCTGAAGAGAGGGTTGATCATTGTCAGGCCCAGTACGCACGGTTGGAGGAGGACTTCACACGACTCCGACAACAACTGCAGTTAGTGTTGGATGCCCGCAGTGCAGGTGGTTCTACCAGCTATAGTCAGGCTCAGGTGCATCCGCAGTACGATGGCGACATGGATGAACAACCCGTGGATGAGAATGAGGATCAGGGCCAACCACCACAACAGCGTCGTCGCTGTCAGACGTGATTTTTTTTATTGTATTATGTGTTTATACACTTTGTATATATATTGTTTTTATATATATTGTTTATATATATATATATATTCTATATGATTCTTTTTATATAGTATTTATTGTTTTTCTTTATAGTTTAGATCGTTAACAAATATGATATAAATTTATAAATAAATAAAAAATTGAATTTTTATAATAATCCAACCGTAAATCCGTAAATTAAAATAAAATTAAATATAAAACCCTAAATTCAATTAAAAAATTAATATAATCATTAGCGACGACCATGGCTGTCACTAACTATGATTTTTTAAAAAATTAATATTAATTCTAGCGACGGCTTAGGTCGTCGCAACTATGTGACGGCTTAGCGACAACCTTTGATCTTTTCTGCTAGCGACGACCTTCAGCGTAACAACGGCCTTCAGCGTAGCGACAGGTAAGCAAACGCTACGTAGCGACGACTGTCTTTACTCGTCGCTACGGTATTAACAACAAGCATTTTAACGACGTCCTTGAGGTCGTCGCTTAGCCATCGCGAATTTTATTGTAGGCCGTCGCTAAAAAATTATTTTCTTGTAGTGTTAGATTTATTAAGTAAAAACTCTATGGCTAGGATTTTTTTACTAGTAAATGGAAATTATAAACATCTTAAATTTTGTTAAGAAGGTCGTTGTTTTACCTTTAAAGTTCGAAATGGATAGCTCAGCACCATTGATGATATTTGAGAATGCTTCTACCCTTTCCAAAAGCATCATAATCTCTATTTAACTCCTTACCACCATCATCACTAGTGTCTACACAACACCTTCAACTCCTTTAGTTGCTTCATCAGTGGTGATTTCTACTTCGCCAATGTCTTTAACAGTGTCATTATCTTCAAATTTTGGATGTCGTTACATCATCGACAACTCCTTCCATAACCAACACTCTTTAGAAGAAACCTCCCCCTTAAAAGTGTATAATTCTTTCATGCCTTTTTATTTCGTTGTTTTTTTCTCTCTCTCAAATTCTATAGATATATTTTTCATCAACAATCACAAAAATTAATATGTATATTAATTAAATCCTTATATTTATGACTTTTTCTTTCATCGTTGGTTAACTAATTAACAAGTTTTTTTTTTATTTTCGTTCTTCCTTCAAAACTCATAGAAGAAAGAACTCTATTTGAAGATCACAATAAATCCAACCATTTTTTTATAAGTTTCTCTCTATCCCCTCTCTCTTTTTGTTTTATTTTCAATGGTGAGTAATCTAGACTTTTTCATAAACTTTCGAATCTCCTTAAATATAGTGTAGGCCCAGTTTGGATACACTTCTGCAGAAGAACTTCTAGCTAGAAAATAAAATAGAATGAATCAAAGAGGTCAAATAAATTAACTTCTCCATAAGTTGAAATAGTTACTTATGAAGAAGTTGAATGAGAGAGCTTTTGGAGTAGGTGGAGTACAAAGACTAATATCAACTTATGAAGAGTAAATGTATTTGACCTCTCACTACAAGAAAAATCGTCTCTACAGGATGTGCAGCAACAAACTTAGAGACGACACGTGGACGTCGCTAAGTGGCTCGTTGTAAATACCAGTAGTGACGACGGACGTCAGCCGTCGATACCTAGAGACGACTTAGTCGTCGCTGAAGCCGTCTCTCAAAAACATGACGTCAGTAAGATTAATTCTTTTTTTTAAATTTTTTTTTTATCTAGAGATGGTTGTAGTGACGCCACGGCGTCGCTACAAGTATATATATGAAATTAATTATGATTATTTTATTTTATAATTTATAACTTATTATTTATTTAAATTAAATTTATTTTTATTTATTTTATTATATAAATTTAAAATTATAAAAACAATACAAAAAACACACACACAAACACACACACACACACACTATAAATATACACAAACTCTGTTAAAAAATAATACAATAAAACATAAACATAAAGAAATCAATGGTGGCGGTGGCGGTGGGGCTGTGGGGTGAGTTGCTCGTCCTCATCATCCACTGATTGGTTATCCATGACGAGATCATAATGGGGGTGCGGTTGTGCCTGAGCCTGACCTACAGCCTGATCATCCAGGATTAGCTGCATCTGTCCTCGGAGTCGTGCTAACTGATCCTCCAAATCTGCAGCCTTCTATGGCCTCCCGAGACTGCTCCTTTGCTACTTCGAATTCCTGACACAACGCCTCCTCTCTAGAATGTCATGACCTTGACCCGTCAATACTCTCACTCAGGTGAGCCCGGGACTCCTGAGTCAAGTCGGTCACACCTGGACGAATGTTGGAAGCCAAGTCCCCGGTGCCATAACAACGACCTCGGGTCTTGCCACCCGCAACATCCCGCCAGATCTCCAGCTTGGGGGAGGCATCAGTCATGGAGGTGTCCCCCATCTGTGACTCCACCTCCCTCAGGCGCTCCTTGTAATTTGTCTGTTGAGGTAAAAGTAAAATTAGTTATTAGTTATATATTCTATTGCATAAATATGAAATTATATAAAAAAACACTTATAAACAAACACTTACAAAGGTGGACCGGGCCCGGTCATCTACCCAGTCACCACCCTTTTTGGCGTGGGTGGCAGCAAAGAACTCGTCCAGCTTGACCTCCGCCCAAGCTATCGAGTCTACACAGGAAAATTATACAAATTAATTAATTTAACAACAAATAGAAATATAATACAGAAGAGTGTTTGTTTATACATACCATATACAACGACACCTTATGGTGGGCCCTACGGCTCGTGATGTGGACTGCCCCCCGCGTTGAGAAGCCCGGTTGCTCTTGTTACGAGCGGACTTCCCCTTGAATTCCGTAGAGTCCCAGTAGGCCAAAAGACCCTCCCGGGCCTCCTCACCACACCACGTGGGCCTCTTCCCAGCCTTCCAAGCCTTGTTCATCATATCTCGAAGGCGATGAGCAACCTTCTGCTCGTACACCTTCTTGATTTGGGCCTCATCAGAATGGTCCCAAGTAACTCGACTCTACAAAATAAAATATGGTAAGTCCTGCCAAATTGAAATATCTTAAGAAAAAATTTAAAGTTGATAGGGATTTTAATTACCGTGAACTCCTCCCGCCACCTGTCCCTAGCATCCTTCGGGGTGACCTCCCAGAGGTAGTGAGGACCCCGGAACTGCGCCCAGATTGCATGACCAATGGCTGCGATAGGCGGGGGTGTTAGGCAGCCACCTGCAAAATAAAATATTCAATATTAACAGTTAAAACAATTAAATATTAAATATTAATATCAATTCTAAATAAGAAAATAAATTAAACAAACTCACCCCCGACCAAATGATCGAATAATAACCTGACCTCGAGCGTCTATCTCATGAGGTCTGCTTGACCCGGCACCCTGGAACCGAGTTGGCTCCTCATCAGACTCCTGGTCAGCATCCCTATCCAGGTCATCTTGAGCATCGTCAGGGTTTATCTCGGGCACAACGTCCTCCTGCACTGGAGGCATCTGAACTAATCCCGGTGTCGGGATGAACCTCATACCATCGAACTGCGCCGGAGCAGATAGTGGAGGGGAGGAATAAGAAGAAGTCAGCATGGCGCCCGCCAGCGCTAAAGTAGATGGATGCTCCGGCATCTGATCAGTGCGTGAGTGAGAGAGGTTGGCCCTTTCCCGTATCGCGCGAGCTGCCTGTTCCCATAGCTCGCCCAGAGGGATGAACCTCCCTCTACTAGGTGGGATCTTATCTCCACCGCCACCAGGCAGCCGAGGCACGAATGACTAGAGACAGGAGAGACAAAAGAAAGAAGGAGGGAAAGGAAAAAAAACGAAGGACAGAGGACGAAGAGACGAAGGAAGAAAAGAAGGACGAAGAGACGAAGGACGAAGAAAAGGAAGAAACGAAGGAGAAGGACGAGAGACAGGAGAAAACAAAGAAACGAAGAAAGGAAGAAAAGAAAGAAACGAAGAAGGACAAGAAAGGAAAGAAACGAGGAGGGACAAAGAAACCGAAGGCCGAGAGCACAGGAAGAAATGAAGAAAAAAAGAAACCTAAAGAGAAAGGATAGGAAGTAAAACGATTAAGTACAATTAAACTATTAATTACAAATAAACCTAATTATAAAAAATAAATTAATAAAAAATTAACCACACATAAACTATTAATTACAAATAAACATAATTCCTAAATCACATTAATAAATTAATAAAATAAATTAACTATTAATTTCAAATAAATTGATTAAACTTTAAAAAAACTTACTTGTTGCGACTCCGAAAGGGAAATAACTCTGGAACGAGCTCTAACGTCGCCTACAGGCAACTATTTTGAAAACTAATCGGTTCAAAACGATCCTTGAAGGAGAGAACGTTTTAATCGGTCAGTTTTTCAAAATAAACGGGGGTGAGGGAGCAGAAATAGGGGGTGGCTGTATGAGAGGAAAATGGAGTTTAGAGGTAAAGGAATTTGGAAATGGACGAAGAGGGGAGGGGGAGGGGTTTCAATGCATGCAGGTTTTTAACGCAGTGACGACCAGGCCGTCGCTACGTTTTGAAAAAAATTGAGCACGCGAATTAGAAATTCAATTTTAATGTAGCGACAGTCTGCCGTCTCTAAAGTCGTCGCTACATTTAATTTTTATTTCTTTTCAGAAAATAAAATTATAATTATAGCGACGACCCAACCGTCACTACTGTAAATTCCTAGCGACGACTAGGTCGTCGCTAGTAGCGACGCCTCGGGACTGTCGCAGAGAAGTCGTCGCTAAAAACTGAATTTCTTGTAGTTTCTTTGATTCTTTATATTTTTTCCACTTAGAAATACTTCTGCAGAAGTTTCATCCAAACTGACCCATAATCTATGTCACAATGGACACTTTATTGACAAATAGTGTGACAGAGTGTTACTAATTAACGTGACATGTTGTTAAAATATTAATAGGAAACACACAGTTGGACTATAGTGAAAGAAAAGGTAAAAAGTCGACTATATTGGGGTTTTCTATTTCTCAGGGACTAAATTACATGACCCTAAAAAAGTCAGGCATCGATTTGCTAGTTTACTTTTCAAGAAATAATGTAACCAATCATGAAAACTTTTTGGGGAGCAAATTAATGATTTACTCTAAAATATTACTAAAGTATCATAGTACATGCCAAACACACATGAGCAAAGAATTGAAAAAGCCTTTCCAAACACACATGAGTGCAGAATTGGAAAAGCCTTTCATATGAAAATTTGAACCACAATCCATAAGGATCCGGATCCTCTGCAGTGTGGGATGTGTCTGCAGCAACATTAGCTACCGAATAGATAGGGAACAGCTACGGAAACATTCCGTAGTTAAAATCGATAGCTATTCCCTAGTTATTTCCTAGCCATTTTGCTGCAACACATCCCGCACCGCAGAGGATCCATGATCCATGCACCAATCCATAAACGTCTTGGATTCTCTTTAGATTTTTTCTTGACTGTCGACATAAGATTAACAAGATAAACCTCATCCGATGCCTCACTTTCAAATGTTAAAATCAACTCGATCAACGAATAAGGAGGTTTATCTGTTATCATATAGCCATGAAATTAGGGAGGGGCCCATTATCATTTAATTTACTGCTGGAGATATCTTGCTTGTCATTCTTACACCTAAATATGTCATTATTTTAAAATTTAAGACACATTTCTTTTTCCTTTCATTTTTTATTTTATTCCTTTATTTTTTTCCTATCCCTCTCTAATCTCTATACCTATTAGCCTTATTTTTAAAGTGTCAGTTATTATCCTTTGACATACATACATTTAATTTAAGTATGAAAAATAAATGTATATTTTTGAACGTGAAAAACCAACTTTATAGTCTCAGTTGGGTTTATTTTCATAATATGCAGATTTTAATTTGAAAGTTTTGCCGGTAATTTATATAACATGTAAAAAATTTAATAGGATAAATAACTTAATATATTTAAAATTAAAATATAAATGTGCTTGATTATATATTAAGTGAACAAATAAGGATTGGTTAGCTAACATGATTTTGATTAACAAATAATACCAATTAATTTGTTTTGCTCCTCCTAGCAGAAAAAGAGAGGGTTTGTTCCCATTTGTTTTGATGCTGGAGCCTAGAGGTGAATGGAAATTAATCTCTTGCTTGTAGGCGCGCAATATATGGGTATGAGAGATCTTTGACATTAGCGAGTTTCTTGATTTTGTTCAGATTTCATATTGATATATATTTTCAAAGTCACGACTCAGGACACCACCTAGCTAGATCTTTCCATTCCAACACGAAACTTCTTTGATAAGAAACAAATGTTTGCAATTTCAACGAGTCAATATACTTTTTTTTTTAAAAAAAATTAAAAACAACCAAACCAGTTGAAATCAAAACCGAACTTAAGCCATACAATATAATGGAGATCGAATTTGGTTCGTGCAACATTTTTTTTTCCTTTTACTTGAAATTATATATAGGCATCTACAGACCAAAAAATAAGGTCACTTCATTCATGCCGAATAAATATTGAATAATTTTTATTTTTCAATAGCATTGGGTGTTTCATATTGATTTCATTCATTACCTACTATTTTACTTTCACAAAGTAGATACAACTACGGTTAAAATACTACGAGTATATAAAAATGAAAATTCCGGTAGTAGTAAAGCCAACTATGTTGGAGTTGTTGCAAATTACAATTTGACACGTGGCAGAAACTGTTGTGGTCGATGTATGATAGTGACGTGTCAACCGCTGCAAGAAGATAATAAAGTGAAGTGAGTGGAGGGAGAAAAAAGTTGGATGCGTATTGAGTGGAGAATTGGTCCACCCACCATCGTAATCGTACGTAGCGGTAGAGTTCGTTGGTCCACTATCGTAGACACTGAAAAGCTACGATACTGATATGTGGTTGAAATAGCAACCAAAGTGTACAAATTACAGCGCGGAGAGGTAAAAATAAAATATACATAAGTAATGTGATAAAAAAAAAGAGTAAATCACCAATTTCATCCCCAACGTATATCACCGACTTTAAATTCGTCCCTAACGTTACAATAATTCATTAATAGTCTCTGAACTATGTAAAAAACCATCAAATTAGTCTTTGTACATGGACTAAATTGTTTGATTAATGTAAAGTATAGGGACTAAATTGATGAATTTTTACATAGTTTGGGGACTAATAATGAATTACTGTAACGTTAAGGACGAATTTGAAGTTGGTGATATACGTTGGGGACAAAATTGGTGATTTACTCGATAAAAAAAAGAAGTAAAATAAAATGTAGAGAATAATATAATATTACTGAAAAATATAATTATATATTGGTTTGTAATCAATCCATTATGTCAAATAAAAGGTTTTTGACAAAAAGGTTTTATTACACGAGTTGAATTTATGAGAAAAGTCTCTAGGTTTGATTCCTACTTAATACAGTTTTATGAATGATGAACTGCCTTAGTAATAAGAGATATATAGTGAAATAGTGAATGAAAAGGTTTTGGTGCCCTCATCATGTCTCATCATATATAATTAATTTTAAAAATAAGAGGATTTCATTGCTTGAAATTGAAATACAGAAGATTCAAATTAGATGATTGAAATTTCAATTAAACCTAATTATTTACACTTAATCGTTTTAAAATAAATGAATAAAGATAAATATTAATTATGAAAATAAAAAATAAATATTTTTTTACCGTATAACGGAGGCAAAATTTGAACCTAAGATGTTATGTAAATTATTCATTTTTTTATACAAAAGAACATTTAATTATCTTAAAAATGTAAAAAGTTACCGATCCAAATAAATAAGGTGTTCCCGGCTCGAACAGGGTTACCTACCGTGGAGGATATCCGTGGTTACACAAAAAAATTTAAATAAATAAGGTGAAATATCAGTAATCCATTTAATATACTCTTTATTACCAAAAATAAAAAGATACTCTTTATTATTAGGTGAAATTTATGCAAGTCTTACCAAATCATGTTAGTGTCATTATTTATTTGGTAAATTAGTGATTCTCTCACATGAATGTAAAAAGTTTGTTAGAAATGTGTTGCTAGCGTGTTATTTTGAAAATAAAAATGCGCATATATTTTTTTTTGTAAGATTTATATAAAATTAACCTATTAATAATTAGTATTTAAAAAATGTGTCGATATATATTTTAGCAATATTTTGCTTAGTTGAATTGGTACAGCTTCTGTTATTTTTAAAATATTTAAGATAATAATATCAAAATCAGAAATATTGTTAATTAGTAAATATCTTGTGTTTTAGTGAATATTTTTAAATTTAATTAAACTTTTAAAATATATATATTAAAAAGAAAATTATGAGGGAGGTGTGTATTAATTAATTTAAATAAATAAATAGATAAATATAAGTAACTCGATGTGAAAAGAGCATTGAATAAAAAAATTGAAAAAATAAAAGTGTGTACAAATAAGATATGAGATGAATAGGGAAATTTCAATTTTTTAAAAAAATTATATATACTAAGAGAATTATAATTTTAGAAAAAAGAAAAATTTCAAAGTAAATAATAATTTTAAAAACTTGCATTAAAATAAAAGGTGTTAAACAATGGTGAAGTCACATGTCTTAAGGATAACTATGCTATAATGAGATATATTTGAGTTATTAAGAGCAAAAAAAGACTCCCTTTTCTTATTTATAAGAATTGACTAAGAAGACGAGGGACTTTAAAAATTATAAAAGAAATTATGAAATAAACTATATAAACTAAGATATAATATCTCTAGTATATATATTAATATGATATAATGTGTTAAAATTTAAATGTAGTATATCTAAATTTTCAATTATGAAAAGTATCAATATTAATAAAAAAATTTAAGTTTGATCAAATTTAAGTAATATTAATTAAGGGGAATTAAAAAAATTAAAAGATAAAATATGTATTTAGTCCCTATAAAATTAGTGAATTTTATTTTAAATTCCTATAAAATTTTTCTTTTAAAAAGAATCCTTCCAAAATATTTTTGTTTCAAAATAGTCCCAACATGTATTCTATTAAGTGGTGACATGTCAAATTTTCATTCTACTCATTATCTTGATCACAACTTTTTTTCTTGCTACATTGGACTCTCACACTCAGGTAAGGGTTAGGGATGATTATGAGTGTCTAAAGGTAGAAGAAGGTAGAGGGAAAAAGCCTATGTTTGATTGGATGGATTTTGAGGGGAGGGAGGGGAGATATTTTAAATAAGTTTCATGTTTGGTTAGAGGGAAGGGGCAAAAGCCCCTCCTAAGGCTATTTTTGCTATTTGGAGGGGAGGAAAGTTCAAATTAGATAATTAAAATGGCTCAAATATCCCTACACTCATATTAATAAAATCATGTGTTATAAAAGTGAAGAGGTATATAAGTAAATTAACTTTATTTTCTCTTCCCTCCAATTGTGAACCAAACATGTAAATGGTCATTTTCCCTTCCCCATCTTTGAACCAAACAAATAAAATGTCACCTCCCCTCTCTTTCCCTCCCCTTCATGAAAATCTCTCCCCTCCCCTCCCCTCCCCTCTTTTGAACTAAACGGTGTTTAAAGGTAGATGAAGGGTAGGGTGAGAGTCCAACATGGCAGGAAAAATGTGGTGAGTAGGATGATGAGTATGATGACAATGTGACACATCAACACTAAATAGAATACATGCCACGACATGGATTATTTTGAAATAAAATATTTTGGGAGAATGATTTTTAAAAGAAAAATTTTATAGGAACTAAAAAATAAAATTCGCTAATTTTATAGAAACTAAAAATATATTTTATATAAATTAAAAAATAGGTGAGACGTCAAATATATAAGATTTCATATGATTCAATAAAAGAAGGAAGATAAATCAAGCCACAACCCAACTTTAATATATAAGACTTTATAATCTTAACTAACATTATTATTTAATTTCTTAATATATTTAGAGTTTCTCAGTTCGAGTTACCCGATTCAATCTGATATGGGTAGTAGATTTTTGCAAACAAGACAAAAAGTCTAAAAATTAATTAGGTTTTCTAAAATATATGTCTAAGTCATATCTTTTTGTGGATAATCCGAACTTATTTTTTATGGATTTTATGAGCTTTTATGATTTTTTACTTTTTTTTATAGGTAACGGGTTTTATCATAGCAAGTAACTCTTGCATAATAAATTTTTAGGAACTAGTTAAGAGCATCTCTTGCGATGCTAAAGCGATGGAGAGCTACGAGCGAATCTACCGAAAAGTGAACCGGTGCTGCCTGCAATACCTGCAAAAGCGGGTTGCTGAATATTTTTTTTTTAAATTTTATTTTATATTTTAAAATTTGTTTAATTGTATGTGGAGTAGGTTGTGAGATTTATTTAAATTTTTTTTTAAAATTATTGTGATGAAGATAAAAAATGAATGAGTTGTTTAAAATAATAAAAATAATATAGTAATATGGAAAAATATGTGAAAAATTATAAAATTTTTATTTAAAAAAGTTTTATGGGATGTTGGAACGGAAGATGCTGTAAGGATAATTTAGCAAATGCAGCGATGCTGAGTATTATACAATTCTTGTTCTTTGTCTCAGATAAGTAGTGTAGGCAATAATATAGTAGCAGATTTAATTTTAGAATGACATTTAAATGATTTAATTAGGGTGATAGGTACTTGATCGAAGAGGAGCCTCATGGAGTTTCTCCTCTTTTGATATTGACTTTGGTTTTTTAGTTACTAATAATTATAACGATTTTTTTAACTTGTGTAATATTGTATATGATATAATAAAACAAAGTGAAAAAGTTTTATTGAGAATTATAACCAATAACATTACCAATGCATTGAGTGTTGTGATGGTTTTAATTCTCAATAAAACATTTTTACTTTTATTTTATTATCCTGTGTAATGCAATATTGCACATGATAGAAAAACCGTAATTATAATTACACCTCTTTCAAAAATAATCCTGTCTAAATTAATAGACACATGTATATATATAGTTGTATTATCACTAATAAAATTACTTATTTTATTCATTAAAGCAATCATCTTAGTTTAGAAGAGTGGAATGTGAATAGTACTATTTATTTGATATAAATTGATACTTCACTTCATGTATTTATATAAGAAAAATACTTGCAACACATTAATTTCCTCACTTTATTTATATAATTTCTTTACTTTTAAATATATCGTATTAAATATATATTTTTTATTTCTCATTAGATGTTTACAACTTAAATAATATATCTATCAAACATTTTCCTTAAAAATGCATAGGCTCAAGAAAATGTCTGAGTCGTTTGTGACTTAAACTTTAGTACCCTGTCCCTGTCCATTGGCGCAAGCGAAGGGTCACTCTTGCATATGACTCGTGAATGAATGAGGCTGCACATCAATGGTAACTAACTACCAAGCCAGGAACTGCTTAATATCAACGTTACAAGGTCCACATCTAAAATGGCCGTTCAAGCATTTGGCGACAATGTCAGAAACGTTAGCAAATCGCAATTATGACTTTTCTTTATTAAAGTTGCAACTTGTCATGAAAATAAATAAAGGTAACAATTTGGTACCCTCCCGTGAGAGAGAGTTTTGGTATATTTTTATTAATTTTTTTATTGAATGGAGGTATAAAAGCCAAAACTACATAAAAACAAGTCGTGTAATCCGTCCTAAATTATTTCGAAGACATAAAGTAGATTTTAAATGAGACACATGTGTATTGCAAATAAGAATATAAAAAATGGGGGAATATAATAAAAATTACAGGATTAGTTATCGGGGTCAAAAAAGTCTTTAAAAAAATTAAAAATACAAATTATAATAGTTAAATATTATCACATAATTACAAAAATACTAAAATCATTTAAAAAAGTTTAGAAAAATTAATTAAATGATCAAAAAAGATACCAAAATCTTCTCTCATTAGAGGGTACAATAGAATTTCCCATAGAGGAAGAAAAAGAACGTTAACAGCCTGCCAGCTTGCATGTCGTATTGAGATAGTGTGAGTGTGACTGTGAGTGACACTTGGACAGGGAGATATAGAGTAATTGAGGCGGCTTTCATTTTTTCTTTTATAATAAAAATTTAGGGTGGGTATAATGCCCCACTTGAAGGTAGAAAGATATATGTGTTCAAAGATCACTTATAAAATATATTCATTTATCTCATCTCAAGGAATGAATAGGAATTTGAATCTGCGACTTATCATATAGGAAATCCTATTTTACTCTACTCAACAAACCCCTTACCCCATGTTTGGTAAAGGAGAAAATAGAGGGGATGGAGAAGAAATAGGGTGGAAAGAAGAATCTTTATCTATTTGATTGCAGAGAAATTAGAGAGGAGAGAAATTTAAAGGTACGGGTCCAACTCAAAAGAATTTTTCTCCTCAAGACAGGAGAAATAGAGTGGAAATTTACTTGACACTATTTCACTCTATTTCTCTTCTATTTCTCTCCTACCAAACAAGATGAGAGGGAAATAGTGTACTATTTCCATACTATTTCTCTCCTTCCAAACAACCAAATTTCTTCACTATTTCTCACCTATTTCTCTCCACTCTATTTCTCTTTACTCCATTTCTCTCTACTACACCAAACACACCATTACGCTGTGTTTGGTTATAGTGGAGAAATGGAGAAGAGAGAAATAGAGAAGAGAGAAATAAGGAAGAGAGAAATATGGTGAAGATAGAGATAATTTATAGGTTATTTGGTATGAGAGAAATATATGAGAAATAGAAGAGAAATGTAAAGTTGAGTTGTTTAGTTTGATTGAAGAGATAGAAGAGAAGTAATATTTTTTTATTATAATTCCATGACAATTGATTTATTCTCTAATAAAATTGATTTCTTCTCTATTGTTATTTCTTAAATTTTTTATGGCATTGTTATTTTATTAATCAAGAGGCAACTAATTATTGCAAAGGGAAATTTTTACTAATTTGAGACATTAACTTGCGTCGACTCCATCGGCATAGCTTTTGTTAGGCATTAATTTCTTTTTCATGTTCTTTCTTCAAAAAAAAATAAAAATACACAACTGCCCAATAGTACACTGACCAATCAATAGCCATGTCTTAAATAAAAGTAACAAAGAAAAATAATAAACACAAGGTGAGAAGAAGTTGCAGACTCATTGGAGAAGAAGCAATCATGACTTCAAAACCCCAGATTTACAAAGAAGCTTGCTGCGAGTTCTCTATCACTGATCGTCGACAAACACTGCCAAAATAGGACTGGATTCAACACTCCTTCGATCAAAATCTTCTTCGCCACTAGCAACCGGCCACGCCTCCTTTCAACCATTGATATGAAATCAAGCTGATGGGTAGCCGGAAAATTAAACATGGTTTCCTGGTCTCCTTGTTCGGTTGCATCGAGCCTCTATCTTGTGCAAAAAAGGTAGAAGTTACAATAGTTAATTAGGCAGCAGTGGTTTTCCCCAATTTCTCCAGCAAATCTCGCCTATTTAGGATAGAAATAGGATTCATATGGGACCCACCATCATTTGCTATTTCTCTAACATTTCTTGCCTCAACCAAACCAGGGAAATGGGCCATTTCTCTGCCATTTCTCAGCTCCCCACCCATTTCTCAGATAACTCTCGCTTACCAAACGCAGTGTTAGAGTTAGACGACTTTCATTTTAGTCCCGTGGAAACATATAACAACTTACAATCTAATTTTTTTCTTTATCATTTTCTATTAAATCACTCATCACATTAATTAATTTAATAATTCTTTTTCTTTTATTATTTTAACTTTCTTTATCATAAATATGTATAAACAACATTTCTCTTCTGGGTATTTTAGAATGGACTCCTATATTTTAAATTTATGATAGATTTTTACTATAATAGTATAAATTTAACATTAAAAAATTAATAATATATTTTATTAATTTAAGTTTACTTTTTATGATATATAATAAAATGTGGGTATCCAGTGTAGACAGACCGGTCTAACATATATGTAGGCCTAAAGCAAAATATAAAATTGGGGCTTAATTTTAAGAGTTAAAAAAAATAACATTTTTTTAAAAAAGTATGAGTTTATTTTTAAGAAAAGAAACTTATATTAAATTTAATTTTTAATAAAAAATATTTTTAATTATTATCTATTAATTAATAATTAGTAATATTTTTATATTTATATAAATATTTTATTAAATTTTGGGTAAAATATGTTTTAAATCTTTATAAATTTAAACATATTTGGTTTGATTTTCATACTTTAAAACCAATGTATTGAGTTTCTCTTTCTTAAAATCATCTCAAATTAATCCTTATCACCCCTCGTTATGGAATAAAAATATATCTGATAAGAAATACTAAAAACTAAAAACACATCTGATTAAAATTAATTTGGGATGATTTAAAAGAGGGAGAGTTAACACACAAATTTTAAATTATGAGAATCAAAATCAAATTTATTTAATTTTATATAAACTACAAACATATTTCACCCTTAATTTTAATATATAAAATATATCTAAAAAATTTGAGACCTTGTAGCAGGGGAGGCCTAAAGCGGTTGCTTTACTGGCCTACCCCTAGGTCGGCCCTGAGTGTAGACCTCTTGTCACTCTTGTAACCAAAGTCATATGATATTTTTATCACACACACACAACTTACTTCAACAATAACTCATGGTAAAATTACTTTATTATAACTTTTTAAAAAATGTTAACTTTAAAAATTTAACTAATAAATAATATGATATTAATATGATAATTATTCACACCTAGTTTTAGATAAAATCAACATTCATATATGTGTAATCTTAAAATAAACATTTACTTATATTTTTAAAAACATATTATACATTAAACTGGAGTTAATTGACAAAGCATCAAATAATTTTTAAATTTAATGAAAAAATTTTGGCTTGTTCTATTTAATGAAAACATTCAATATGACGGTTGGATTAATGAAATATAATGTATTAAATGGAGTAATTTTATCAAGAGTTACTTCTAGAGTAAATTGATCTCCACCCTATGACCCTATAAAGAGGGGGGAGGGATCATATATTTATAAAATTTAACATAAATAATGAAGATAATGAATAGTTATATATAATTTAACTGTTGGATTAAAAAATCATATTCTATTTAAAGTTATCAATAATATAATAATTGGTGGGACTCATATTGGTGCAAGTTGAATTCTCATCCGAAAATACTCATTAATGAGATTTATGTTTATAGAATAAATTAATCCTGCTTAAAGTGAATTTATATCATGCTATTAGGCTATTAGCATGTTTCTTTGCTCGTAAATTATAAGAAAAAATATTGTTTTCTTTAATGTTATTTTAATATATTTTTAATTTGAAAATGGATTAGTCTGAGATTAGTTTGGATTTAATATAATTTCTAAATATTAAGGTTAAAACAACTACAAAATAATTAATATAAATTAATAATAAATTGTTAACAGCCAACTTGTACTAGAAGTTTTCATTGTTGTCAATTAAGTATGTGTTTAGCTTACGGTTGACTAATTTTTTTTCAAGGCCACAAGTATTTTTTATAAGTGATACAATCTTGTTCGTGTCGGGTAGCATCTCTGTGTACGATAAAACTCCCCCCTCTAATACAACTGCATACTCAATACTCAAACCTAGACCACTGAAAATAAATGATTTTGATAGAATTACAAATTATTGACTGAAAATAAATGATACATAACTTACTAAAGCACATTGAATGAAAATGATTTAAAATTAATCCCAATAAAATTGATTATTACCAACCAAAACCCAAACAAGCACTAAGGCTTTGTTTGGGAAGGGGGTTAGAGGGGGAGGGTTGTAAGAAACTTTTACCCCCGGTGTTTGGGGAGTGAATTTTCAATAAACTATAGTACTGAAGACTCGGTACTCCCTTACCCTTTTTTTTGTCATAATTTATTTTAATGTAAATAAAAGTAAAATGGAAAAAACTAACCATGTATAAATATATGTCAAATTTATAGTGGAAGCAATACCTACTACAAGAGTAATAAAAAAAATTGTGTTTGGGAATATCCAATATGTTCAAAGTCTCTTTCATTTTTCCTCCCCCTCCATTTTCACTCCGTCCTCTATATTCCAAAACATATCTTACACTATATTTGGTTGGAGTTAATTAGGATGAAGAGAAATGAGGGTCGGGAGAGATAGTAGAGAAATAAGAATCTAGGTATAGGTAGAATTAAGAAAAGAGAATTAAAAAGGTGTAAGTCCCACATAAAAAGCAATCTCATCATCAATGGAGAGAAATGTAAGGGAAATGGGAGAGTTTATAGTATAATTACTAATATGTCCTTATATACAATTGTTAGAAAATTTTTAATTTTAATCACTAAGGACATTTTTGTCAATTTTTATTTCTTCTTACTTTCTCTCTTCCTACTTTCTACTCAGCCAAACAAAAAGAGAATTATATTTATATCTCAATTCTATTTCTTTCTTATTTCTCTTAAATCAAACAACCTACAAAATATAAATCTACTTAATTTTTTATCACTTTCCTTTCTTCCAATTTCTCTCTTTCTTATTTTTATTCCCTACTTCTCTTCTGAATCCAAAGCCAGCTAAGGATTGGGGTTTAGTTAGCTTGGGATGACCGTAATTATTTTGTTTTCATATTCAATGGTCATGTCTTCACGTCATTTTCAGCTTTGTTGCGGCTCTTATCAGTTTATTATTGAAGACAAGCTATTTTTAAGACATTGGCAAAAAAAAAAAAAAGAGCTAATTTAGGCTCTCACTTAAATTTTAAAATTATATTTACATCGATTAATTGGCGAAAATAAAATAATAAAAAACGTGCTTGATTTTTAGTGTGAATGTGAGGTCGATCAAATTTATATCAATAATATTGATAAATGTACATAACACATTACATATCACATTTATACCGCATTGTTCGCAAGGTGGCTTCTAGTGTACAGGAGAGGTATGGGTCATGTACCATACATGTCACTTTTTGACTTGTAATAGGAGGTAAATCAACCATGTGTGAATATAATTTGATATTACACAAATTCCCCATAAATTGAAATAATTTTTTTTCAATCAAAAGTTAAAATGATTTTTTTAAAATCAGTTTTTTTTTAAAAGGGAACCTTAGCCATTCAAATATAAATTATTAAATCGGTGTTCTTTAAATAATAATATCCCTAAAAAAACTGTGCATAAATTTTAAATTTAAAATTTAAAATTTCGTTATAACAAAAATTTTAAATTTTAAAAATTTATTAGTTGGAAAATATTTTAAATTCATATTATAATCATATTTTTCTAAAATTTTGTTATAGCATAAAATATACGTAAATTTAAAATTTAAAATTTTGTTACAACATAAAATACACGTAAGTCATAAATTTAAAATTTAAAATTTATTAGTTGGAAAAAGTTTTAAATTTTTATTATAATCATATTTTTCTAAAAAAATTTTATAGCATGAAATATACGTAAATTATAAATTTAAAATTTATTAGTTGGAAAAAAATTTAAATTCTTATTATAATCATATTTTTCTAAAATTTTGTTATACATAAAATATACGTAAATTATAAATTATAAATTTTGTTAAAACATAAAATATACGTAAATTATAAATTATAAAATTTAAGATTTTAAATTTATTAGTTGGAAAAAATTTAAAATTCTTATTATAATCACATTTTCTGGAAAAATAAGGATTTTTTTTTTCCAAATGGACAACCGAAATGCACATGCTTATTTTCTGGAATTTTTATTTTTTTCGTGATGAAAAACTATTTTCATGAATTTCCTTTCTTTTTTCACCATTTAATTCACCATAAATTCATTTTAATTTCATAAATCACCAAATTTGGCTTCAAAATACCTCGTGTATCCCTTGACACTAAGAGCACATAAATAAAAAAAAAGTCAAATTTTTTAAATCCAAGTAGTATCTCCACGGTGATTCTAGAGTTAGGGTTCCTTATCCTTAACTCCTTCGTTGAACAATTCCATTGGAAAAATATGTGTGATTTGGTGAGTATTTTGTTGAATTTATTATTGTGAGTATTTAATTCATGAAAATATTTGCATACTTGACACCTTATAGATTTTTTTTTGTTTTCACATACACCTTATAGATATAGGTTTAATTTCAAAATCTTTGAATAACCAAAATAAAAATTAGAAAAAATATGGATGCAATAATTTGGTGATACTACGAATAACATTTCTATCGTTAATATTATCCAAATTTTATATAACTATGAAGTATAGCAATTTGCTAACAAGATGATCCTCGTAAACTGTAAATTATTTTCAAAATTAAGAAAAATAATTTTCCTAAAATTAATAGATGCTAACGAGTAGCATTTTTATTGTTAACGGGACTGTGGAGTATAACCATTTGTTGACGAAATAGTCCCCACTCTTGTAAATAATTTTTAAAAATTAATAAAAATATATTTCAAAATCAACAATGTTAAGAATAACAATTCTAGTAATAACGTTGTCTATCAAAAATAAGAAAAAGAAAGCTTTTAATTTAATTAAGAATAAAATTTGCTTTAAAAATAAAATGCTTTAAAATAAAAATCCACTCAATGATCAAGTAATGTTAAATGAATAACAATTTTATCGTTCGATATTATTTGAATCAGAAATGTTCATTGCATAGTCATTTGCTAACACAAACCTTTTAAGAGTGAATTCATTCTTTCAAATCAACTCTTTCAAAAATGAATCAAAAAATAAACTTTTCAAAAATATTACCAGTTCATTGTATAGTTATTTGCTAACAAAAACCCTTCAAGAGTGAATTCATTCTTCAAAATCAACTCTTTAAAAAATGAATCAAAAATAACCTTTTAAAAAATATCATCAAATTTTCACACTATTAGGATCATATCCTCATTTTTCAAGAATTGTCTCTCAATAACACCTATTTTTAATGAATTTTCTTCAAATTTTCACCTGTATTTCACCATAAATACATTTCATGGAGAAAAATTACCAAAATCGATATTTAAACACTTCATGGTTCCCCAAAGGTATAGACCAATCCATGATCCAATTCAACAACAACAACCATGGCGATCACCTCTTGTTATACTTGTTATTTTCCACCATAAGTAAAGTGCATGTTCAACAATGCTAACAGTTGCCAACCATCATAGGAGAATCACCGAGGGTCGGCCCAATATGGCCCAATATGTAGTGAGGCCTCAAACAAACTTTTATTTTACGGTCTTTTTAAATACATGAAGTGAAAGAAATAGACCTTAAAAGTTAAAATCCATTTATCAAAGATTGAACCTTCAACCATTGAGGAGGAAAATCAATTTATAAATCAATGAACTAGGCCTAATTATAATAATATTTTTTATTTTGTGTATAAATAATGTTACTAACAATCGGGGGGCCTAAAGCAAGGGCTTGAGCAGCCTTACCCTTGGGCCAGCCCTGGAATCACCCATCATTGATCCCACCCAAAGGTGGACTAAAATGATTTTTCCCAGATTTTTTCACATTTAAAATATTTTTAAGTGATTTTTCATTTTTTTCACAAAATAATTCATGAAAATACTTTTCTTGGAGAAAAATCACCAAACTTGATATTTAAGCACTTCATGGTTCCCTAAATGTATGGACCAATCCATGCTCCAATTCAAGACCAACAACCATGGTGATCACCTCCTCTTATACTCGGTATTTTCCACCATAAGTAAAGTGCATGTTCAAAGATACTAATAGTTACCAACCACCATGGGAGGATCACCCATCATTAGTGCCACCCAAAGGTGGACTAAAATGATTTTCCCATATCTTTTCACATTTAAAATAATTTTAATTGATTTTTCATTGTTTTTTCACAAAATAATTCGTGAAGAAACATTTCCCGGAGAAAAATCACCAAACTTGATATTTAAGCACTTATTGGTTCCCCAAAGGCATGGACCAATCCACGCTCCAATTCAACACCAGCAACCATGACAATCACCTCCTCCCACTCTTTGGCGTGTTGATAACATAAAGTAATGAATACTCACTTCTGTTGCGGCAATTGTTATCACAACAAGGTACTCCAATGCTAACAGTTTTGCAGCCACCATGGGATCATCACTCATTATTAAACCCATCCAAATGTGAACTAAAATTATTTTCTCAATTTTTCACAATAAAAAATAATAATAATTGATTTTTCATTATTTTCTCCAAAATATTTATTTTGTAAAACATCTAAAATATTTTTTCAATTATGATTATGTAAATTCTATACTAAAATTATATCACTGAATTGCTGTTTTAAATCAATTATTATTAATTTATATTATAACCATTTTCAGTATTATACAAAATCTACATTTATTTTCAGAATTTAAAATTATCTTTTTTTACAAATATTTTTCCTATACTTTTTATGATAGAATTTAAAAAAGGCCGAAGCCCATCCAATTTCACGCAAAGGAAAGCCCAAAATAAATGCAGACTTGGAACTTGCGCGGCTGAACATGTGTGATTTGGTGAATATTTTGTTGAATTTATTCTTGTGAGTATTTAATTCATGAAAATATTTGCATACTTGACACCTTATAGTTTTTTTTTTTTGTTTTCACAGACACCTTATAGATATAGGTTTAATTTCAAAATCTTTGAATAACCAAAATTAAAATTGGAAAAATATTGATGCAATAATTTGGTGATATTACGAATAGTATTTCTATCGTTAATATTATCCAAATTATATAGAACTATGAAGTATAGCAATTTGTTAATTAACAAGATAATCCTCGCAAACTGTAAATTATTTTCAAAATTAAGAAAAATAATTTTCCTAAAATTAACAAATGTTAACGAGTAGCATTTCTACCATTAATGAGACCGTGGAGTATAACCATTTGTTAACGAAATAGTCCCCACTCTTGTAAATAATTTTTAAAAAACTAATAAAAATATATTTCAAAATCAACAATGTTAAGATTAACATTTCTAGCAATAACGTTGTCTATCAAAAATAAGAAAAATAAACTTTTTTTTATTTAATTAAGAATAAAATTTTGCTTTAAAAATAAAATGCTTTAAAATAAATATCCACTCAATGATCAAGTAATGTTAAATGAATAGCAATTATATCGTTTGATATTATTTGAATCAGAAATGTTCATTGTATAGCTATTTGTTAACAGAAACCCTTCAAGAGTGAATTCATTCTTCAAAATAAACTCTTTTAAAAATGAATCAAAAAATAATCTTTTCAAAAATATCATTAGTTCATTGTATAGTCATTTGCTAACAGAAATCCTTCAAGAATGAACTCATTCTTCTTAATCAACTCTTTAAAAAATGAATCAAAAAATAATCTTTTAAAAAATATCATCAAAATCCAAATTCTCAATTAATCAACAAATCAATCTTTCAAAGCTACGTGGTTTTGATTTCCCTATTGCAACTGGGGATACATAGGAGCGGGAACCGTCCCCGTCAAGCCCAAATAAATCTTTTTCTAAAATTTCTCATATTTCCAAAATAAAAAAAACATTGCAAATACATTTGTAAATAAAATTGTAAATCATTTTTTAAAAGGGTAAAATAAATATTTTCAAAAGTTAACAAGATTTGCATAATTAATTAGAGGTAACCGTCCTAGGACGGATGTTGTAGGGTGTTAATACATTCCCTACACATAATCGACTCCTGAATCCAAATTTGGTTTCAAAGACCAATTTTTTAAAGGGTTTTTTTCCGATATTTTTCCTCAAAAATAACTATTGGTGGCGACTCCATTGAAATAGTATTTCAATATCTTTGTTTCGTCATCCTGTCGGGACCCCGATTCCGACAAGATCAAATAAATATATTACTCAAATAAATGTACTCCCTCCGGACTCATTTATAAGCAAAAATAACCATATTTACATTTATTAAGAAAGCTAGTTAAACTCATTTAATTTTCTTGATATCATCTAAAAAATAATTGCATTGCCTAAATTACCCTACATTCAATTTTATTGAAACTTGTTTCAAGTGGACATACTCTCTTTCTATTGGCACATGATTCATTAAATAGAGTGGTTAAAAATAAAATATGAATTAAATAAAGGATAATTTAGGGTAATATCATTTAATAGAGTGAAATTAGTCAACTTTTGTTTATATTTTAGTTCACCATAGGCAGTTTTTTTCTTATAATTGAGTCCGGAAGAAGTATCTAAATGTAACGAATATTTTTCTTGTACACATCTTACTCAAATAATTAAATCAATAAAGAGCAAATAAATCCAACCCAAAAAAATATTACATACACTTACATAGTTTTAAGAGCCAAGGTTGACCAAAACCATATAGAATTTTCAAACGTCTCTCAAACCAATTCTCTTTCCCATTTTCCAGCATGGGAGTATCACCCATCATTAATCTCACCCAAAGGTAGACTAAAATGATTTTTTCTCAAATTATTTCACTCTTAAAATAATTTTAAGTGATTTTCATTGTGTTTTCACTGAATAATTCATAAAAAATACATTTCTTGGAAAAAAATCTTCAAAATTGATATTTAAGCACTCCATGGTTCCCAAAAGGTATGGACCAATCCACGCTCCAATTCAATACCAACACCCATGGCGAACACCTCCTCCTATACTTGGTATTTCCCACCCCAAGTAAAGTGAATATTCAACAATGCTAACAGTTGCTAGCCACCGTGGGAGCATCACCCATCATTAATCTCAATCAAAGATGGACTAAAATCATTTTTCCCAAATTATTTTACTTTTATAATAATTTTAAGTGATTTTTCATTATTTTTTCACTAAATAATACATGAAAAATACATTTCTTAGATAAAATCACCAATATTGATATTTAAGCACTCCATTGTTTCCCAAAAGTCTGGACCAATCTATGCTCCAATTCAACACCAACACCCATGGCAATCACCTCCCCCTATACTTGGTATTTTCCACCCTAAGTAAAGTGCATGTTCTCCAATGCTAACAGTTTTCGGTCACCATGGGAGCATCACCCATCATTAAGCCCACCCAATGGTGGACTGAAATGATTTTTCCCAAATTATTTAACTTTTAAAATAATTTTAAGTGACTTTTCATTGTTTTTTCACTAAATAATTCGTGAAAAATACATTCCTTGGAGAAAAACACTAAAATTGATATTTAATCACTTCATGTTTCCCCAAAGGTAAGGACCAATCCATGCTCCAATTCAACACCAACACCCATGGCGATCACCTCCTCCTATACTTGGTATTTTCCACTCTAAGTAAAGTGTATGTTCAAGAATGCTAACAATTGTCAGCCACCAAGGAAGTATTACCCATCATTAATCCCACCCAAAGGTGGAATAAAATTATTTTTCCCAAATTATTTCACTTTTTAAAAAAATAAGTGATTTTACATTGTTTTTTAAATAATTAAATTATAAACCATTTAAAATATTTTTTCAATTCCAATTATATAAATTCTATAATAAATTATATTTGTTGTGTCAAATTAACTATTAATAAATAAATTAAATTATAACTACTTTCAGGATTATACATAATCTACATTTATTTCCAGAATTTATAATTAGATTTTTTAAAAAATATTATTTCTAATTAAATTATAATTGAATTAGAATAATGACCAGGGCCAATCCAATTTCACACAAAAGATTTAATGATTTACACAACAAGAGATACAATAGCTTTTTTTTTTTAAAGATACAATAGCTTTTTTTTTTGTCGCAAAGATACAATAGCTTTGAATCAAGAGCAAGATTGAACTAAAATAGAGTCGCATTCAAGCCCAATTCTCGGCCTGATACAGAATTGGATAGATACATGCGAGCGGCCTCATACTAGTGCTGGGGCAATTGGATAATTTGACAGAATGATATGTCAAATTCAGCATTTCCAACTTTAAATACAGAATCACCCACAAACCGGTAACAAGTAAATTATTTCCACCGTGGATCAAAATTGAACTAAATCCAACGACAGCCGCAGGGTCTGGTACCCATTCATATAAGTACCGTAGACGTCCCCTTGGTCAAATAACTAACTTGCAATTCTCTTCCCAAGTCATAATGACCTGCACGTGGAGGTTATTTTCCTATTGTACTGGTACAAACATTTACTACTTAGGTACCGTAAAAAGCACCTTTCTTTCAATACATCTCAATTTATGACATTATTGATTTTATAGGCGTTACTCATTGTTTTTTTTTTCTGTTTTTATGGCAATTATTTACATTGAGATTAAGCCTATATACAAAAAATAGAATGAGCTTTGCAAAGGATGTTTTTCCTCTTGATCTTGTTTCTATTTTATTAGTATTGTTGTAGAGATTCTAACATGCATGTTTAGCTTCTTGAGTGCATATTGCATAGCGTGCAACTGTGTTAACCTTGGGAGCAAACACTATATTGTATCTGAAGTTTGTCGATTTTTTGCTTTCAAGACGGTGGTTTCTTCCATGGCACAACTTTCTTTTCTAATAATTTGAAAGCAAAAATATTCCAATGATATTTTAATGTATTGGGTTGATTTAGAATAGAACTTTGATGTGATTTGTTTTCCATTCATTTGGAAATAAATAATATTGTTGACAAAAAAAAGAAATAAATAATATTTTAATATATTGGATTTATTTAAAATAGTATTTTAATGTGATAAGAAAGAAATAAAGATAGAAAAAATAAGGTGTGCAAGGATGCATAAAATAAATGTGTATGAAAAAGGTCATTATATTTTAAGAGTATTAACACTTTGACAATATAATTTTGGGTTGTAGGAAGTGTAGGGAAGAGAGAGATATAAAAAATGAAGAGTGAACATAAAAGATATGATAATTGATAGGATGGGAAAAAAGAGAGAGAAGAAATGAGGTGTGAAACAATCTTATATATTTTAGAATTAAACTAGCAAATATCTTATATATTAAATAAACTTTTTATGAATTTGAAAATACAACAAATAAAATAATTTCAAATTTTATATTTTAAAATATATAATAAATTGGTTTACCTAATAAAAAGTTATTTTAGCAATAAATTATCCTTGTCTATTTTTTTAATATTTGTTTCTATTTTTCTCTTCAAATTTTAAATATAATTTATTTTTATTAAATACAAAAAAAAATTAAAAAACATTGTCAAAATAATTTAGTGTTTGTATGGTTTAGGGTTGAGTATAATTGATTGTAGAAATCAATGATTGAGATGAGTGATGCACATTATACGAAACACGTTGGACGGGAGTGATTTAAAATTAATTTCACGAAACCATAGTTTTGCACTGTTGTAGCGTTAAAACAAACCGGGGCTTAATCTATCTATACTACTACAATTAACAAAAGCATGTTTCACCTTTTTACTATTTACAAGTGTAATAATATATTTTTAGGATTACTAATGAGTTGGTTTGCCTTTTACTATTAATTGGATAAAATAATATTTTAATATGCTAGGTTGATTTGAACCAGTACTTTGATGTGATTGTTTTTTACTAATCATTTGAAAAAAACAATATTTCAATGCGTTGGCTTTATTTAAAATATTTCTTTGATGTGGAAGAAAACGAAGAGAGATGAAAAAAAAATAAGATGTGCAAGAAAGTATAAAATAAAGGATAGTGAAAATGATTATTTTTTTAAGAGTATTAAAACTTTAACAATAAATTTTTGGGATATGGGAAGCGTAGGGAAGAGAGAAATAGAAAAAAAAAAATAAGAGGAAATATGAAATATATGATAATTGACGCGGTGAAAATAAGGAGTTACTGAGAAAAAAATAAAGTGTGAATGAATCTTATGTTTTAGAATTAAATCAACAAATATCTTATATATTAAATAATTTCTTCATAAAACTAAAAAATAGATTCAAAATAAAAAACAAATAAAATAATTTGAAAAGTTTATAGTTTAAAATATCTAATAAATTGGTTTACCTAATAAGAAATTATTTTAGCAATACATCATCCCCAAGTATTTGTTCTGATTTCGAGTTTTGCGGGCTACGAAATAGGTCGAGTCGAACTAGGCTTTCCAAAGCCTGAGCCTGGCTTGAACCTTAAATTCATGGCATGAGCTTGACCTGTTTATCTAATATAAGCTTTATTTTAAGGTCTAAGTCTAGTCTATTTAAAGTCTGACTTGGTTTGAAAGTCTGCTTAAAAGTATGTTTTATAGTAAGGTACTCCAAGGTTACATTTAAGACAAAACAAAGGTAAGGAACCCTAGCAGAGCAAGTTCACAGCGCCGCAACTCTCCTCCCCTTGGGGGGCTCTCCCCCAATGGGGATTTCTACATCCTTCTATGGGATTTCTTCTCTCTTAAGTGGGAGTTTTCATATTCTCGGTTTTTTTTCCTGTTAGATTTCTAGTTTTTCCTTTCTCTTCTCCCAACTTCCACTGTCACCGGACAGGTGAGACAGACCGATTTGTCATACTTCATTGCCTCCTGTTGTTTATGTGACCCCGGTGTTGCGGTAAAAGTGTGTGTTCCACTTGCAATCTCAATGGCAGCCCTTGAACATGGGATCTCCGAATAACACAGCTGCAAAGTGAAGTTGTAATCTTTAAAGAGAGTTATCCAAAGTAGATGGTGGTGGATGATTAGGGATTTCTAGTATTTTGTTTGTTTTATTTCGATTTCAGAGATAGTTAGAGCAAGTTGTCTTGTAATGTATTGTTTATCTTGTGGGACATTGTTGTATTGCTCTTTGAGTGTTTGCTATGGATAATTGTAAGAGCCGTTTGGCTACCCTTTGGGCTTTAAAGTTATATCTCTTTGACAAAAAAAAAGTAAGGTACTCGAATATATCATAAGCATGTATTTATCATGATTTTTTATGTTATAAAATGATTAAAAATCACTTATAAATATTTGGTGTGTTATAAAATTATGGAAAAATCATGGTAAATGTGCTAAATATTGAGAGAATAAAAGAAAAAATATGATAAATATGATAAATATTTTAATGGAATTTGATAAATAAATTATTATATGGTGTAGTTTTTTTTAATACTAATCTTTATAATAATGAGAGAACAAGAAGAAAAATATGATAAATATTTTAATAGAATTTGATAAATAAATTATTATATGGTGTAGTTTTTTTGAATAATAATCTTTATAATAACGAGAGAACAACATAAAAAATATGATAAATAGATTATATATATATAACAGTAAGTTTTATTAAATTAAGCACTAACAATAGTTATAAATTTATGTCAACATCATGTACTTATGTTAAAAATCATGAAATTAACTTATATGTTCAATTAAATAATATTAACTATATTCAATACCAACTTAAAAAAATTGGCCGCTACCTGAAAGATTAATTTTCGGACCAAAAGAACAAAATATTACTATGGGCTGCAATGAAAAGTTTGCCTATACGTGCCTGGGCCTTCCAATCCGGCTTCAATCCAACAACATCTGTTTCCAAAAAGAAAATGATGTCAGCGGGGTCAAAACAAAATTACTAATAAGTGTGGGGAAGAAACAAAAACAACCAGTACTTGGGGAAGGAACCGGTTGCAGGTTAAATATCTGGGCCGTTGATTAAAAAAATAATAAATCGGATGGCTGATACAGGCACAGGTATCGGTACATTACCCATGCGGTAAAGTACCGTAGACGCCGCTGTTCACAATTTCGTCTTTTAGCGTGTTTTTTTAGCCCTTTTTTTTAAGAGAAATTGTTTTTATTTTTTATTTTATTATTATATTTATTTTTTATTTATCTCATTAAATAAAAATATAGATCAAGAAATAAAATAAATGATCACATAAAATTTGTGTTAATCATTCATGTTAACACAAAGTTAATTATGTGTCCAGAAACGGTAAACATATTAAAGTTTGAGGTTGATGGTGTTTCCGTTTGTGGTTAATAGAATAGGATTTTTGGTCAATTGATTTTGTGAGATTAATTGCAACTCCTATTAACACGAGATTAATTATGTGGCCAGAAACGGTGAACATATTTAAAAATGAGGTTAATGGTGTATTCATTTGTGGTTAACAGAATATGATTTTTGGTTAATTGATTTTATGAGGTTAATTGCAACTCTTGTTAACACGAGGTTAATTATGTGTCCAGAAACGATGAACATATTTTTAAATGAGGTTAATGGTGTATACATCTGTGGTTAACGGAGTGAGATATTTGATTAATTGAATTTGTGAGGTTAATTATGTACACTGAAACGGTGAATGAAATAATATATTTGGTTAATAAATTAAAAAATAAATAAAAACTATTTTTTTAAAAAAAAACAAAGGGCTCGAAAAAAGAAAAGGTCAAACAGGAAAAATGACAAAACCGGCACAATGCCTCCGGGTTAACAAACGCGGAAGGCATTGTGTACATATATCATTGTTGAATTTATATTCAATCAAATCCATCAACAATTATGTTTTAAATAAATGTACATTTGCACAAAGACGAGTCTAGAAATCATCTAAAAAGAGTTGAAAATAAAAGGATATTAAGTAATATTAGTCAAAAGTTTATTGATCAAATCAAATAAAAAAAATAAAATAAAAATTATATAACATCATATGTGCTTTTAGGGTGAAGCACCCATTAGTGATTAGTGAAAGTGATTAATTTACCTGTGATAATAGCTTATTAAAAAAACTCCTTCTAGAAATTATCTTTTAAAAGGAAATTTATTAAAAAAAATCTTACAAAAACTAATTTCCAAAAACATTGTTTTAATATATCTTAAAAATTAATTTTTGTAAGCTAAATTGTCAAAATGCTTCCAGAAATTAAATTTTAAAACCATGTTAAATCTATTTTTTTGGAAATTAAACAAAATTGCTTCCGGAAACTATTTTTCACCTCTAAACTCCATTAAAACTTTACCCGTGCCATTTCATAACACACTCAAAATTTTCACAACAAAAGAGAAAAATTAAGGAGAAAATGAGGGAGACAAAACAGAAGGCGAAAAAGCTAGAGAAAGATAAAAGAATGGGGTGGGGGTGGTTATGGGGAATGAGAAAGGAGAAGGGATAGGATGGTTAAGGGGAGGGAGGGGAGAACCGGGGTTGAGGTACGAGTAGGGTGAGATAATTACTACGAGAATTGTTATTAAATTCGGATCGGACCAGTCAGTCTGACCGGTTGGACCGGAAACCGGACCCATGACCTGTCTAGACAAGGGTGTAACTCGTATATGCATTTGAATCGGTCACAAACTGGTCAAACCGGACGTAAATCGATAGAACCTGTTGTGAGCTAGTCGGTTCAGATCCAATGAGTTGCTAGGGATGAGTGTTATTTACATAGAAAAAATCCAAGTTAGGCGCGACTGGGATCGAACACAAACTCACATTATATATATATATATATATATATATATATATAAAAGAAATAGTAATTAGAACCCCTCAAGCTGAATCTTTCTTTGAAAACAATAATAAAGATAAAGAATTACAAATAGCTGAAATAGAAAATTCATTACATAATTGGTCAATACCTATAGTTAAAAAATGTGAAGTCTATAAACAACATAGCATGTGGTCTACTTCTCAAGATGAAATTCATGTATTAGAATATAGTTATCCAGGAACAAGAAATAATAAAGTTATTAATATTATAGAACAATCAATACTAAATGAACATATAAGACGAGGATATAATTTTATTCATTTAGGATTAATACAAGTAGCAGCAAAACCGATCTATAGATTAGGAATTAATAGTCCCATTTTAATGATATTAAGAGATATAAGACTTAAAAACTTTGACGATTCAGTGATAGCTATATTAGAAAGCAATTTACATGATGACCCTGCCTTCTTTAATTGTTATCCTAATTTTTCAATGGATATAAGAAATGATAAGACAAGTAATGCTATTAAATTATATGTTAAAATTCCTGAAGAAATAATAGACGAGGCATCAGGACCTATACAAATAATTTACAGAATTTATTATAAAATAACAAAAATAGATTATAATTATAAAGCCTTAAGATCTTCCCCAAAAGATGAAACAATATTAGTAGAAGCCAATTTAAGAAAATCATCAGTACAAATTCCTAAAAAACTAAGTCATAAAGAAATAATGAATAAAATTCTAGAAGAATGGATTTTAGAAGACGTAGTCTCTGAACCCAATATTTATAATACTCAAATTAGAGAAATAATTCAAGAAGGATCTAATATTAGACTTAGAATGAATAGGTCAACATCTTTAAAAATTCGTGAACCTCAAACATTAAAACCCACCTCTTCTAGGCATTCAGGAGATGGATCTACTATTAATATAGATTTAAGGGGATTAGATAACTCCATTCCCAAGATATCAAAACCATTATATCAAGAGACGACCAAATCTGAATCACCCCAATACTCACCTACTGCATCCCAAATATTAAATGTATTATCTAGAGAATTACCCTTTGAGATAGATAAAAAAATGGATTAGAGAGGATTTTAATGCTGAATATAATAAAGACTTAAGAAATTGGTACTTTTCAACATATAATAAAGAACAAGTAACATTATTTAGAGAAAGATATTATAATTATATGGAAGAAAATAAAATAAATATTTATTTCTTTGATTGGTTTAAAAATTATAGTGGAGAAACGTTAGAAAATGAATCAAAAAATTTGTATCCTTTAAATAAAACCACCAATACTTGGAAAACTATAACTAATCAAGTAATTGAATCAGAATACCCTCCTAATCAAGGGATAAATTTACAAGTAACAAAAGATTTAGAAATAGAAGCCAGTCCTTATAAAGACATTAGTAATGAAGAGAAACCTGTAGAAAAAAGGGATATTAAGAAATTACATTCTCAATTAAATTACTCAAATCTTATGCTAGAAGTAGTATCTAAACACTTAACTAGAATAGAAACACTACAAAATAAGGATGTCCCTAGTACTAGTTCAATGGTAAAGCCTCCTGTTAAGCCTATTTATAAATTATTTAATGTTCCTCAAAAAGAATTAGAAGCCATAAAATTTGAAAGTAAAATTGATATTAAAGTAGAAGAAATAAGAGAAAGGTTAGAAAAATTAAATCTAGAAAAATTTACAATAAATACAATAGATAAAGACCTAAAATTATCTGTTAATAAATTAAGAAATTTTCCTAAATTAAGAAGCTATTATCCAAGGCCTTCCCCGGCTGATGTTCAATTTGAAGAAAGAGGAGAGTTTGTCCAAAACTCTTTTTCTGGGGGGGGATATATGTGAATGGAATCTAGACGGTTTAAGTGAACAAGCAATATTGGATCTAACTTGCCAAATGTCTATGGCAGCAACAGCCTATAAATCTAAAGGTAGTACAGACAAGAGGGCGGCTTTAGCAATAATTCATGGATTTACAGGACAGTTAAAAGGATGGTGGGATAATTTGTGTAATGATGAAGATAGAAATGCAATATTAAATAGTATAAAAACAGAAAACAATGAAGAAGATGTAGTTGCTACGCTAATATACTCAATAATTCAAAACTTTGTAGGAGATCCAAATATATTTAAAGAAAGGGCTGCTAGCCAATTAGCTAATTTATATTGTCCAACAATGTCAGATTATAGGTGGTATAAAGATACATTTTTATCTAAAATAACTATGAGGGAAGATGGATTTGCAGGATTTTGGAAAGAAAGATTTATAGCTGGACTCCCTAAATTATTTTCAGAAAAGGTAAAATTAAATTTAGAAAAACATTTTGGTAAGCCTGTTATGTATAATATGCTAACATATGGTCAAATTCATAATATTATAGTAGAAACTGGGATACAAGTTTGTACAAATTTCAAATTACAAAATAAAATGAGAAAAGAGAATATGAATAATAAAAGAGAATTAGGAACTTTTTGCCAACAATATGGTGTAGAAGTTATTAAAGCCCCTAGTGCTCATTTAAAAAGAAAAAATAAAAGTTATAGTCAAACCTCCCATAAAAAGAAGGATTATAGACAAAATTATAAAAAACCTAACAAACAAGACTATTATAAAAATCAAAAGAATTATAAAGCTAAAAAATAAGCAAGTAATAAAAAGACTTATAAGAAAAATAATACCTGTTGGAAGTGTGGAAGAATGGGACATTACGCAAATAAATGTAGAGTTGAACAAAAAATTAATGAATTAAAAATAGATGAAGAGTTAAAACAAGGTCTCATGAATATTTTACTTAACTCAGAATCAGAAAATTCCTCAGAAATGGAAGAAGAATCTAATAGTGAAAAACTAATTTATCATTTAGAAATTACTTCAGAATCTTCCTCAAAAGTAGAAGAAAGTTCGGATAACAATGAAAATTGCTTAGGATCTGAACTATGTACTTGTAGTAATTGTAAAACTATTAATATGTTAACAAAAGACCAAACTTCAACATTAATATCAATAATAGATAAATTAGACGATTCTCCATTAAAAGAAGAGTTTCTACAACAATTAAATAATTTAATAATTAAGGAAGAAAGATCAAGAGAAGTAAAAGCTGTAAATATGAAAGAAATATATGATAGATTTAAAAATAATAACAGTCAAATAACTATTAAAGATATGCAAGAAGAAATAAAAATATTAAAACAAGAAATACAAGAACTAAAACAAAATGACATTTCCTTAGAATATAAATTACTAGAATTAGAAGGAAGAAATATATTACAACAACAAACTAAGAAAGAAATCACTAAAGAAGAAAAAACTGATGAAGAAGGACCAAGTAATAGTTATCTAAATTTATTGTCTATAATAACTACTCATAAATGGAATTGCAATGTAACATTAATCATAAAAGGAGAGATATTTAATATGACAGCTCTAATAGATTCGGGTGCTGACGTAAATTGTATACAAGAAGAATTAATACCAACTAAATACTATGAAAAGACTAAAGAGGGAGTTACTAGCGCTAATGGTACTAGTATGCAAATTCAATATAAACTTTCTAATGCTAAAATATGTAAAGAAAAAATTTGTTATAATACTTCCTTTGTATTAGTAAAAAATATGAACTCCCCTTTAATATTAGGACCCCCTTTTTAACATTAATATACCCTTTCTCGGTAACCGAAAAAGGAATTGAGACAACAACCTTAGGAAAAATCATATGCTTTGAATTTATTAGACCTCCAAGATCCAAAGAATTAAATCTACTAAAGGAATCCTCGGTCAGCCAAATAAATTTAATAAAAAGAAAAACTAAACAGATAAATTTATTAAATAAAGAAATTCAATATAAAAGAATAGAAGAACAAATTAATAGTAATAATATTAAAAAAAATTATAAAAAATTTTCAAGAAAGAATAGAAAAAGAAATTTGTGAAACAAATCCCATAGCTTTTTGGCATAGAAAGAAATATGAAGTAGCATTACCTTATATAGAAGGATTTAATGAAAAGGATATTCCAACAAAAGCAAGACCTATTCAAATGAATGCAACCTACTTAGAATATTGTAAAAAAGAGATACAAGAATATCTAGATAAAGGATTAATTAGAAAGTCAAAGTCTCCCTGGAGTTGTTCAGAATTCTATGTAATGAATGCATCTGAGCAAGAAAGAGGAGCACCAAGATTAGTAATTAATTATAAACCTCTTAATAAAGTATTAAAGTGGATAAGATATCCTCTACCTAATAAAAATGATCTTATTAAAAGATTAAAAGATGCAAAGATATTTTCAAAATTTGATATGAAGTCCGGTTATTATCAAATATCTGTTAAAGAAGAAGATAAATAAAAAACTGCTTTTGTAGTTCCTTTTGGGCATTACGAATGGAATGTTATGCCACAAGGACTTAAAAGTGCTCCCAGTGAATTTCAAAACATAATGAATGATATATTTTATCCCCACATGAATTTTTCAATAGTCTATTTAGATGATGTATTAATTTTTTCAAAAAATATAAATCAACATATAGAACACTTAAACAAATTTATACAACTTATAAAAGATAATGGATTAGTAGTATCTGCTAAAAAGATTAAGATATTTCAAACAAAAATAAGATTTTTAGGTTTTGAAATATTTCAAGAAACTATAACCCCAATCCAAAGGTCATTAGAATTTGCAGAAAAATTTCCAAATGAAATTAAAGATAAAACCCAATTACAAAGATTTTTAGGATGTGTCAATTATGTTGCAGATTTTATTCCTAATATAAGAATTATTTGTGCCCCTTTATATAATAGATTAAAGAAGAACCCTCCTAATTGGGATGAGAATCTAACGCAAACTATAATAAAAATAAAGTCAATAGTTAAGAAACTCCCATGTCTAGGTATACCGGATCCAAATGCATATTTAATAATTGAAACTGATGCATCAGATATAGGTTATGGTGGAATCTTAAAACAAAAGAGTCTAGGAAAAGAACAGATAGTAAGATATCATTCTGGAGTCTGGAATTCTTCACAGCAAAAGTATTCTACAATTAAACAAGAGATTCTTTCAATAGTTTTATGTGTTCAAAAATTTCAACATGATCTATTTAGCAAAAAGTTTTTAATACGGACTGATTGTAAAGCTGCTCCTAGTGTTTTACAAAAAGATGTTAAAAATTTAGTTTCAAAACATATTTTTGCTCGATGGCAATCTTTACTATCTTGTTTTGATTTTGATATTGAACATATCAAAGGGAAAAACAACTTTTTACCTGATTTTTTAACAAGAGAATTTTTACAGGGAACAAAATGAGCAAACCCACAGAAAAAGATCAATATGGTCCCCCACTGGGATCCCTTAAAGTCTCCTCTCCTATTACAAATAAGGCAACGCCTTCAACACTAGTTAAAGGTAAAAATGTATTATTTCCATCACCAGTTACTCCTACTATGACTCCAAGATTTAGAAAAGACTCCATGCGTCCAACCATGTCCTCAATAATCAATACTCCTTTACCTCCCAGTGTGTTCAGTAGTCCATTAGTTAACCTCTCCAATAAATTTACTCCTCTGTCTTACCACAATAATCTTATCGGACCAAAAGACTTTATCCCTCAACAAAAAGAAGATGACCATTACATTGAAAAAGATGATGTTTTAGAAATAATACCCCTAGAAAAATCCTGGAATAATCACTCTCCAAAGCAATTAGCCTCCTCATTATTCCCTCCAAATTTCCATTACCTCCCTCATCACCCTTCTAAAACCAGAACCTTTTATGAGTTTATCCTTGTCGACACAGACTCAATAAAAATTACTCATAATAAAGATGATAAAGGAAATATTCAGTTTTCAAAGATTAAGATTTTACAGATTTTGTCTCCATCAGACTGGAACCAACCTCTGTATAAGTATAAGTCTTTCTCAAGAACCTTCAATCCTCAACAATATAATTATTATGATTATATGGAAACCTGGAGAAATGTTCTCTATTTAAGTCCAGATAGCCATTCTTGGTTTATTTGGTTTAAAAGAGGAATATCATCAAAGTTTCCAAAATGGTTTATGAGTTGGTTTATAGATTATGGACCATTACCATCCTTCTTTCCTCCACAAGCAGAAGAAGTCTATCAATATTTTAAAGAGAATTCAACATTTGTACAAGGTTATAGATTCATCTCTTTCATAGCCACTCAAGGTATTGCGTGGATCTTGAGTTGGGATTATGTTTATGCTTTGAAATATGATAATACTGACTTAAAGGTGCTAGCAAGACAAATTAAAATAAAATGGTGGAAGAAGTTCAACCTGGAGCTGTTAAGTAAACAAAAAAACAATGAGTGGTTAAAGTTCCACAAAGAAGCAAAATTACCAAAAGTAAAGGAAGCTGCAAAAGAAGCAATATTTTTAGCAGAAAAGCAAAAAATTATGGCAGAACTTGCATCCGCTACTTCACAAGAAGAGTTTGAAGAAAGATTAAAGTTGGTGAGAGCAATACAAGATCCTACGGTTCAAGAAGAATAAGATGAGAGCACGTCCCAGTCAAATCCATATCTCCGCAATGGAGATATGTTTGATTAAAAAGAACCAATCAGAAGTGTCGGCAGCAGACAAAATGTCGGCAAAAATAAAAAGCACGTGTAAGCACTAGCAAAAGAATCAGAATAATTTGTAACTTTAAATTATTGTATTACTTTTGGGCTTTCCTGTTTTGCCCTTCCATTATTTTACTTTTCTAGGACAACAATGTAATTTGTAAAAGGCTCTCTTGCCTATAAAAGGAAGGATCCTTTCCTCCTGAAGGCAGAGCGAATTTAGAGCAACAAAATCCCTGTATTTTCAAACTTTCTTTTAAGCAATATATCTTCAGTATTTCGTTTTCAATTTTCTGAGTTCTATATTTACACTTGAAGTTCCAGTTCTCCGACTTTCTCAATTTTGAAGCTTAATCTTGTAAGTTATTTCAAGTTCTGCTTTCATTACTGGTATCAGAGCCTTTTCCCCAAAAGGGAAGAGGTCTCTGGTTTTAATTACTAGTTTTCTTTATTCTTTATTTTTTAACTTAAATTACAGTATATATATATATATATATATATATATATATATATATATATATATATATACGGATTGCAAATCTAAATAACCAACTAAAATAATTGAATGAGATCTCACTTTAGGCCCGGATAATAATCAATATTTAATATCCACACTTATTTTAATACCACTATATATATTTTGTAAATACATATATTATTATATTTTAATATATTTTTTGTTTAACTGATTTAACCAACGACTTGCCGGTTGAACCAGTGACCCATTAACTCAATACCCTGACTGAGTTAATGACCGATCAAAGCTTAATAGCACTGCCAAGGGAAGAAGAGAGAAGGTGGTGGGGAGGTCAAGGAAGAGAATGGGGTATTTTGGGAACAATGTTAAAAGATGGGCATAGGGGTGGCAAAAATAAAAAAAGGGTGCTAAAAGCAACTCCAACAAAAATATAAGAGCATGCTTGATTTTAAAATACTTTTATATTTCTATTGTTTATTTTTAGTTCTAATTATAAAAATATCACCTTATTTTTTTTGTATTTCTTGATTTTAAAAATTTGTGTAGAAAATTTCTGTAATTAACAATAAAAACATTTTTTGTCCTAATGTTCTGAGGTCAATATATCATTCAACTTAAGACTAAAACTACGATAAACAGAAAAAATGTCCAAATAAATACCATAAAGGCCGTCCCATTTGCATAATGAAGATGATCATTTTCTAAGGTGTCGTCTGGGTGGTTGTGAGTTTTTTATTTTTGATTTTCAAAGAATTTTTCAATATCCACACATGTGTCCGTGTGTAAGTCTTTTTTTTTTCTCATACTAAATTTTTTTTTTTGTAATGAAGAGGATCAAGTTACGTGTCTAATCCTAACATTGACGAAGTTATTGGCAAATCCTTTTATTTTTTTGGTAAGTATTGACAAATCATTCATTCCCAACAAATCCACTACAACCTTACAAGAATGCTTGAAGCCCAAATTTTAAGATAGCCACTAGAGTTGGCAATTCAGGTACCCGGCTCGGCCCGATATGGGCAGTGAGCTTTATCGGGTTGGGTTAAAAAGTCAAGAAGTTATTCGGACTTATAAAATAAGTGTCCGAGCCTTATATATTTGCAGGCTTTTTTACAGGTTTTCGCGGGCTACCTAACCTTTTTGCGAGTAGCGGGCTTTATCAGGTTGGGCTAAAAAGCCCGAAAGTTATTCGAGCTTCTAAAATAAGTTCCCAAACCCTACAATTTTACGGGTTTTTACGAGTCAGGCTAGTCAAGCTAGCCCATTTTATCGGCTCTACTAGCTATCCCACAAACTCTAATATCTTTTCACCCTTGACCATTTTGGTCTCTTATCAAACCACCTAAGTTTTGAGACAACAAAAATTTGACTATCATTTTAAAAAAAACTTTTATTTTTATGTATTTCTATTTATACTTTTTTTTTTCAGTTGATCTATTGCAACATGGATTATACATAACTTTTAAAGTTATTAATATTAATGATTAATTTATCAATGATATCTTTATCTAATTAATTAATAATTAAGAGAATTATGACTTATGAGAAATAACATATTAAAAAATAAACAATAATTTTTCGTATAAATGATTATGTTAATTATATTTCACAATGTATTTAGGGATGCCAATTGAACCCAAGCCCTATGGTTACCCACAAAAATTATTCGAAATGGGCAAGGTAAAAATCTGTAAAGAGGGTATGGGCGTGGGTGCAGGTAATAGCCCGCATTTTTTCATGGGTACGGGCGTGGGTACAGGTACTATGATGCCCAACCCAACCTGCCCTATACCCGCACTCAAATATAATTATTTGATAAATTGATATATAATATATTACAAATTAAAAATATATTTTTAAAACTATCTATTTGAGTTTTTTTTACTTTATAATATATGACTAATTAATGTTAATAATCATTTTTTACAGATCACGGAAAATGCTAACACATGGTATCCAAGTTTATAAAATATTGTGGTGTGAAAGCATATTGTAATATTTAATAAAAATTTTGAACATTAGATCATTGTTGTGTTTTAGAACATTAACGTATTGTGTTTCGATTTAATTAAATTGTTATGTCATTGATATTGAATAATAATGTTTTTTATTTTGGAGTAATTTTTCAATTGAGTTATAATTTTTTAATTAATATTTTTTACTGAATTATTAATTTTTCACTTAACTAAATTGCGGGTAACGGGAGCAGATATAAGCATATAGGTGCCTAATTGGTACATGGACGAATATTAAAGTTTTTGCCCACACGAGTATGGACACAGATACAAACTTTTTTTTTTTCAAACGTGGGTGCGAATACGGGCACTATGACACCCTACCCAGAGAGTATACATGCCATCCCTAGATGTATCATTCTTAAACAATACTTATAAAAAACAAAAGGAATAAATTCTAATATGGGAACACTATCTTATTATTATTATTATTATTATTAATTTTTTAAAATATTTTAAGATTTTAATTGATTGTGTAAATATGTGTTTACGTAAGAATTACTCTAAAAGGTAAGTGCATCCGTGTAATGAGACATGGTTAAGTATGCCATGTAGAGGTATCAATATGGGTTCCGCTCGATGAGTCATCTTTAGTGAGTTGGGTTGATAAGAATTAGGCTCACATTTTCGCGGGTCAAAGTGAGCCAACCCACTTAACTAGCAGGCCAAAGTGGGTTCAAGTCGAGTTGAGCTGAGTTGAATATTTTTTAATTTTACATATTTTTTAACACATTTTTCTATAATTTTTCCATTTTTTTTAATTTATGGACTGTTTTAATTTTATTATTTTTTTAAAATTAGGTGAGCCAATCCACTTAACCTACCAGTCCATGGTGGATCAAGCCGGGATGATATTTTTTAGCTCATAAAAAAAGTGAACCAACTAAACTCGACTCACTTTTAACATAATATGTGGGCTTGGCTCATGTCAGGTCACTCATAAAGAAAATAAATAAATGTGAATTTCTGTGATAGAAAAATTGTTTAAATAAATTGTTGGGTAAGAACAAGCAATTGAAAGCTTAAAGAAAATAAGAAGAATCAAAGAACACGAAGAAGAGAGAAGGAATATGCAAGAGAAAAACGTTTCTCTTATTATCAGACAATCAGCATCAGAAGGTTCAACCACCTTCAGAAGGTTACATCAACTCTCTGATGGTTACTTCAGTAGGTACCTCAGACGGTTCTCCGCAATCGTTCTCACACACACACCCTACACAGCAAGATACTATATATAGGCAGTTTAGAGAGCAACGACTAACTAACCTAACTGAAAAAACAACCTAACTGAAATAACAAACTCATTCCTAAGTCATAACTAACAATCTCCACCTTGACTTTGGAATGACAGCATTCAGACGAAGCCCACCAAGTTTAAGCATCTCTCAAACTTGCATCTTGGTAGTGTTTTGGTCAACATATCAGTAGGATTATCTTCAGAAGCAATCTTCACAATCCTTACTACCCCTGTTTCAACCACTTCTCTGATAAAGTGAAACTTCACATCAATGTGCTTGGTCCTTTCATGGTACATCCGATGATTGGCCAAGTGAGTAGCACTCTGACTATCATAATGAATCTGAACACACTCCTGTTCAATTTCCAACTCATTCAACATGCCTTTCAACCATAGACCTTCCTCAGATAGACCTGCTGAATTAGGCGCAGTACACCATTTGACTCATCTCTTACTATATCAACGCCAAGCATGCGTTTGGCCACCCCAAAATCCTTCATATCAAATTCTGAGTTTAACCTTGTCTTGAGCTGATTGATCATGTGCTTGTTACGGCTAGCCACCAGGATATCATCTACATACAAGAGCAGGTACAAAATGTCTTGATCTTCTCTTAAAATGTAGACACGGTTGTCATAACTGCACCTGCTGAAGTTCATTCTCATCAGAAAATCATCAAACTCCTTATACCACTGCCTTGGGCTCTGTTTCAGACCATACAATGATTTTTGAAGTAGACACACTCTCTGATCCTCAGCAAACCCCTCTGGTTGTGTTGGAACCACAGGAAACACTAGAAGGGGGGTTGAATAGTGTTTCACACTTTACGCTAATTTTCGGAAATCCTTTTGAACAAATTGTAATTCCTATTAAACCTTTGCAGGTTCTTATGAAAAACTCTTTTTCCAAATAGTGAATAATATCAGAGTTAAGCGTGGGCTATGAGAAAGAGAGTTTTTCAGGGACTTGCTGAATTTTGATAAGTACAAATGTGCTTTCTGAAATCACATCAGAAGATTTAATGAAAGCATTTTAGAAACTTGTTTAAAACTGATTTTGATAAGTAATAACTTCAAAATAGAAAACATGTTGTTTCAAGAATGTTTTACACTAATGTATTAAACGTTTCAATAACTTGTTGAAAACTGATTTGTTAAAGAACTTGCTGAACCCACTTCAGAAGGTTCAGTAAGTACTCTTATTTAAAATGATTTGGTCAAGAGTGGAGTTTTACTATGTTGATTGTGATTTTACTTTTCATACTCTTTCCTAGTTAGAAATAATCAGGCAATAATGGAGAGAGAAAAGTTAAGGGTAAAGAGAATAGCTTCTGAAAAGATTCAGACGATGAGTTTCAGTATGAAGTTTTGATTACCTTCTGAACTGGGTTCAGACTCAAAGTAGTTTGAAAATAAGTTTAATTCAGAAGAAAAGTTCTCACTTAAATACTTTTAGATTCCTTTTGTTAGATGAAAACTGAATTAAAATAGCTTAAGGGATAGAGAAGATTCAGACAAGAATTTATCCTGGTTCACCCACTAATCAAGTGAGCTACATCCAGTCCTAGGGCAAACCACCACTGGATTTTCCACTATCTGAACACAGATACAAGTATTCTTTTATCATCAAGCCTCTTCAGGCTCTCAACCAAGCCTCTCCAGCATTAAACCAAGTATTCTTTCTTCCTCCAAGCCTCTCCAGGCTCTCCAGAGTATTCTTTCTTCCTCCAAGCCTCTCCAGGCTCTCAGAGTATTCTTTCTTTCTCCAAGCCTCTCTAGGCTCTCAGGGTATTCTTTCTTTCTACAAGCCTCTCCAGGCTCTCAGAGTATTCTTTCTTCCTCCAAGCCTCTCAGACACTCAATAGTGTTTACAATGAAAAGTTTAAGTTTCCTACAAACTTAAACTGAGGTTCATCTTATACTATAGGTTAACAGAGTACTACTCAGGATACATGGAGTAAATCTAAGTACAAGGTATAACAGAGATACAAGTGTTTAATTCTAAGTTTTAATTCATCTCTGTAGGATCAGAAGGTTGGCTTTATAAAATCTATATTAAGCTTGGCCAATTTCTTTTGTGGGCTTGATGAATGCCATAGTTCAAGGATAGATAATTTAGAGTTCATGGCAACTCATTATGGTCAGTTTCCAGTGAATGAATCTTTTGGAATTTGGCCGACCCATCAGCTCTCATTCTAAGATTTTCTTGAGGCTATTTATATGCTCTGGAAATATAACTGTTTGAAGATTGTTGATATTACCGTTGAAAAGAAATGATTTGGCTCATATAGCCATTGTGAAATAGCTTCTCATTCGGTTGCTTCTTCTTAAGCAAATTAGGTGTGCAGATGACTTGGTTCTGACACACTGTAGATGAGAGATTTTCTTCCTCTTCAGCAAGTTGATATTCTCTCTCTCTTCTTTCTTCATTTTTCTTCTTCAGAGTGTAAGGAGATATGATATAAAGATCTGTTAGTCTACTCCTTTTGACCGTTGTGAATTCTGCTTCTTTTTGCTTGGCTTGCTTCTTTCTTTCTTTTTTCTTCTAATTTCTTTACACCAGGAAGTCTTTAGAAATGACGGCGTTAGACTTTTCTTTTGTCCTATTGTGCTTTCTGCTTTTTTTTTTCATTTGAGGTACATGCCTTTGATAGTGTGTTGCAGAGAAGATACAGAAGTAGGTGTGCAGCAACGCTGACCTATCTCTGACATCTATTTGCTTTTCTACAGTAGGCTTCCTCTTTCATGTTGGATTCTGAAGCTGAGCCCGAAGGCCTTTGTTTTTCTTTGCATCAATTTAGCTTCACCACTCATGTTTGCTGAGATTCGAGTCTCTTAATAAGTTGTTCAGATTGACTCATAAATCTTCAGAGAGTTGTATGACGTGTCTGGCTTCTTCTTCTTCAGAGAGTCTAAAATGCCACGTCATCATATTCAGAAAGTATGTGTTCAGCAGGTTCAACTTTAGTATACACACACTTTCAACAGGTTGCATTACTTCAACTTGATTTAGCTTTTCATCTTAGGGATGCTTTCAGTGAGTTTCTTCCTTCAGCGAGTTTCTTGTTCGGATGTTTGCTTCTTTCTTCTTCATTCTTCAGGAGCATGTAGTTTATCTTCATTTCAGCTTCCCCCAGATGTACTCTTTCTTTTCTTCTAGACTCTTTCTTTGGTTCAGTAGGTTGGTTGATTTTTGGCAAGTTCCTTTCTTCAGCATATTGCCTCTTTGTTCTTCCTTCAGTATGTCTTCCTTCTTTGGCCGGTTACTTCTCTTCAAGTCTATCTTTGATTCAGAAGGTTGAGCTGCTTTTGCATGGTTTATAGTTTATTTGTCTGAAAAGAATCATCCTAAAGTATGCTTGCATCTTCTGAAGTATGCTTGCATCTTCTAAATGAATGATTTGAAGTATGCTTGCATATTCTGAATGATTGATCTGAAGTTTGTTTATCTAAAACAAAGTGATGTTCTTTTGATTGATAGACTTTCATGGGTTTTAAGCTTGTCTTTATTTCTGATTCCACAGATATACTTCTTCTTTCCACATATTCTTCAGATAGTTGATCGCATTCAGGTAGTTGCTTCAATGCTCTTGTTGCTTTGTTCTTCTTTAGCAGATTTTTTCTTTCAGCGTTTCTTCTTGTTCAGATTTGTTTTGTCTTTCTTCGGATTTCCTCTTCCTGTCTTTTGCTTGCTTCTTTGGCTATCTTAATCTTCTTGTCTTAGGATGGATGCTTCATCCTGTAACCTGAAACACAATGCACAGAACAATACCTTTCTCAGTAGAACTTGTCTTTATATGATCTAATTTGTTAATCATTAAAACCTGAGGCTAATGAGTATTAAATCTAATTTAAATACTTAAATTAATTCTGAGACTCAACAGGTTGTTCCATGTAAATGGTTTCATCCAGATCTTCGTGCAGAAAGGCTGTCTTGACATCCAATTGCTCCAGGTACAAATCAAACTGGTTTACAATTGACATCAAAATCCTGATGGAACAGTGCTTTACAACTGGTGAGAATATCTCATTATAATCCACACCCTCAACCTATGTAAATCCCTTAGCCACAAGCCTTGCCTTGAACCTCGCTTTCTCAACACCAGGGATCTCGTCTTTCTTCTTAAAGACACGCTTGTATCTGATTACCTTCTGTGCCTCAGGTAAGTCTACAAGTCTCCATGTGTTGTTCTTCTTCAGCGAATCAAGTTCCTCCTCCATGGCACGTCGCCATTGCTGCCTCTCTGAACTCTCCTGGGCTTCTCTGAAGTTTCTTGGTTCATCTGAACCCTGTATCTCTTCAGCCACACTAAGAGCATAACAAATAAGGTCAGCATGTCCAAACCTTTTGGTAGGTTTTGGAACCCTCCTTTCTCTATCACGAACTAGCTGATAGTCATTCACAGTGCGTTCTGACCTTCTGAAGTCTTCTAACCTTCTGAAGTCTGAACCTGCTGAAGTATCATCTGATGTACCTATTGAAGTATCATCTGAAGTAGCACCTTCTAAAGTCTTCAGATGATCGTCCATGAGTTTGCTCGTAGATGCCTCCATCTCAATGTGAGCTTTTTCCCTCCTATTTTTAGAGTCTCCACCAAGCATTCCCATTCTCGTCTCATCAAATCTTACATCCCTGCTGATAATGAGCTTTGGAGGTTTAGGTTCTAACATCCATAGCCTATATCCCTTGACTCCTTCAGCGTATCCAAGGAAGATACACTTCTCAGCTCGTGCCTCCAGCTTATCCTTCTTGACATGTGCATATGCCAAAGCCCCAAACACCCTCGGATTAGAGTAATCAGTTGGTTTTCCACTCTAAACTTCCATAGGTGTCTTGTACCCCAAAGCAGACGAAGGGAACCTGTTAATCAGATACGCAACAGTGTTAACAGCTTCTCCCCAGAAGTTCTTAGGCATCCTTGCTCCCAAGAGCATGCATCTGACTCTCTCTAGAATGGTCCTGTTCATCCTTTCAGCAAGTCCATTTTGTTGAGGATTCCCTGCCACAGTCCTATGCCTTTTGATTCCCTGGTCCCTGCAAAAACTGTTAAACTCATCTGAAACAAATTCCATCCCATTGTCTGTTCTCAGTACCTTCAGCTTGGTCCCCTGTTGATTAGCTATCTGACCATACCATTCTATGAACTTCTGAAATGTCTCAGCCTTGTTCTTCAGAATGTAGGTCCAATCTCTCCTTGAGAAGTCATCAATAATGCTCAGAAAATAAGACCCTCCATCATGCGTCTGAGTCATGAATGGACTCCACAAATCTGCTTGAGCATATTCAAAAGGTCTGCTGGAAGTATGTTTACCTGTCCCAAACTGCACTCTATGAGACTTCCCCAAAACATATTGGTCACAGAAATCCAGCTTTTGAAGCTTATCTCCCATCAACAGTTGTTGCTTCTCTAACTCCACCAAGCCTTTCTCACTAGAATAGGTGCCATAGTTTAGTCTTGTCTACCATTGATTGACTTGCAACTGATGCATGTGCAATGACAGTAGAACCTTCCAGAATGTACAACCCATTACTTCTTCTTCCTTTAGCAACTATGGATGCTCCATTGGACACCTTCATCATTCCACCCTCCACCTTGGTGGAATACCCCATAACATCAAACATGCTAATGGACATAAGGTTCCTCTTGAGCTCTGGAACATACCTCACATCCTGCAGTAGCAACTCTCTGTTATCAAACATCCTCAGTCTGATTGCCCCAATGCCCTACACCTTGCAAGCTTTGTTGTTCCCAAGAAGTACTGACCCATACTCCTTTAGTTCTAAGGTCTCAAAGTAATCTTTCACAGGGCACATGTAATAGGTACACCCTGAATCCTTGACCCAATTATTCAGAGAGTTTTCTGATGAAGCAACCATCACCCCAACAGATTCATATCCTTCTGAAGCCTCTGCAACATCTGTAGTTTCCTGTATCCTAGGCTCCTTTCCATTTTTTTCAGGATAATGCTTCTTGATATGACCAACCTTCTGACACTTGTAACATTTGATGTACTTCTTGCCTTCAGACTTTGCCTTCTTCCCCTTGTTCTCTGACTTCTTTCCCTTGCCCTTCACTGTAACTAGACCAAAGGGAACCTCCTCTACTCCCTTTGAATCTTGAAGTTTTTGCAATTCTTTGGTTCGAATAGAGGTAACAACCTCCTCCAGAGTAATCATCTGATCTTTCCCGTACAGTAAAGCATATTTGAAATGCTCAAAGGTCTTAGGTAAAGAATTAAGAAGGATCACGACCTTGTCCTCATCTTCAAGCTTCACACCAATGTTTTCAAGGTCATCAACAATCTCGTTAAAGACTGCCAATTGTTCTTCAATCGTTCTTGACTCCACCATCTTGAACGAATAAAGTTGTTGCTTCAAACAAAGTTTGTGGGCCAAAGACTTTGTCATGTACAAAGATTCCAGCTTCGTCCACATACCTGCAACTGTTTTCTCCTTCGCCACCTCTCTGAATGCCTTATCACCAAGACACAGAACGATTGCACTCCTTGCCTTGTCTACCATATTCTTTTTCTCTGCCTGCATTAAAGATGATGACATGTTCATCTCCCCCTTCAACGCTTCCTCACACCCTTGCTGTATCAAGATAGCCTCCATCTTGATCTTCCACAGCCCAAAGTCATTTGATCCAGAGAACTTCTCAATATCAAACTTCGTTTCCATTCTTGATTATCTTTTCTTTTCAACTCCCCACAGACGGCGCCACTTGTTGGGTAAGAACAAGCAATTGAAAGCTTAAAGAAAATAAGAAGAATCAAAGAACACGAAAATAGAGAAGGAATATAAAAGAGAAAAACGTTTCTCTTATTATCAGACAATCAACATCAGAAGATTCAACCACCTTCAGAAAGGTTACACCAACTCTCTAATGGTTACTTCAGTAGGTACCTCAGACGGTTCTCCGCAATCGTTTTCACACACTCACACCCTATACAGCAAGATACTATATATAGGCAGTTTAGAGAGCAATGACTAACTAACCTAACTGAAATAACAAACTCATTCCTAAATCATAACTAACATGAATATTTCTTGAGAATATTAATTAGTATCATATCGAGTTCAGTACTCTGAACTTATGTAACATAAAATAATAGTAAACTCAGATAAATAAATGATTAATTGTGTCATTTTTTATAATTAGTTAAATCGTATAGATAATAAAAAAATATACGGTCAATGATAAATAAATAAATGATTAATTTCATTTTACTATTAATTTATAATGTAAGGTGTCCTACCTCTTTAAAATAAAGTAATTTTTTACTTTTCAATAAATTTTTTTTTCTTGATTTGTTAACCAATATTATACTTGTAAGCAAAACCCTTTTTCTTATCATAAATTAGAGTATTTTTATTAGATTGAAATATGAATGATTTTAGAAATATAATGATGTGTTTAATAAATTGACTTTTTACATACATTCAAATGTAATGTTATTTTCCTGTACATGTTTTATTCCTCTTAAGTAAGATTAAGAGTTCGGGCTTTATATATGAAAAACAAAAACACCGTTTAAAGAGTTAGTCCTACTATAATGTAGATGTTCTCGACTCGATGCCTCTCGTAGAGGATACCTACCTGTAGTTCGCAAATATATATATATATATATATATATATATATATATATAGATTTCAAGAGAGATTGAAGAAAGAGGTCTTTGAGAAATTGTAAGATTTCTTTCTTTAGATAAAATCTATTGTTTTCTACCAAAGAATTTCATCCTCTCCCTTAACTAATTCTGATGCCCCTGTCGCGCTTCAGCTAGCTGATTCCAATGATTCTACTGCGCCTAGGGGTGGAAACAGGCCAGGCCAGGCCAGGCTTTGGCAGGCCTGAGCCTGGCCTGACTCATAATTCTTAAGCCTGAGCCTGGCCTGTTACCTGTTACAGGCCTTTTTGTAAGGCCTGGCCTGACCTGCGAAAAAGCCTGACTTGACCTGTAAGCCTGTTTAGAAGCCTGTTTTATAACAAAGCCTACCAACAGGCCAATAGGCCTATAAGCCTATGCAGGCCAGCAGGCCTTTTAAGTAGGCTTTTTTATATAATTAATTTAATATATTCTAATTTTTACTATATTCTAATTTTTTTAATTATATTTATAGTTATTTATATAATTAATTTAATATATTATATATTATTATATTAAACAGGTCGGCCTGTTAAGCCTAATAGGTTTTTTCATAGGCCTGAAGCCTGACCTATTTAACTAAACAGACCTTTTAAGAAGCCTTAGCCTGACCTTTTTAATAAACGAGTCAGGCCAGGCCAGGCCATAAACAGGCCAGGCCGCAGGCCCCTGACAGGCCGACTGACCTATTCCCACCCCTAACTGCGCCTCAGCTTTCTGTAAAGTATCCTCCAGTTTGCACCGGTCCTTGGGAGTCTTATTATTGATTATTTCTTTTTTACTCATATAACTATTTTTTGCATATATTATATGTTAAATTATATATATATAAAGCTATTTCACACCTATTATCTCAAGACATTTTTTTTTTACTCTTTTGTAAGTAAGATTGGCTCCGAGAAATTATCGTTGTACAACATGGTCTATAAAATAACTTTATACAATATAAAGTGAAATAGAAAAAGAAAAAAAAGAGAAGTATAAGATGCCTAACACAAAAAGAGATTGAAAGAAAACGTGTTGTATAAAATATTATATGAATAGTAAAACTCTTGACTTATGACACTTTTATTCAAAAGCTCATTTTTTAGATAATAAAGCTTCCTACCAAACATGATAGTTAGCCTCATCCAAAATTTAAGTGAAGCTCATATGAAGTATGTTGCTGATTATTCAAACCGTAGTACTAAATCAATTTATTTGAGACTAATTGAGACATCAGTATTTAAAACCCATTCGTGTTCACTTCAAATCAACTTAAATAAAATATTTAATGACAATTCTTCCACTGAAAGAGAAAACTAATAAAGCATAACAGTATTTACCTAACCTTTTTTTTTTTTTTCAAATTTAGGATGGTGAATGTTAAAAACACGTTCTTTATCTTTCCACGTTCTACTTTGCCAGTTGCCACCCTCACAATTTCACAGAACCAAACTCCTCCATCCTTTGTTCAGTCCACAAGACACGCTTATGTTTTAAAACAACAAAGGCCAGCCAAACCCACCAAGTTGACCATAGATAGGTTTATGTTATCATTATCACTCAGAAGGAAGATAATGATAAAAAGTGTTCGCAGCTAAAAATGCAAGGCCCCCAGTATTGGAGTTAAATGGTAGAAAGTTGTGCATAAATATAACCAGGGACTAGTTTGCAAATTCAAGAATTAAGAACGACCAAGAAATAGAACAAAAACTGAATTGCATACAAAACCAGAAAGACATGAACTTTACACTAATAAGCTTCACCCACCTCCCTCCCTCTGCACTCTAATCCATCCTAGAAAAGTGAACAAAATCTAAACTTGAATCAACTCATCAAACCAAATTAGTTTTTTTTTTCCGGCCAACCATAATGTTGCTCCCTCAGAAACGCGAAATTTACTTCCACTAACGAGTGCTATTGTGAGAAGCAAGACAATCCTGATAGTAGAATAACGTATTTTCCACAAGGAAGCAAGAACTTTTCTTATTTTAAGTTAAAGAACTCCAGAATTTACTTTCACGCCATTTACGTTTCATGGCAACTGAAATAACAGATTAGTTAGCCACATTTATCAAGTACACTGCAACAACAATGGAACAGAAAGCGTAATAAACAAAAATGACAAAATTCATTTGCAACGCAAACTCCCTACTATGCTTTTAACCACTAAAGTTCGGAGGCAGCAAACTATTCATTTCAGTCAACTCCGGCTTCCTCTCTTCTCTCTCAAATCTGGGTCCCTGAAACCAGAGTTCAGCATTTAAGAGTAGAGAAAGGCAGGGAAATAGTACTATATGACAACACAGAGTAAAACTCCTACCTGTGGATGTGGTCAAGAATCAAAAGCCTGGGTCCAGGAGGAATCCTCACATCTCTGAGAGCACTGAAACACATCATGGGAAAACAAAGGACCCATTCAATAAATGTAAACAAATATATGAAGAAAAAAGAAACACAGACACATCAAATTAAACTCCATACCTGTCAGTGAGTAAAGGCAAAGTGTTGTCCGTTAACAAGCCTTTCTTAAAATTCTTCTCGTAACTCTGAAGACCAAGGTTGTGTAACATGTGTCTTGTTTTAACATAATGAGTATCTTCAGCAGGTGGTTGAGAAAACTTTTGTCCTAACTGCATAATTAATGAAAGGTGGAAAACATGCTATGAGTTAATGGGACACCAAATTATAAATCTGCATTACACACAAAACAGGGATCTAGGCTAGCACACCTCACTTGGACATTGTTCATAGATGATATCAATCAATACACATTCAATGTTATGTTGCCAACATGGAAAAGCCCAGCAACCATTGTTCCTACTGAACAAAAGCCTAAAAAAACCTTGCAAAAGATAAATTTATTTTTCTTTCATGCTCACCTGGAAAAGTCCACCTTGAACAAGTGCAAAGAAAAGTCCAGAAGTGACTGCATTCGCAGCTTGATTTGGTCCACCCATGCCACTTACCAATGAAAACATGGCCCCTGAACCAAAAGCTGCCGCCATGCTGCAATAGATAATCTTGTGAATTCTCAAAATCATTACTGTTATAAGAAAGCATATTGGTTGTTATAAGGACATAGCCAACCAAAACACTGAGCAGACCATTATGAAATAGGAAATGGACAGAAGCTTTTCCGCTTAAAAAAGACCAGTCATGTATGACCCATTTCATCAACTTTAATAGTCAACATCTGTTGGCAAGATTCTCACAACACTAGTATCATAAAACCCTTCAAACTTCAAAGACATCACCTATGACTAGTTGTCTGCTCATCAATGACTTTCAACCTAAAGATTGAAGTTTTATATAGAGGCTGTGAACAAGGACACTTTGTCTCATTAATTTAGAGAATATCATTATACCACAAGTGTATTGCAGTTTGTACCATAGTGGTATCCATTGTTAACATATTAATTTATCATCAGCATTTAATGGGCCCCTTTAAGCAATCTTCCCCCTCCTATAGGTTTCTGCCTCTGCCTAACTCATGTGAATTTGCCTTCATTGCATGACAGCTCGACCACTTTAAACTAACTGTTAGAATACTAGGTTCTAACCTGTGCAATGCACTAGTCATTTAAGTAGAACATTGATTTATTTACAATAAATATAAAAAATTGGTTCCTACTTATCCTCAACATTAAATGGTGTCAACTTGTCCATATTTAAAATAACACATATAGTTCTTCAATATAGTACCCCTATTAAACAATGAAGTTGTCCTCAATATATTACCTCCACAAGGAAATATTTAGTGAATATGCTATTGTACAAAAAAACATGAATTTCAAACTATTCTGTAAAATATCTAATAAATTATCATCGAAATATATTATGATCACAACATTAAAAAACATATAAGATAAATGAATATTTAAGTTATAGAAATAGGGAGTATATCGAAATAGATTTTTAACATTTTCCACTATAAATAAATTTTATATTAGTTTTATAGAATAATATAAATTTTTTATGGTAAGTTTTGTGCCGTTGATAATTGACCAGCCCTAGCAAGTAGCAACCATAAGACAATCCTGACATGTGGATCCAGTACTACTCAAACCAATAATTGTGACAAAAAAAAAATAGACACTATGAATAGCAAAAATACAAACAAAAAAAAAATACTATGAATAGTAAAAAGGAAAACCAAAATCTTCTCACATTGTAGAAGTATTGATTGATTATTAAATATCCTATAATACCTTTCCTGTTTCTCTCATAATATTGAGTATTGAGTATATTGGTCGAAATCTTAGGACAGGTTTCCAAATTTCATCATATTTCTTTATGTTTTCCTTATATATTTAGGGTTATTAGTCTTATTATATTAGTGGGTTTAGGCTTGTACTAGCAGTACTATGTGACCTGAGTATTTTAGTATGAATAAGACTATGGAGTTAGTATTTTGTAACACATTATTACACACCATCTCAAACATATTCAGAGTTCCTATTCTCTACTTTCCTCCTTCCCTGTTTAAATACTATGATCTCAACAGCAATAATCATGTATAGCTTTAGATAATTGTAAACTAAACTTTTCATTCATTTTGTCTTCTTCAGATTCAGATGCTTTGATTCATTGCAAGTAACCACACAGCTGTAGTTGTCGTTGTTGTTGTTATTATTAGTTAAAAAATTGAATTGAAAGACCTTGTACATTTTACTGATTTATCTTGGATGATTTTACCTATATTTTGAGAAAATAAAGAATATAGAAACATGTACCCAAAAAAAAAAAAAGCCAGGTATGATTGTACAATTTTTTTTCAATGATGAGTAAACTTGTATAGGGTCAATAAAAGTAAAGTAAGCTCTTATAAATGCCTCTTTTAGATCAATCATAGTCAAATTATCAAATTCATCATACCTAGTTCCAAAGCATGGACAAAACCTAACCAAATCAAAAACCATATAAAATTCGACAAGTATCTGATTTGAAAGCAGGGCACATCAAACTAGAATTTTTTATGCTATATATGGATGCATTGCAATAACATTACTAAACATAGTTGGTGATGGAGAGTTTGGAGAAGGAGAGAGAGGGAGGCCTAAATTACATAACTGAATGTTCAAATTTCACGTAGAGAGAACAAGGACTGTTCAGAAATTCCATATATGAAGGCATTTTACTTCCTCTTTCATAAACTCTCTAACCCTACTTCCAAGATTTGTCTCCATCAACTTATGTAATTTTTGTTTACTTACACAAAGTAAAAGAAATACAGACCTCATCCTGTAGTTAACAAATAATCTAAGAAGTAAGATGACAGCTAAATAGAGAGACTATAGATAATATTTATTATATAATAAAACCTTTAAATCACCTATTTCTGTTCCTAAATTTTTAAAACGGTTTTCAATAAAACAATTTATTTATCTTACAGAAAGTAATTGAAATATAGACATGTAATGTAGCAGAGAAGATCATGGTAAAAGAGGGGAACTACATATATAATATACTCATGGCATAAAACCTTTTCTTCTATTCTTTTTTATTTGTTTTAATTTTTTATAAAATTTACATCTGATAAAAAAAAAATCTATGAAGAAAGAATTTTTCCTCTTTATTTCCAGTGATTCCACTAATCCAGCATGACATGAATACAGGTTTTGAATTCATGAATCTGCCAAAGTATTCATTTCATAATGTTGTCGGAAAATAAAGAGGAAATGCTGCATTAAAACTATTTGAATTAAGTGATTAACATAACACTAATATAAAATGGGTAGCAACTAGCAAAACAATCCATCATAATAGTGTTATCTTGTAATGTCAATTTGTTTCCATCTTCTTAACCAAAAACCTCATTTTCCCCATTAAAATAAGGACATTGAAAATTAAAAATGTACCTTTTCTTTTTGTTTTTCAATAGTTTTAATCATAATATGTATTGTACGCCATGAATAGTGTCATCCCAACATTACAGACAATTGGGATGTCATCAAACCAAGATTTTATGGCAAGGTGACTCAACATGATTTCAAATCATGATCCACTTACAACAATACTTCAGTCCTCAATATTATTTACATGCATAATAAGTCATTGACAATACAACTATCTATCCTGTATAAGTATATATCATATAATGTTAGGTGTTAGACAGAACAAATATATTACATGAACAATTGTAGGTAAGTGGAATTTAGACAGAAGGTAAATTCTTTCCAAGCTTGATTAGGACACCAACATATTTTAAGAAAAGGAAAAATTGTATCATTTCACTCACAATTCACCAAACACTTGGCTGATGAGAGTTATGAGGGAAACAAAAGGAAAGGAGAAAACCTAGGTCAAGATAGCTGACCTGGACTGAACATCTTCTTTCCCCCTTAACCTTTTCAAGACACATGAAATACCGGCATTCACTCCAGTCATGACAGCAAAGTTGCGAGCTTGAACTAAAGGACCTCCAGAAAGAGCCTATAATTAAAAAAAAAATCACGCCAATTACACAAAAAGAAATATCGAAACCCTAATATTGATTTCCCTCCCATTCAACGTAATAGAGCATGGTGTTAGCGTGTGTATGAGAGAGAGGGGGTAAACCTGGGCTTGCTGGAGAGAGGCCATGGCTTGAGGGTTGAGAGAGGCGTTAGGGGGAGGGGTGGGAAAGGCGGAGGAGGCATCGGCGGTGAGGGTGCCCATAAAAGCACCGATAGCGGCACCTTGGGCGGCGCTGGTGGTGGTGACGACGGCGGCCTCAACGGGGAGAGACTGCTTGGAAAGCCAGAGCCTGAAGCCATTCTCTAGCTCTTTGAAGCGTGCTTGGAGCTGCTCTATGGGGTTCTGAAGGCTCTTCGCCACCATCACTCCTTGCTTCCCTTGCTCCATTTCAATCAATGCCGCAATGGAAGTAGAATAGAATAGAATAGAATGGAATAGATATTTTGTTCTGATAACGTTTCATTTTTCTTTTCCCCTTTTTATACTTACCAATTTTATCAATTAATTAATTAATTCGAAGAAGAAAATAAAAGACACCTATCCTGTCGCCCTATCAAACAAGCCGGCCTTTACTGGAAGCGGTGCCTGTTTTGTACCCACTGGATATTAGCCCATTAGGTCACTATTCTCAATTGTTTTTGGACTCTCATATTAATGTGCATTGCCCAAAAAGATATACTATTAATGTGCACAAACATCAAACAAAAGATTTAACAAATTGACAAAAAAAAAACAATATAGAAATAAATAATTATATTTTATGCATACCTATAATAATTAATTTTTATATTTTAAAAAATGATGGTCTTTTTTATTTATTTTATTATTTATTTATTGTATAATCTTTTACTTCAAACATATTTCATCATATTATTTTTACATTTTAATTCCTTTTTAATGATATACCTTAAATTTAGTCAATTTTAATTGTTAATGTTAAAGTATTTAGAATTTATGAATTTGAATTTTATTATTTTATATTAAATCAATGCATGATGACGTGAGTTAATGTATGCAATTTGCTTTTATAATCTTTTCATAATTTTTAAATTTTCATATATTTAGTCAACTATTATAAAAGATATTAATCGAGTGGAGCAAAATATGGTCTAGCATGTAACATATTGCACATTCGAACCCAACTTTATATTAAAAGTGAAAATTATACTATCAATATATGTTAATTTGAGTGGAAAAAGCTCGGTTCATAAATAAATAAAACATTATTGGAAGTTATCATCACTTTAATGCCCAACACTATCTTAAAAGATTAGACTACTTCCAACTATTAGGTGGGGGGAAAATGAATGAATGAAAATAAATAAGTGAACAAAATAATATGATTCTATATGCATTTTTATTGCCAACAACTAATAACAATGTGAGAAAGAGAATCTCTCATTAATACTGACCACTTTCTTAACAGAGTTAAAAAAACGCGAGAAACTTGGAAGGATATATATAAAAAAATCTACTATTTTATGCAGGAAAGAGGATCAATCATAGACAATATCCCTTTTTTAATAATAATAATTATAATAAATACCCAATATACCCCTTATCGTGGGGTTTATATTAATATGATAAAGATTACTTGTTAGATGATAAAGTACTCTCGTCTTACTTTACTTGTTATTTTAGAAAATATTTTTTGTTAATTTTACTTGTCATTCTACAATTTTAAGGATCATTTAATATTTTTTTTATTAAATATGTCATTTGTAAATGATGATTGAGACCAATTTTAATAATAAATAATAAAGAGTATAATAAGAAATTAGTCAACATATTTTATAAAATTTAAACAATTAATTATATTTCTTAATTCTTGTGAAAACCTTAAAAGATAAGTAAAATGAGATGAAAAATATAGGAAAGCGTAAGAAAGTGTGGCAGACGGATTAATAAAGATCTTAACTAAAACATTTACTAGTACTTGTTAAACTCTTAAAGGATATTTTTTGGTAAAGCAAAAATGATTAATGAATGAGAAAAGAAGCTTTTTTTTTTTTTGTCATGGATGAAAAAAGAAGCTGAATAATTTATTTTTTTTTGCTGGTGTGAGTGTGAGACGACGTGTCGTTTGGAGCTGGAAGATGCATCCTAAGACTTGATTTCATTGTAGTGTATGTTCCGCAAGCCCAATAGAAAGCAAAGTTCCCGCCATCGGCTCCTTTCCCTTCCCTCCCTCCCTTCACTCGTGAGTCGTGAAGAAGAAGAAGAAGGTACCTACCAAAGAGCATAGGAATCGATTCCTTTGAGTCTTGAGAGGTTAGTTAATTCACTATCTTTGCATTGTGATTAAGATTTGCCCACAACATGTTCGGTCATTTGCTGCACTGAATTTCATACCTGTTAACCGTTTTTCTTTCAGCATTCTTCACTGAAAATGAGCAGTTCAAGGGAAAGCTCCCCGGAGTGGTTGCGTTCTTTTCAGGTATCGGGATCATTATATATCTTTTTGCTGAATCAGAAGATTCGATTCACTCACAGTATCATTTGACGTTTTTATTTTCGATATTCTTTCATAGTTGCTCATTTTCCATCTGCATTCATCATAAGTGCAACCTTGAATTTGTATATCAGTTCCTAGGGCCTGGTGTTGCAACGCTCACATCATGCTTTCATCTTAAGTCCTTACATATTTGCCTGCTAATCAGCAAACTGTATTTCTTGACTAGGTGCCATCTCATTCGCCAGTGACACTGTCCTCTGATTCTGAGTCTTTGCATGATGATATCTCTTCAAATGAGGATAAAACTGATGATGAAGGGTCGTCTCCCAAGTCATCAAGACTTCCAAAGGTCAACAAGAACAAGAGTACAGCTCCTGGTGGAAGCCGTGCCAAATCGTCATCTAGAAAGACATCAGAAGCAGCAAGTCTTAAATTAGAAGATCAAACACCATCCAGAAAAAAGAATTTAGACAAGCAGAAGGGTAAAAAAGGTACAGTTAAAGTTTCATTTGTGTTCGGATTTCTCTCAAGAGGACTCCATGAAATAGATATAGGATTTATATATATTAAAAATTGACATTTTACAGGCTGATTTTTCATTGAATTGTCATTTTGTCCTTTCTTATTATGATCCAGGAAACAAGGAGGAAACGGAGATTGTGAATGAATCAAACATTGATGAGCATATAGAGCACAAAGTAAGAGGCTCGTCACTATGTCTTTAATTGTTTGGTGGTCTTCATAAATTTTGAAATTAAAAAAGAAACACATTTCTGTCTTTACTCTATTTTCTGTATAATGATACATAACTCTATCCTTGAACATTAAGAGCATGCACACAGAGGATTCTGATCCATCAAGAGTTCACACTAATTTTACCTTTTTTGCTTCATGCCTTGATTGTCTTCATATAAAAAACAAGTGTTTGCCCGTAACTGATAATATCAAATGTTTTTTTGTGTAGGAATCTATTCATTCAATTTGGACACTATCATCAGATTCTGAGTCATTCCATGACCATAGCCCAAAAAAAGAAGATCATACTGATCATGTGGAAACATCTCCGCATCAAATATCTCAGTTCCAAGATGATGGAGAATGTGGGGATGAACTTTTCCTTGACAATGATGGAAAGTCTCCTTCCAAAAAGGCTTCAAAAGAAAAGTCTCCTGCCAAAAAGGCTTCAAAAGAAAAGTCTTCACAAAAACAAATAGATGTAGAAGGTCATACACCAGTAAAAGGGAAGAAAATGAAGGACAGTGCAAAGGGGAAAGGTATGAAATGGTTACTCTTAAACATTTAAGAAAAGATGCAAGATATCACTCCATCATAATGCATGTGGATTTGAAAGTGGAATTTTCTTACCTTTTTGTGCATGTGGTATTTGGAAATGGGACAGGTGGTGATGGAGATGTGGAAGTTGAAGCGGAAGAAACTTTGGAAAAGCTTGCTGAACCAAATGTAAGAATGAATAAGATTATAATGATTACGTAAAAATGTTTCTCAGCATTCCCATGACCTGGAAACATGAATAAGTAATAACTATCAAAGGCCACATTGTTTGTCTATCTATTCTTGCAACCTGAGTAGTACTTGTTATTTGTAATTTACAGGTTTCCTCCTCAAGGTTGCCTTTGATGCTTTCTGAGAAAGTTCATCGCACAAAGGTTAGCTGGCAGCTATATATTATGGATTTCCCTCTGCTATATGTCTAGTTTTATAATTGTAAGGGCTGACCATGTTTAATTCGTTTATGGGGATAACCAAATGAGTAACAGGGGTTTCGCTTTTGAACACCCAAATAAAATTGTGAAAAGAAAAGTTTCTAGTTTGGTTTGATTTCTAGTTTTTTTTTTTTTAACTGATAGTCATGTAACACATTATAGCTTGTAAAAATCACACGCTGTATCTTTAGTAATGATATTAGTTTTCCTCTTCCTTATTCACAAGAAAGGAATGGATTCTTGACAAAGCTTCCCTGTTCTTGCAGGCACTTATTGAGTGTCAAGGTGACTCTATAGATCTGAGTGGTGATATGGGCGCTGTAGGTCGGATTATAATATCAGATTCCCCATGTGGGGATCAGGAAATGTATTTAGACTTGAAAGGTATTTTAGTCTATCTATATCTGATTTGTCCATTTTCCATTTTTCGAGTTATTGATACAATACTTTTATTTGATACTGGCAACCTTTATCTGATTCTTCAAATTTTGCTCATCTTTTCAGGGACAATATACAAAACCTCAATCGTTCCTTGCCAAACGTTCTGCGTTGTATGTCATCTTCTTGGATGTAGTCTGCATTTAACATCATGACCTTGAAAGTTTTTATCAGGATAATGGCCTTGTAGCTAGTTACTTTTATGATCTATACCTTTCAAATACTGCTTTCATGTGAGCTTGTTATTTTTTCAGGTTAGCTTTGGTCAATCAGAGGCGAAGGTCAGTTGGTTATCTCGTATCTACTTATTTCCTCACTTATTCTTTTTATGAAAATTGTTTACATGTAATTACTACTTATAATAAATATGTCCGTATTTGTCTTGAAGTTAATTTTTAATTTATGCTTTATTCTTACTCATTAGTGATTTAATCAGCCTTGATGAGGATTTTCAAAAATATAATTGTTTGTAACTTTTTCTTCATCAGATAGAGGCCGTCATGAATGACTTCATACAGCTGAAACCACAGTCTAATGTATATGAAGCTGAAACTATGGTTGAAGGTTATATTAATTAAGGCTTTTATTTGTGGTAGTTTTGCCATATAATGTATAAATTCCTTTCCTCACATCTATTCATTTCATATGAGAAGGGACATTGGATGGTTTCTTCTTTGATTCGGATGAGGAAGCTGGCAAGATGCAGAAAGCTGCTCACCAATCTGATCAAAACGAGCATGCTGAGGAACAGGCTCATGGTAAATCCAAGAGGAAGGCTGACAAAACATCAGTAAGTTTCCTGACAGTTGTTTTTGCTTTTAGATTTTTCCTTTAAATGAAATGCTGGTGCATACATACTTAGTTGCTGAAAATCTGGATGCAGGGTGCTGAAAAGAAAAGAGGTAGAAGTACAGGAGGAAAATCACAACCAAAGATAGTAAAGAAAAAAACTCCAGGTTCCAAGAGGGCAAAAACCAAGAAATGAATCAAAGGAGTGCTCTATTATTTCTTGTATATGTTATTAACCAATATAATCAATCCTTGAATCAAAAGTACAGATGCTGAGTTACTTCGCCCATGTCAGAGATGATGATAGTAGAACAGCTGCTGTTTATCAAACCCCAAGCAGAAGAATTGAAAGCTTATGATCTGCTGTATGAGTTCTTAACAATTCCTTCTTATTATGTTCTCATTTTCACCTTTTCAGGCCTGTTCAATAATACTCATCATTGTAGTTTCTTTTCCAAATTCCAATGAATATTATATGTATTCTGGAAGGGATCCTTTGTTCATTATATTTCTGCGGAACATATAGTATACAATATTTGAGACAATGAATTAAAGGGTTTCTATATTCCTGTTTACATTGCAAATGATTAGCTGTTTCCTTCCAAATAATTATTATGCATGAATCATGATTTACAAATTATCTCGAGAGGCTAGTGGGTAGGCGGAAATTATGCTGGGTGATGTTTATATCCATTAGTTCTTATCGGCTCTTAACTTATTTGGCAGAGTATTTTCTGAATTATTTTTTTCCTGAGGGTTCTTCAAGTGTAATATTCTTGCTGTTCATCATGTAGTGACCTTTTTTTTCTCCCCTCCTTTCAAAAGCACTTGTGGAATTCTTTTCCATATATTTTATGTCACTGGCCGTGTCTTACATATGCCAAAGAAGTAAGACAGGGAACCAAGAGAAAGATTGGCATTGGAAAAGGTAAGAGAATATTTGACGTGGAAGTGACCTGCTGACCCTTCCGATAGGGCTGTCTAATTGGTGGAGGAGGAGATGCACGATATGGTTTTCTCATCCTGTGTTGTAATGTAAAATGTTAGTCGTGGGTTAGGTTTTTCTTGAAAGTATGGCAATATATTGAAAGAGAAGGGAAATTAATCAAAATTGTGGGAGATGATCTATAGCAATACCCATTGGGACAGAATACAACGTCATATTCATAAGCTTTACAAGTGAAAGTGCTGGTGCCATCATCAAATGCATAGCTATAAGCTCTTGGACAAGCCTTCTTGAAAATGGTTGAATAATAGGAAGGCTGGCATGTTGTTGGGTTGGCGAATTCTCCACTGCAGCAGTACTTGTCCAACTTGAATGCCTCACAAGCACTCCTACACCCTATTACACTTTGGTATCCATCGCCTTCTACTACTTGAAGTTCTTTAGGGCAACCTATACCATTGCATTTTATTTCATTGTATAAGGTACGAGTCATTCTTCCATGTCATTTAAATATCTAGTTACTTATGTTACAGTTTTACTTCATACAAACTTTACCTCTGTTGATATCAGTCATACAACCTGTGGCATTACAGGCACCACCATATACGCCTCTTGGTAGAGCAAGTAATGGCAAATTGTAACCATCTACCATGCTGACATCGTAGTAGTCTTGCCCATTGCCTGCACCAAGTGTTATCTCAAACAGTGAGGTAGGAGGAGCAGCACCATTTCCATCACATTCCAGCCTTCCTCCACAGTCACCTGTTTGGCATTTGCCAATTCCTGTTGCATCAAATTTGCAACCAGTCCTTGCCCATATCCTTCCTGACCATCCTGGAACAGTCGTAAGTTTGACACTATGGCCTGAGTCTAACTGGAATCCGGTTGTTGAAAGTCGAGGGCTCCCAGAGCCGGCGAGTGTGCCAGGCCATATAGTATAGGGGCAGTTGTTGGTTATGGTGAATGTGTAAGAGAAAGAGCAAGAAAAGAATGTAAAGAGAAATAGGGAAATGAGGTGTTTCCAGGATGCTATCCTTGGCATCTTCAAGGATTATAATCGGTAATGTTGTAGGCTGAGTCTTGAGGAAAAAAGAAGGATTGATGGCCAAGGGAATGGCCATTGCCCCCAAGATTTGTAATTTATAAGGATTGTGAAGGAGGAAGGGAGTTGTGTTCTGTGAGTTAAGCATTACAATCCGACAAATAGTTACGTTGCTTTGATGAAATTCTCAGCCGCAAGACCAGCTTTATGGGTTTAGTATTCCTTTTATTGTGGATGGCCTGGTTTGGAAGCAATTCTTTGCTTTTCTGTTGCATGGGAAACTGTACAAATCTGGAATTTTGCGTGATCTCTTCTGACCGCAGATATCATTAATTTCTTCAACGAATAATGTCAGGAAGTCTCCGATTGTAGCAGTACCATGTAGGAAGTTGCATGGGAATATCATAAAAAAGGTGACATAGGATTCCTCCTAAATAGAATAAATTAGACTAGGTGAAACTGGTGCATGCCTGCATGGTTCCCCTTTAGGGAAAGCAAAAGCAGAACAACTTTTCAACAGTAATATTGCCCACAACCTCCGCAACCGTGCTAGTTATCCATGGCTTCTAAACATTACGAGATTTTTTTTTCTTTCTTTCTGGTATACATTACTAGAGATTCTCTTCACGATTATTATTTAACCAGAAACGGGATTATTAAAGTCCCGAAATTTTCCAGAAAAGTCATTGGACTTTGGTATTTAATCTTAACATGACTATCAACAATAATTACCCAAACCATATGCACAAGTTTAAAACTGTTGTACTGTATATAATTATATTTTAACAGTTTGATATGAGTTTAAAATAATAGATGATGGAATCTAAAAATATTTAATGGCTAAGATATAATTATATATGGTGCAATAACTTTTAAACTGATGCACTCTAGAAAAAAAATCCCAAAAAGCATTATTATTATTTTTTTTTATCAAGTTTCTCGGTATTTTGGGCTTAAGATAATGTAACTTACCAAAAAAAATGTAGGGAATTGATAAAGGCATGTGTAAAAATCAACTACCCTTGAGAAATGCTGTGAATGTATGGAAATAAACAGCTTTATTGCCAAAAAAAAAAATATATAACTTTATTAGAGTAAGCAAAAGCAGATATATCACCAGTAACTTGTTTACGGTAGGGGTGTTCCTGGGTCGGGTCGGGTTTGGGACTTTTTTGGACCCGGCCCAAGACAAGGAGACGGGTTGGGTCGGTTCGGGTGGGGGAAAATTTATGGGTAAAACCCGACCCGACCCGAGGAGTATGGAGTCGGGTCGGGTTGAGTTGGTCGGGTTTGGCCTTTTGTTTTGGGCCAGAAAAAAAAACACCAAAAACAGTTTTTTTAAACAATTTTTTGACTTGACAAAAAAAAACTTCATGGGCCAGAAAAAAAAATTCTTTGACAAAAAAAAAATAGCTTCTTGGGTAAAAAAAAGGCCAAAAACAACTTTTTTTATATATATATCTATTCTTTGGTGAATTAAAAAATCCCTTCGACCTAAAAAAAAAAACAGTTACTCAGGTTGGTCGGGTCGGGTCGGGTTGGCAAAACCCAAACCCGTTACCTGAACCATCCATGCTCAGTTTTATTTTTCTTGGGTCGGGTCTACCCGAGAACCCGGCTAACCCGGACCCATCGGGTCGGGTCGGGTTCAACCCACCGGGTTGGTCGGGTTGACCCAACCCATGATCACCCCTAGTTTACGGTAATGTTACTTCGGTGCGTCTTTGGATTAAACTATGTATCTTTGGGCACCAACTTATTTTTACTATAGGAAAATATGAAGTTATTTTATCTTATCTTCTTAAAAAACTTAATTTCAAATAATTCCTTGAAGTAATTTCTTTTAATTTTTATCCTCACCCTTGTGCTCTTTTTCTCGTATTTGCTACTTTGAAATTGAAGCCCTAAATTCATTTTGTCTCTTTGCTTTGTTCATCTCTTCACTATGACTATCGCATAAATTTATTGTCATTGTAGTCGAGTTTTCCACCTACGATGCTGATCGCGTTGGCATTCGTCCCCCTCTTGTAGGACAGGCAAATTAGTCCATATGTCCATTAACCATCCAATCTATCCATGGAAAGTTTAATCTAATCCATCCAATTGTAAAAATAAAATAATTTGGATAGGATTGAATGGATTGATTCAAATAAACGGATGGATCATAATCCATCCCCTTTTTTTAAAATCTAATGGACCACTTTAATTAAAACTTAAAAAATCTAGTGGATCACTCGCATACTCTCCACAGCTGGATGCTCCGCCCTCTGTTAGTGCTGCGAGAAGCTCTTTCAAAGACCTGGGTGGATCTACAAAATCGCTATAATATAGTCTCTGATGAATCTCTTCTTATTGTCTTGTGGTTCTTGTGTTTCACCTGTTTTGAACTTTTGGGGAATTTCGCAAACACCAGGTGGAGTTTACTGGACCATCCCTTCCCTTGTGTCATCTCTCTCTTTTAGTTTGTACTTTCATTTGTGATAGTGGAAATATACTGTAATTCACGTTTTGGTATTTAAGAGTATTTGTTAAAAGTTTAAAGTGAATATTTATTAAATAAAAAACTAAGAATGATATTTTCCTTCAAGTTTAAAATTTAAAATCATGATAAATGTTAAAATAAATATATTTTGATTTATTTATTTGAAAATATTTTCATCTATTAATTATATGTTAATAATATTTATTGTTTATATATTTTAGTGATTTTATAAAAATTGAAAAGAAAAAGGTTAAAACGTGGTTTCCGCATACGAAGACAATAACAAGCAACAATAAAAAATAATAAATAAATAAGAATGGTGAAACTTATAAAACTTTGTGTCTCATTATCACGTGATTTTATCGTAAAAAAAAATCATAATACTATAAAATATTTGTTCTCAAAATTTAACTTATTACACCAAACTTTTAACTAAGAAGAGGAGACAGTGAATGAAAGAGAAAACATAGGAGGGGGAGAATGAGTGGGAGACAAGGGAGACAGAAAGAAAGGGAGAGATTAAGGAGAGAGAGAAATGAGAAAAATTTTAATAAAAAAATATAGAGAGGAAAAATATTTAAAAAAAACAAAAAAATTAGTTAGAAAGAAATAAAGAAGAGAGGGAGAGGGAGAGGGAGAGGGGAGAGAGAAATATAGGGAAGAGAGAGAGAGAGAATTTTTTCAGTTAGAGAGAAAATATTTTAAAAGTATAATAAATATTTTTTAAAAAATTATGGATGGATTGGATATACATCCATAAAATAGTTATTAATGGATGGATTGGATGGTTTTTATTTAATGAGTCATGGATGGATTGGTTTTTTATAATTTATTTTTAACGGATCATAAATGGACTAATGGATCGTTTCAATCCATCTATTATAGTCACGATCCAAATCCATCCAATCCATCCATTTGCCACCCCTTCCCTCTTGTGTCCGACCGCCTCACTAAGTTCGAGCACTCCGACATCTATGGTGAGATTTTCACCTCATTCGTTGTCGAAGTAGGTAGCGATTGCCGAGAATAATTTTTTCATCGTTGTGAAGGCACACAACATTCAGTTTCATTTGATTTCCTGATTGAAGGTACTTTCCTACAATATATATCTACTGTTCTCATTTAGACATTTCGACGGCAAAGAAACGGAGAAGACGGGTTCAACATTTATTTGCCTTTTCAATCCTCAGCCTTCCAGGGACCCAGCACCATGTTGGGTTTGTTATGTTATCTTACCTTTAGGATTCTGTTTTAAGGTTGTTTAGGAGTCTATCTATTTTCATTCAGTTATCTCTAAGTTAGCCTTATCTTTCTGTTTAGTTATCTCTAAGATAGTCTTATCTTTCTGTTTAGTTATCTCTAAGTTAGCCTTATCTTTCTATGCCTATTTAAAGGCTTGTTTATTCTTCAATAAAGTAATTCACTTTCCAATTTGTTTAGACCTGTTTCTGATCTCTACAAATTGGTATCAGAGCTCTATCCTGGGGCCTGATATACAAAAAGCAGCAGTCTTTGAGTGATTCACAAAATGAGTGAGGATAAGAATTTCATGACACCCGTCATACCACGCTTCGATGGTCATTATGACCATTGGAGTTTGCTTATGGAAAATCTCTTGAGATCGAAGGGGTGTTGGAGTTTGGTGGAGACTGGTTATGCAGAACCAACAAAAGGAGTAGAGTCAACTGAGGTGCAGAAGAAGGAGTTGGAGGATCTGATGATGAAAGATCTCAAAGTTAAGAATTACCTGTTTCAAGCCATTGACAGGACAAGTCTTGAACAGATCCTAGAGAAACGCATAGCCAAACATATATGGGACTCGATGAAGAAAAAGTTTGAAGGGAATGCAAAAGTGAAGCGCCCAACTCTACAAGCACTGAGGAGAGATTTTGAAGTACTAGAGATGAAAGTTGGTGAAACCATAACTGAGTACTTTACTTGAGTCATGGCCATAGCCAATAAGATGAGGAGCAATGGAGAGGACATGAAGGAAGTCACCATCGTGGAAAAGGTTCTTAGAACTTTGACTGAAAAATTTAACTATGTTGTTGTCTCAATTGAAGAATCTAAGGACATTGATACACTTTCTGTTGATGAACTACAAAGCTCTTTAATGGTTCATGAACAGAAGTTTATCAAGCCAAATAGAGAAGAGCAGGCACTAAAAGTGAGTTCAAAAAACTCATTTGGCACAAGGGGAAGAGGAAGAGGCAGAGGGAGAGGAAGAGGAAGGCAAAGCATCAATCGAGCCACGATTGAATGCTAAAAATGCCACAAGCTAGCCAACTACCATAATGAATGTCCACTATGGGACAAGGAGGTGAATTATGCAGAGTTTGATGAAGAAGAAGAGATATTGCTCATGTCCCATGTTGATCTACCTCAAAATCATGCAGAGAAGGAGGAGGCTTGGTTTTTGGATTCGGGATGCTCAAATCATATGTGTGGAGATAAATCAAAGTTTAGTGAAATGGATGAAGTTTTCAGGCATTCAGTGAAGCTTGGAAACAACACAAAGATGAATGTGCTTGGCAAAGGCAATGTAAAATTAAGCATAAATGGTGTCACTCTTGTGATACAAGATGTTTTTTATGTACCTCAACTCAAGAACAATCTCTTGAGTATAGGTCAACTACAAGAGAAGGGACTAATCATCATGGTTAGGTCAGGAACATGCAACATCTATCATCCACACAAAGGACTAATCCTACAGACCAATATGACTTCTAACAAGATGTTCATATTGTCTGCTGGAACTCTAGAGAAGAAAGAAGCATGCTTCAACACTATCACACAAAACGAAGAAGATAAACAATGGAGTTGGAGCACAAACCACAAAGAAGCTGTACAAGAGGACTTAGAATGGGAGGACGGTGAATTTGCAAAAGATGACAATGAACAGATTGATATCAACACAAATAAAGAAGGAGAAAGAGGTGAAACTGATCAAGATGTCGCTTCAAATAGCACAAATCAGAATAACACAAGTGGAGAAGGCAGAGTGAGACATCCTCCAAGTTGGATGGATGATTATGTTTCAGGAGAAGGATTATCGGATGGTGAATATGTCATTAACATGGCTCAAATTGATAATTTTGATCCCATTTATTTTGAAGATGCAGTAAAGAGTGCTAAATGGAGACAAGCCATGGAGGTTGAAATCAAAACAATAAAGAAGAATCACACATGGGAGCTGGTTGAGTTACCAAAGAATGCAAAAAAAAAAAAAATTGGAGTCAAATGGATCTATAAAACCAAATTGAATGAACATGTTGCTAGAATGGATACAGTTAGAATGATTATAGCTCTTGCTGCACAAAGAGGATGGAAGATCTTTCAACTGGATGTAAAGTCCGCCTTCCTTCATGGAACCTTGAGTGAGGATGTTTATGTTGAACAACCAAAGGGGTATGAGAAGAAAGGAAGTTAACATATGGTGTATAAAATACACAAGCCTTTATACGGCCTAAAACAAGCACCACGAGCTTGGTTTAGTCGCATTGAGTCTTATTTCGTTACTGTAGGTTTTTAGAAAAGACAAAATGAGTAGACACTTTTCTTCAAATGGAGCAAACTTGGTAAAATTCTCATCATCAGTGTTTATGATCTCATATACACTGGAGATGATGAACTTATGATGGAAGACTTTAAGAGGTCTATGCATAGAGAATTTGACATGACAGATTTGGGAATGATGAGGTTTTTCTTAGGAATTGAAGTATTGCAGTGTTCAAATGGAATTTACATATGCCAAAAGAAATATGCTTTGGAGATTTTGAGGCGTTTTGACATGGAAGAAAGAAATCCAGTATGCAATTCTATTGTGCCCAGTTGCAAATTATGTAGAGATGAAGAAGGAATCAAGGTAGATAAAACTCAATTCAAACAAATGGTGGGAAGCTTGATGTATATTACAACCACTCAACCAGATTTGATGTTTGTGGTAAGCTTAATTAGCAGGTATATGTCTTAGCCAACAGAAATGCATGCCAAAGTGGCTAAGAGGATTCTTAGGTACTTGAAAGGTACTGAGAATTAGGAATTCTGTATAAAAGGGGAGGAACTGAGGAATTGCTAGCCTACACTGATAGTGACTATGCTCGAGATTTGGAAGACAGGAAAAACACCTCAGGATATGTGTTTATAATGAGTGGAGGCTCAGTTGCTTGGTCATCTCGAAAGCAACCAATTGTTACTCTATCCACAACCGAAGCCGAGTTTATTGTAGCAGCAAGGTGTGCCTGTCAAGCAGTATGGATGAGAAGAGTTCTGAAGGAGCTGGGTTATAAGCACGAAGGAAGCACAGTGATAAAATGTTACAATTGCTCTACTATAAAACTGTCCAAAAATTCAGTTATGCATGGGAGGAGTAAGCACACAGATGTGAGGTTTCACTTCCTTGGAGATCTTACTAAAGATAATGAAATTGAGCTTGTTCATTGTGGAACACAAGACCAAGTAGGTGATGTGATGACCAAATCATTAAAGTTGGACTCCTTTCAGAAACTTCAAGTACAGCTTGGAATGTGTGAAGTTCCAGAATTAAACAAAGTGCATGACTGCAATTCGTTTAAGGGAGGATTTGTTGGGTTTGTTATGTTATCTTATCTTTAGGATTCTGTTTTAAGGATGTTTAGGAGTCTATCTATTTTCATTCAATTATCTCTAAGTATAGTTATCTCTAAGTTAGCCTTATCTTTCTGTTTAGTTATCTCTAAGATAGTCTTATCTTTTTGTTTAGTTATCTCTAAGTTAGCCTTATCTTTCTATGCCTATTTAAAGGCTTTTTTATTCTTCAATAAAGTAATTCACTCTCCAATTTGTTTAGACCTGTTTCTGATCTCTACACACCATTTGTCTAAAAACCGATGTGTATCGAGGTGAAACTATGAAATCATAAAAAAGAAAGTTTACTCACAAGTTATTGTTTGAATCAGAGACATCCAATAAAATATAATAAATCAACGGTGTATATAAAGTGGTCTATGGTAGACCAGAAATAAAGTAGTCTATCCTAAACCGCACCATGTTAGTTCAATCAAATACTAGAAACAAGTTTCCGTGAACAATTTTGAAAAAGAAATTCTTTTTACGGAGGAATCATTATCAGAAATTTCCGGAATGTGTGGAATGTGGATAATTTGAAAAATAAAAAGTTACGAGACTTGTAAGATAAAAAAGGATGTGCAAAAATTAATACCCAAAAGTTTACTCATCCATTGTTCGAAGAAAATGAAAAAAATGTCAAAAGTTTATATGAAATAATAAATTTACTTGTTTCTTACTTCAGCATATGTATGAGTTATTTAACGTAATTTAAGTATATATTTTTTTCTTTTCACCTTTTCATATAATAACATAAGAGAAAAGTAGTTTTCTTTTTTTTTTTCTATATTCAAATAATATATAAAATCATCTAATTATCTCTTCTCTTTATTTTTTTATCCATTTTCTATCATCTCATTTTTTTCCTCTACATCAAAAGTGTTTTGTAGGAAACTCAAACTGTTAATATTGCAGAAACTTCTTGTTTTCTAAACTTTAACCACTCATTGTGTGTATTATCTTTTTTAGAAAAATTATTAAATTTTTATATTAAAAGTCTGAAAAAAAAAGTCTATTTCATGCCAGCATGCAAGAATACCACTTAATATATATTGATAAATGAACGTGAAGTTTATCTCTAATATTAAAGGTTCTGAATTCTTACTAACCATTTTGACGAGTAAACATGAAAAGGTAAGAAGCTCTTTTGCTCTTTTCAGGCCATTGCTTTTTCTACTGAACTTTTTGCTATTCCCACCCTTTTATATTTTTTGAAAATTTTTTCCCTAACTACCCCCCTTCCGCACACCAAGTGTCCAGACATGAATAAAAATGGCTTACTGACACAACTATCCGGAAACAAATCCAGGATAATCCCCTAAGCCACTTTTTACGGATATAGTTGTCCGGAATTGGTTCCCAGACAGCTGTTTCAGTAAGCCATTATTTTTTAAAAAATAACTTATGGGTACAGTTGTGTCTATAAGCCAATTTAAAAGAAAAAATTGACTTACGGACAATTGTGTCTGTAACTCAACTCACCCAATTCTCCAACAGTACCCGTAGCTTCTGAACCATCACAAAACCATAAGCTCCTTCACCAAACTTCACCAAATCACCACATTCACTCCTCTGCTCCATCACCCATCACTACTCACCACTATCAAACCACCTCTAACAACCTGCATTGGATCCCATCAGACCACTAAGAACACCACACATCCACCACCACCTCTGGTTTTTGCCACCAGAGTACAACATCCCCCTCAAGAGTAAACTGTTAGCTAAAATTTAAAAATATAGAATTCAATCTGTGGGCGGTGGACGGAAGACGTGAGGTGGGGTGGAGGAGGATGTGGGCGGTGGGTGGGATGGAGGTGAGGTGAGGTGGTTTTGGGATGGGGGAGAGGAAGAAGGGGTGGGGGAAGGGAGAGTGAAAATAAGTGCGGGAGGATGGTCTGGTGGAGGAGCAGGGGGGAAGGTAGAAGGGAGAAGGGGTAGTATAGGAAGAAAAATAGGTGGGGGTGGGAAAAGTAAGGGCCCTCTTTTCATCACTCAAGTGAGATCAATTTGAACCAACCCAACCCAACCCATTTGAATTGGGCCACCACGTTCTAATGTATTTTTAGGTTGAACCGAATTTTTGTAAAAAAAAAGGCTAAAATATAATTTTGGTCCCCCCAAAAAATCTATTTCCAAACTAGTCCCCCAAAAATTCTAACGCATTCCCATATGGTCCCTTCGTTAGTGCACCATTAAATGTCTATGTGGCAACTTAAGTGGACGTACATACTAATCCTAAATGGCAATCCTATGTGTCATATCCTTTTACATTTAAGAAATATCTAATTATGATAGAAATACCCACAAACCCTAACCTTATATCAACATCACCCATTGGTGAAGCTTGTGGGCGGTAATCTTGGTTGGTGAGGGACATTGTTGGGCGGAGGTTTGGGAGCTTGGATGGACAATGGATTGGGATGGAGTGGCTGGACGGTGAGCAACAATGGTGAGGATGACAGGGTGTGATGAAGGCTGCTTGGAGTGGTTTGATTAAGGTGGTTTCGTCGCGGGTTTGGTGGTGGGACGTAGTGGCAAGGAAGAGAAAGTTGTGGTGACTGCTTGAACGACTTCATGGTGATAAGGAGAAGTAAGGAAGGAGGTGGAGGTAGTCGGTGAATGGTTGGGACGAGGTGGCTAGGGTAGTTGGTTATGGGTGGGCGGGTTACGTTGCAATGGTGGCTAAATTCGATGGTGGTCACAATTTTGGTCAGTGATGATGGGATAACAACAAGGTAAGGAGCGTTGGTTGGTGTTGATGGCTGTTGGGAGAAGGTAACAATTGCTTCACATAGAGAAAGACAAGGATGGTGGTTCCTTTGGGTGCAATAGGGTAGGTTGAAAGTGACGGTGGTGGGTTGAAGGTGCAACAAAGAAGATGGAGATCGGGGTTATTTCAACCGTGGTGCTGACATGAAGCTTTCATGGTGGGACTATGATAATGCTGCCTCGATCGGTTCCATGGGAGTGGGACATGTTTGTTTTGAAGGGAGTAGAAAGATAAAGTGAAAGGATGGTTCCTGGGGAAAGAAAAAATCTACTATCTCAATCAAACCTTTTACTTAATGTGGGCCAACTAGGTTGATTTAGTAACCCATTTTTTTTTTAAATGTAACAAATTGATAAAATTTTATCAAGATTAATTAATCTATGCAACAGGATAATGAAATAATTTTTAAGGACAATAAAACTGTGTAATTAAAATATAAAATATCATATATTTTTTTATGAGTTTAATTAGTATATACTATCAATGTAAAACAGTTACATTATCATTAAATAATGTGTTATCAAATCATTTATTGAGTATAACTGTCCGTATTATTAAACTCAGTAAATTTTTTTTACACCGTTAGTATATATCCATTAAATTCTTTTTTTATACATCCTTTTATAATTTTAATAATAATATCAAATAAATTAAGTTATCATACTATAATATAACATAACAAAAGGTGAATCACGATAATGAAAATAAAATATAGTGATCAATTATAACACCTAACATGTAACGAAAATAATAACCTTCCAAAATATATGGTAAATTCAACTTAAAATGTACATTAATAAATTTTGTTTTGGTCGAAATATAATGTAAATTAATAACTTACATAATGTTAGATTTTAGGGGTGATCATGGGTTGGGTCAACCCGACCAACCCGGTGGGTTGAACCCGATCCAACCCATTAAATTCGGGTTAGTCGGGTTCTCGGGTAGACCCAACCCAACAAAACAGTAACCATGAATGAGTGGTTCGGGCAACGGGTTTTGGTTTTACTCACCCGAGTAACCCGAACCGACCCGAGTTCTATATAAAAAAAAACGTTTATACACACTAATGACTAATCTGATTTGAGAATTCTCCTGAACGAACCCGTTGCCTCCCTCCCGAACAAACCCGAAACCCTAGCCCCCCTCCTTCTTCAATCTTCATTCATCTCGTGCCTCCCTGCCGCAGTGCCGCGCCGGTTCACTTCTGCATCACCATCGCCGTCACCGTCCAGCCGCGTCGGTTCTCCTCATCCGCGACTGCGCTGCGCCGGTTTTGAACAGGTAAGTTGTCTTCGTCTCTTCGATTTCAAAGCTTCTTCTTTACATTGAATGGCTGAATGGCTGAATGTAGGTTAGGTTAGGTTTAAGTCAGATTTTAATTTTGATTGGAAAAGTTAGGGTTGGGGGTGCGGTGACTATGTTAATTGTTGACATGACTATTCTATCCCACTATGGTGAAGTTCATTTGACCATCTACATTTTGTTAAGTTGCCTTGTTCAAATGATTTTTCATATTCACATTTTTGCCTGCAACTATGGTATTCTTAATCCAGGTCTAGTTTGTTTATTTAAAAATTAGATAACAATTTTAATGTCCCACTCCCCTAGTTTGCTTTCTGTTAGAATAATTGGAACTATTGGGGTATGTTTGGATGAAGGAGTTTGGAGGGGAAGGGGGAGGAGGAAAATTTTCATAGGCAAAGGCTTAATAAAAATTGTAAAGGATACCATGGTTGAAATTTAGATTGTGTGAATGTGTGTGAATGTGTGAATGTGTGTGAAAGGCAAGGGCTTAATACAAATTTTAATTTTAGATGGTGTGAATGTGTGTGAATGTGTGAATGTGTGTGAAAGGCAAGTGCTTAATACAGATTTTAATTTTAGATTGTGTGAATGTGTGTGAATGTGTGTGAATGTGTGAATGTGTGTGAAAGGCAAGGGCTTAAATAATACAGATTTTAATTTTAGATTGTGTGAATGTGTGTGATTCCATGGTTGAAATTAAAGGATACCTGTGAAATTCTGTGGTTTACCTATTAGGGTCTGTTAATTTCGTTTGGATGTTTGCCTATTAGGCATTCTATTGAATAAAGATCTTTGTACATTTCTGTTTAGGCATTGTGTTATTGGCTTATTGCATTTCATTTGCTATTTTGCTGTTTTGATTAGTCATTACAACTTTCTGTCCTTGTTTATTTGCTGTGTTTAAAATCTGTGTTGTTTTTTAGTTTCAGGATCATTTTCTGTTTATGTGCTGAATTATTATTCTGAATTGAATTGTTAATTTGTTATGTTGAATTGATAATTGAGTTTATTCTCTCTTATTCATGCAAGAAGAAATGGGAACTGTTGGGACTGGGACAAATGAGACTGAAGTGGCGAGCACTCCCACTCCAATCACTAGGAGTACTTCTACTCCACAAACACAAAATCCAATCAGTACTGATGATGTGCAACAAACAACTGAAGCTCCCCCACAATTTGTTGAAGCTCCAACACAAAACGTTCCATCTACACAAGTGACAGAGACAGGTACGAAAAGAAAATCTACTAGACTTACTTCTACTGCCTGGGAACATTTTAAAAGAGAGAGTGATAAGGCTGTCTGTAATTATTGTGGGAAGGAATATGCATGCAATAGTGTTAATCATGGAACTACTAATTTGCTTAAGCATCTCAAGGTCTGTCCTAAGAACCCCCATAGGGAGCATGATAAGAAACAGAAAACCATTGTACTTGATAAGAAAGATGAGGATGATAAAATTGTTTCTCTTAAGCTTGCTGAGTTCAAACAGGATTTGTGTAGAGATGAGCTTGCTAGGATGATTGTGACGGATGAGCTTCCTTTTAAGTTTGTTGAGAATGTGGGTTTTAAACGCTTTATGAGTGTTTCTCAGCCTCGTTTTAAAATTCCTGGTCGTTTAATCATTGCTAGAGATTGCATGCAGTTGTTTAGGGAGGAAAAGGTTAAATTAAGATCTTTCTTGAGTCTCAACAATCAAATGGTTTCAATGACTACTGATACTTGGACTTCAATTCAGAATATGAATTACATGTGTGTGACTGCTCACTACATTGATGAGGGGTGGGAATTAAATAAGAAAATTTTGAGTTTTGGATTGATTGCTGACCACAAGGGGGACACTATAGGAAAGGCATTAGAATATTGTTTGAAAGATTATGGAATCTCTAAAGTATGCACTGTTACAGTTGACAATGCTAGTGCTAACAATTTGGCTATAGCTTATTTGATTAGGAACATGAGTGCTTGGAATGGTACTACCTTAATGAATGGTGAGTATATGCATATGAGGTGTTGTGCACATATCTTGAACTTAATTGTAAATGATGGGTTGAAAGAAATTGATGAATCCATTATTAGAATAAGGGCTGCTTGTAAGTATGTTAGGGCATCTCCTGCTAGATCGGCTTGTTTCAAGAAATGTGTCCAAGATGCAAACATTAGTAGTTCCCAAATGCCTGTACTTGATGTTCCAACAAGGTGGAATTCCACTTATTTAATGTTGGAAGTGGCTGAAAAATATGAAAAAGCATTTTATAGACTTGAAAGTGATGATCCCTTTTATGTGAATAATCTTGATGAATCCGGGGGCCCTCCAAACAGTGATGATTGGATTCGTGCACGCTTGTATATGAAGTTTTTGAAGATATTTTATGAGGCAACCCTTTCTTTTTCTAGTTCTTTGCATGTAAGTGCCAACACTTTCATTCGTAAGTTTGTTAAGATTCAAACTGCATTGAATTCATTTATTGAAAGTGATGATTTTGGGTTGCAACGAGTGGCATCAAATATGAAAAAGAAACTTGATAAGTATTGGGATGTTGATGGGCAAATGAATTATCTTCTATTTGTGGCTGTTTTTCTTGATCCAAGGTTGAAGTTAGAATATTTTGAATTTAGTTTCCCAATGATTTATGGTAATGAGAAATGTAAGGAGATAATGAAAAAAGTGATGAATCTTGTGAAGAATTTGTTTGCACAATACAAGGGTATGTATCCATATGTACCTGATAGTCTTGATTCTAGTGGTGCTTCTTCTGATGTGAGTCATGTGACCTCCTCCAATGTTAGTACTAATGTTGACAAGGTTGATGTGGATGATGAGTATAATATAAGCGTGAGAAAGAAGAAAGGAGAACTTAAGAAAAATGAGTTGGATAGATACATTGAGGATGGAGTTGAGCTTGACCATGATGGTTTTGACATTTTAAGGTGGTGGAGAGTCAAGGGACATGCATATTATATTCTTTCACACATGGCTAGAGATATCTTAGCTATTCTAGTGTCTACTGTATCATCTGAGTCTGCATTCAGCACTGGAGGTCGTGTTCTTGACCCATATCGTAGTTCTTTACATGCCACCACAGTTGAGGCTTTGATTTGCACACAAAATTGGTTGAAGCCAAGCACTAAGACTAGTATCATTGATCCACAAAACCAATTGATGTGGTGCAAGTCGAAACAGGTATACTCACATTTCATCACATTTATTTACTACTTAATGTTTGTTATTAACTTTTCAATTTCATTATATGTTCCATGACTTACTTTTAACGTTTTTTAATGAATCTATTCCATTCTTAGAAATGTCAGGTGTTACATTGGTTGAGGAAAAGGAGATTCTTAGTGATATGGGTAATTAATCCTTGTGATATGGTAATATTAATTACTCAATAGCTCCATTTAATTTATTTTAATATATTTAATTATCTATTGACATTAAGTAATTACTTTTAATTTGATTTTGCAGGATGTGTAATGATTAGCTGATGACATATGAAGTAATGAAGATTTGTGTTTGTGGGCTGCTAGTTCTGTTTTGTTTAAAATATCTTTAGTGTTTAACTTTAATTTTTAGTTGTGATGTTTATTTTAACTATATGGTACTTTGTGGTTTGTGTGATTATGCCACACTATGGAGATTTCAGACTTGTGTTTGTTCCTTTGTGGTTTTTGTGGGATGCTGTTTGAGTGTTAAAATCGGACTTGTGTTTATTTTAATATATGCTGTTTGAGTGTTTGTTCATTTAATTTTTTCGGTCCAATACAATGGTCTAACAAGAAACATGAGCAGATTAAAAATAAAAATTATTTTTAAGTGTTAAAATCGGCCCAAAAATGCCCAAAAAACTGTTTAAAAAAACAAATTTTTTCCTTTTTTTTCTGGCCCAAAAGGAGGCCCAACCCGACCAAGTCTACCCGACCCGACCCATGGTTCCTCGGGTCGAGTCGGGTCGGTTTTGACCCACGTTTTTACTTTCACCCGACCCGACCCAACCCATGTTCCTTTCTCGGTTCGGGTCCTCAAACCTCATGAACCCGACCCGACCCGACCCAAGATCACCCCTATTAGATTTATAACTTTTGGGCTAATGAGCTAGCCTACTCTATTGCAGGCCAGGCCGAATTGGCACAACTAACTTTTGGGTCGAACCAGATTGGTTCAAAACATCATACTTTGTTGACTGGGGTACCGCAACAATGCCCTAATTAGATTGATCCGTTGAGTTTGATCCATTTTGACATCATTAACGGTGTTTGACAGGATAGAAAGAAATAGGAAAGAGAAAAATTGGGTGAAGAGAAATAGATAAGAAATAGAAAAGAAGTTAGGTTGTTTAGTAAGAAAAAAATAGAGATAAAATAGGATGGAGAGAAATTGTATTTTTGTTTGGTAGGAGAGAAATAGAAAAGAGAGAATTTAGATTATAATATACAAAGACCAAAATATCCCTAAAAGTATTTTTGCATGATTTGTTTCACACCAAATTAGGGGCATAATGGTCTAAATTTTTTTCCTCATTCTCTCTCCTACATGGCTTTCTTTCTTAGCTATTTCTCACCACTTCGGTGAAGAAATACAAAGTCATGGGTCCCACACTTTTTAGTTTATTTCTTCTTTAATTTCTACTCTACCAAACACATCAACACATTTCTCCTCCCTCTATTTCTTCTCCCTCTCCCCCTATTTCTTCACAACCAAACTCAGCATAAGAGAAAAAATAGAGATTTCTTTTTAAGGTATTGTAACTCCATGGAGAACAATGACAAAGCCTTATGCTATGTTTTTGGTTTAACCACCGATATCCTCCACGGGAGACAATCCTGTTCGAGCCGGGAACATCCACATCATGGTGGGACCAGCTCTCCCAGCAGGGATTTTTTTCCATCACAAGGCTCGAACTCGAGACCTTGCTTAAGGGAAACAAGCATGTACCACTTGAACCAACCCCTGTTGGTCTTATGCTATGTTTGAATAGATGAAAATATATAAAATATTAAATTATAGTAGAATAAAAATGAAACATGAGTGTTGAATTCCATCAAATGGCTATATTTTTCTCTCTCGATTGAAGGATATAAAATTAAACTGACTTTATTAATTATTTTTAATCATTTTTTTCTACTTTTCAAACAATAAAAAAACTTTATTCCAACATAAAATAAACAAATAATGGTGTAATAAATTTATTTCATTTTATTCAATAGAATCAATACTACTTCCCTTGATTTGTATCCTTAAACATACAAACTAATAAGACACAACAAAGTCCAGAGCAAGAGCAGTACCATGATGCACTTTCCAAATGCCAACCAATCTCCAATGCTTGCTGGAAACGCATAGGAATGATTTGCTAACCAATCAGCTACCATGATGCTTTCACGATAAATGAGATGTTCATCTGCCACTTCCAAGGCATCTTCTAGAACTCACAAATTTGGTAAGCAAATCTTGCACAAGGACGAGAACTTCGACAGCCCTCTACCACGAGGGCCACAACACATGATAATGGTTTCCATCAAAATTACGATATAAACGTGGATTTAGAGACCAACGCTATTCTCAATACCATTGACCCAGATCATTATTATAACGATTTTGATAGAAATCAAACATGTTATCAACTTGCAACCGCAATTTATCTATAAACTGACAAAACCTTGCACAATGTAAAGTCCATTTTATAGTGTGCCATCTCTACATTTTTCATTATTTTTTCATAATTTTTTCTTATAAGGGAGGTTTGCATAGATTTGAAAAGAAAAGTTAAGTGTAATATAAAAGTAATGTTAAAAGGGAGAATTTAAAATCAAACATACACTAAGCTAACTTAACTGTTCCGAAATTCATTGATGAACAACAAGGTGTTACAAAAATGTTACAAGAAATAAAACAAGAGATGTGTTTACAAATCCCCTGCATTACAATATCAGGATACAAACTTAGATTTTCCTAGAAAACAAAATCAAAAAATGACCAAAAAAGAATCATCAAGGCTGAGGAGGATTTACACTTTAAACATTCAAAATAAAGGGTTAATCACTTCAATCCTCCAATATAGAGAGGAAATCATGAAAATTTGACAGATAGACTGTGATGATAATTTAAGATATCCCGGACCAGGTCCCTTTTATTTGTTCAATCAATGCCACTGTCCATAGGCAAGAGATGGTATAGTGGAAGACAAACTCAACAAGGTCTAACATTTAAAACTAAATTAGACTTTGAGTATACACATACTTTTTCAGCTCTTAATGTATCTGATCATCCACCCAAACTTGTGAAGAGCATTAGAACTGACCTTCATCAACTCTTCTCATATCCTCCTCTCCAGAATTGAGTATGTAGATACTCTTCAGCTTTCCATAATGGGTCTGGAACCCAAACTTGTGTGAAGAGCATCAGAACTATCCTCCTTTATCAATTCAGCTTTCATCATTCTCATGATTCTTTACAGCCCCATAACTGTTGTCTTATCCAAACTTCAGCAGCAGCAAACTTGAGCATTAGTAGCAATGCCTGTACCTACATCAAGAAACAAGGAGACATGTATCAATATTTCATCTTCTAGCATAAAAGCAATTCTATATTGCAACACAAATGTTTTGAACGCTCCTTGGTAGCACATGCTTCAAAACCTGCACAAGTTACATTAAACTCAAACAACCAGCCATCAGTAAATCATGAAAAGAAAAGATAATAGAAAGATGAGATTGATGAAAATGTAAACTATGAACTATATCGTCTTTGTTGAGTCTGCAACAGAACTAGGAAGTAGGAATGGTTAGGCAGCAAAACTTTGTTCATATGAGGAACCAGAGAGAACCTGAGCTTACAGAAGTTAAGGTTAGAACTTAGAACATAACCCCGAATGGAGTAATCAGCCTAAGGGAATTGTGTGTAGCATTGGTATTAGTAATGGTTACACTGTACACTAATGCTGGAATAGCACTTCCCTGTGATTACAGATACACTAGAAACTTAACAGCCAGCTAGAAAAGGTTTACAGTTATGTACATTGCCCATACATAGTACATTATTCAGGTCCTAAAATCAAATTTAAGTATCATAAAGGTCGAAGAAATGCATCCTGTAGCCAGCTACAATATAGTCTGCTTCTCACTACGCTTAGCAAGAAACTGAAGTCAACTCAGATTTCACATACATCTGAATGCAAGAGCCTGCTAAAATCCCCATTCAACAGTCAAGCTATTTTAAGCACTACATTACATTAATACTAGAAATAAGGAGTTCCTACAAATAGATGGACATGACATCATGCCCACCAATAAGTAATCCATAATTGTCCAAGTTCTGTTATTCATACTCATCTGATAGAAAAAAAAAAGGGTAAAAAAGGACAAGAGAAATGATAAAGAGTCTTTTTGGTTATATAATATATATCTAGCTCATATCCATGCCATCTCCAACTTGGCTGCAGATAGGACTGACAGCAGAAAAAGATCTCTCAAAAGGCGAAGGATGGAATTGGGCATCCCCTCGTCTACGCTTAAAACCACAGCTATCAGTAGGCGAATTCTCTGCATCAAGCTTTCTTCGAACACCTCTCACCGCTTGTTCCTCTGCTGGTGTAAGGGGGAAAATTTGACCACTAGCTCTACAAAGGGAGCTATGGTTGTCATACAGAATTCTCTGGTTACAGTTCTTATCACAGATGTGAGTCAGCCCTGTTAACTTGCAGCGATACATGTTACCACAAACATGTTCATTTTGGCATTTCCAGTCGCATTTGTGAACAGGAATTGGACCATCTCGGCCCAAAATACTTGACAGATAAATAACATTTGCAGGACCTGCAACCATAGATTTTCCATATACCTCCATTCCTTCAGTTGAAACAGCAACTCCTAAGTAATCTCACACACTCCAACTTCAAGGCCTTGCCTGAATTGTCTGCAGGCCCACCACAACAACACAGATTTCAGTCAATGTCAAGAGAAATTTACCAACAAGAACAGACACTCTTCCATAATCAACCACCCCTCACCCTAATTAGTTTTCTAAAATTTCACTTAATCTTTCTTCTAAAGGGTTTCTCAGTGATATCCCATTCACATAAACATCCAAGACATTTGTTAAATTGGGAAAGGCTAATAAAAACGGGAACTGGCCATAAAAGTTAACAACCACAGACCAACCTAAGTCAAAAGTGGAACTTGGCAAAGGAAATGAACAAATAGGACATCATAAAAGACAAATCTAGAATCTACACAGTTACCCCATCTACACTTGACAAACAGCGTGTATTTTTCTAGGCAGAAACAAACATCCACATGAGATAGATCTAAACCAAGGCTAAGTGGGATTTCCCAAACAACAGATAACACGACAATTAACACAGCGCTCTGTTAATCAACAATTGAACGCGGAAACCGAAACTCTGGCTGATATTCTCCACCCCAGAAAATCATACATTAAAATTGCTATACACATACATGCTACATGTAAAAAAGAAGGTGAATTTAGAATCACAACGCAACCCCAGAAGAGAAAATGAAGGAGGATTCACTCACACGTTCTCCAGATAAGTGAAGCCCACAGACAGAATCTTCCTCCTCCTCGGCACCTACAAAAAGGAAAATAGAAAACCAACACAGAACACAAACACACAGCTCTCTCTCTCTCTCTCTCTCTCTCTCTCAAACTCACTCAAACACTCTCTCTCTCCAGAACCTAAGCTAAGAACGTTAAATTAAATTAAACAAGGAGAGAAACGGAAGGAGTGGGGGTATTTATAGAAATTGGCGCTGAATGCTCGTACTGGTGACTTTACACTTGTGGGGTTGACGCCCCGCATAGGACAAAACACACGCAAATCATAATGCAAACCAAATGCGAGTCAAATTTCTCCCAAATGTAAATTTCGCCCCACCTTTACCTACAATTTTGGATAAACTAACGGATCGAACGCTCGTTCTTAACCCATCGCCTTTTGATTTTTTAATTAAAAAGAAAACAAATCATGATAAAATTTTAAGGCTTGTTTGTCACGTGTACCCAACGGTCCTGTATTTCTCTCGGTGGCTTAGCTTTCACACTTTCAAACTCCAACGTTTTAATTTTCAATTTATTATCAAACCAATAGGATTCAGAGGTGAGAGAAAATGGGGCGAGTAGGGGAGACTTTATCCTCCTATTGACACTGAACACGTGTACGCACCACCGTCCTCCTCGGGTTCATGCTGTTCTTTCGAGCTTCTTTGATGGGCTAAACCACTTCGCCTATGTTTGGTTGCATAGAAGTAGGGGAGAAATATGGAGGGGGACAACTTCTCTTGTTTGGTGGAGGAGGGAAGTAGGAGAGAAATGCCAAAAAGTTGTGGGTTTCACTAACTTTGTATTTCTCTCCAAATTTGTAGAGGAATAGGAGAGAAATGTATTACTCTCTTAAATTTCACCTATTTCTCTTCCATTTCACATTTATTTCTCTCACACCAAACAACTTAAAAATATATTTCTCTCTCATTTCACACTTATTTCTCTCACACCAAACAACCTAAAATTCTCCTCTATCTCTTCTCTATCTCTCTTTCCTATTTCTCTCTTCCCTATTTCTCTAATACTGCCAAACAAAGCATTAGAGTCCCTTTATTAAAAATAGCCGAAAAGCTAGTTAAAAGTTTAAAATTAACTGAAAGTTGACAAGTTCGTTGAAAACTTAAAATTAGTTGAAAGTTGAAAAACTATTGAATATGTTTGGTAAAAATAGCTGAAAATGGTAAAATGATAATTATTAAATAATGATAAGTGGGGGTGGTTGAGGGCTAAATTTATAATTAAATTTCAGCTAGTAGCTGAAAATTGAAGCATTTTTAAAAAAGCTACCTCAAATACTTTTTTAAGAAAAACTAGTAGTTACCAAAAAAAGCTACCTTACCAAACACAGCTGAAATGGTTTCAGCTACTAATTTCAGATTTCACATAGTTGAAATGACTTACCAAACACACTCTTAGTTGCGGTTACTCGTCTTATAAGGCAACTAGTAAGATACCCAACACGGGTAAATTGATGGTATGGTTAATGTTGTTCGTGCTTCGCACAAGATAAAATTTTAGTTATGATAAATACTTACATTTCAAAGTAAATCAATAAAATTTTTATAGAATTCATCTCATATAGGCAATATAAAAGATAGAGTCAATCCTTAACAAAAATCAATATCCTCTCATAGTTAGCAATGATGTTAGTCATCTCCTGTTCTTACAAATTCTAATTTTTACTCGTACAGTATAAGAAGGCTAATGTACAGAAACTAGTGTGTGTCCTAATGCTGCCTATGCCCCTCCTTTTATAGGTGCTGAGGGACATCTTCTATTTATGGCGTGATCTAGTGATAGGGAAGCACTCTGCACTGATTCCATTATCAGGCCGCTTAGGATTAGCTCTTTCCTTATTTGTTGATTCCCTCCTTTAGTCATGCCTAGAACACTGATACGATGTGTTAGGTCGGTCTTCCCCGAGCTCATCTTGGCCGATTTGTCTAGAGAAGGGACGAGCTTAGCTGGTACGTAACATAAGCCTCCCAAGCTACGAAGTGTAATGCAGTGAAGTAGCTTAATTTTCTACTGAAGATCTCCTTTTCGTGTATTGTTTTAATCTGAACTGGTACGTTGGTCTAATCCCTATGTGTTTTCATTTATCGTAGTAGTTTGACTAGTTTACCCGAGGTCTTACTCGATCTTTCTGAGGTCCTGCCCAATTAACTCGTAACGTTGTTAGCCGTTGTCATTGAATTTGGACCGTTAGATAGACTTGATCCCTAACGTTCGTTCCTTTAATTGACGCGCCTTTTGGGTTTCACGTCTCTTCATCTTGCGCCTCTTCCTTCTCCACCGTTTCATATTTTCAGTATATTAACCAGTGAACCTTTTGCTTTCTTTGCAGAAATTCCAGAACTTTGTGCCTTCCTTGCATTCCTATCTTTCTCTACTTCTTCTCATCAGGTACATTCTTCTTCTGTTGTTTCCTTTTTAGCTTTGCTTTGTTAGCCATGTCTGTTTCTAGAGAAACTTCTGGATTTTCTGGTGGGGATTCTGAGGGCATGAGTGAACCTGTTGTTGAAGAATTTGTGCATGCTTTGAGTTCTTCTGATAGCACTGAGGCTGATTGCCTTAGTGAGAGTTTGTGTGGTGAGGTTAATGTTGTCGGTTCCTCATACTGTGTTCTGGTCGCCATGAGTGATGCTTCGGGTGGTGAGGGAGAATGTTCAGGTGTTGTTTCTGGTCGGAGGAAACGAGCAAGAAAGATCCGTAAATACCATGGAGAGGGTGAGTTGGAGGGTTACATTTTAAAAGTTGATGAAGAGGGGAGGGAAGAGTCTAACTATGATTTTGAAAATTATCCCTGGGTAGAGGAAGAAATCCGGGATACTCCTTCTATGTATACTGATGAAAAATCTCTTCAGAAATTCATAAACCGAATAGATTTACCCGACCTAGTACCAAAGGTTTTATAAATTGTAGTTGGTGTGCCCTACATGATAGGATATGTCATAGACGCGTAGACAACTCGGTGCACGATGTAGTCTATGTGTTTGATAAATTGTTTAGTCAGTTCAACGTTCGAGTTCCTTTTACTGATTTTGAATGTTCTCTTCTTCGGGTTCTGAATGTTGCTCCTACCCAACTTCATCCTAATTCTTAGGGGTTTATAAAGGGCTTTCAAATTTTGTGTAAGTTCTTTGATATTATCCCGACTTGTCCCAAATTCTTCTACTTCTTCCAAGTGAAATTTGTTCGTCCTTCAGGTCTTATTCCCATTAACAGCCGCTCAGGTCGGAAAATAATGAGTGCATACACCTCTTCTCTTAAATTGTTTAAAGATCACTTCTTCTGCCTATTTAGTGACAAAGGCAATGAGTTCTTTCTTGATGACAACAAAAGTTTTACCTTTCCTATCTATTGGTCACCTTGTCCTCGGGCTATTCTTTCCTTTGATTTAATCTTCCTTTCCTCTGAAGAGCTTATTGGAGTAACTTTCCTAAAAGATGCTACCGGATTCAAGTGTTCTTCTCTGATTAAGTTAGAGGACAAACCGGATGACCTTAAAAGATATATTGGTATGACCTGCTTAATTCCTCTATTTGATTTGAAGTTATATGATATTAACTCCTTATTTTGTTTTCTGCAGAACAAATGGCTACTACTTTGGACAAGAAGGTCTTGGCTCGAAGACTTGCTGCTCAAAGGGCTGAGAAAGCCAAGGCTGAAGCCAAACAGGATCCTAAAAATTTGGATTCTCCTGCAGATCCTCAAGTGACCACTTCTGAAAAGGCTCCTTCTTCATCATCCCTAAAGGAAGTATCCCGAAAAAGACCTCGGGAATCCGGTCAACGCTTGGAGACCGAGAAAAGTGCGGGTCCCGATTTGCCTACGGAGGGAGGTGTTCAAGTCTTCCAAAATTTTACGGGATCAAGTCCTACCATAACTTCTCTATAGGACAATCGATTTGATGCTCATAAAGTAATTGATTCCAATCTTCTTTTAAGAGGTGATGTGAAGAGGTTGGATCAATGGGGTCCTCGTTCTGCTCACTTGATGCTTCAACACATAGGCATCAGAATGGCTGCTCTTGGTCAATATATAGAAAGACAAGCTTCTTTGAGTTTAGATCGGTATACCGAGCTTCAGAAGTCTGTTGAAGACATGGAGAAAAAACTTGTTGGGTATCAAGAGATGAAGACAAAAGTTGCTGGGTAGGAGGGTCGAGTTTCCCTATTGTCCCAAGAAAATGATAACTTGAAAGAAGACAAGAAGACATTGACCATTGAGGTGAGCACGGAGAGGACTGCCACGGAAAATGCCGAGAAGTTGTTGACTGATACTATTAATGATAAAAAGAAGGTTGAGGCAGATCAGGATAGGATTGAAGCCGGAGCTGCCAATACTTACGATCAGGGGTTTTCCCAGGCATTGGAGCAGATAAGAGCTTTATACCTCGACTTGGATACCTCAAGTTGTGATATGTTGAAGGAGGTCATAAATGGTACCGTAGTGGAAATGGTGTTGGATGAAGGAGGTGGAGCAGGTAAAGAAAATGAAGATATGACTGAGAAGACTTCAAATGTTGAGGGTGAAGCAACGGAAGGACCCGAGAAGACTGCCACCGAGGAAACACCAGCTCCATGAGCTCTTTGTCTCTTTTTCTATTTTGTTTTTTGCACTATGTAAAAAATTCGTTGTGTATGAACTCGTAACTGTTATTTTCAATTCAAATGGCACGTTTTAATTTCCCTTTACCATCCATGACTTCGTCGTTTCCTAAGTTTAGGAGTTAGCACTTTTATCTCCGTTTTTTTTCCTTATTTAATGCGTCTCGTTAATCCTTCAGTGTTCCAACAATATAAATAGGGGTTCTTGCCTCTATACTTAGCGTAAAGAATGAAGCTCCGTAAGCTTTAATCATGACCGAGCTGATAGGAGTATTGAAGAATTTTCTGATATCAGTTAATCTGTCTGATCCGATTTTCTGCACAAATCGGATCGACAGATTAATTGATGTTGGAACTTTCTTTTTTATAAGGTCGGATCAGACCGATTAACTGAAGGGGGGAAACAATGCCAAATTCTCTTCCATTGAGTTTGGTATTTTTTTCTTCTTATGCCAAAGATGGGAGGCTAAGTCTGTGAGGGAACCCGATATTTGACTTGGGTTTTCTTGCATCTTCCTCTTTATCTCTTGGGTTTGCCGAAGAGACTTCTGGGAGCAACTTGGAGATTGCAACCTGCAAGGGGTGGTGGAGGACTCTCCAGAAACTGATCTCCATGTTAGTCTTGTGACACCCAGACCTTGAAGGGAGTGATGTCAGGAGTTGCTGCTTGTTAGGGGAGGTAGTCTTCTGGTTTAACCCGAAGAGTCATCTTTGGTAGCTTAGGCGTACTGCTTTTTCCTTCCTGTAATGGTAGGAAACTTGTAATTTTTATTTTAGTGTATATGCTTGTGTGTCGTTGGTGGTCTTCTGGTATAATGAAATCATACATTTTCTTCTACAAATTCCAGACTGTTTTTCCAATTATAACTTGGGTGAATTTCAAACTCTTTTTCCTGAGGTCATCCTCGGCATAATAACGTAGTCAAAAATCAAACAAGTTTTGAGGCGTGAGTTCATTTTAGTACAATAACTTAATGAAAAAAAATCAACCAAGTTTTGGACTTGGTCTTTTGAAGTGTGAACTCGTTACCCTGAGGTCATTCTCAATTTTTAGAGCATAATGACAGATCAACCAACTTTTGAAGTGTGAGCTCGTTTTAGTATAATAACTTAGTCAAAAATCAACCAAGTTTTGGACTTGGTCTTTTGAAGTGTGAACTTGTTACCCTGAGGTCATCCTCAGTTTGTAGAGCATAATGGCTTAATAAAAAATCAACCACGTTTTGGACTTGGTCTTTTGATGTGTTTACTCGCTACCCTGAGGTCATCCTCAGTTTTTAGAGCATAACATCTTAGGCGAAAATCAACTCGTTACCCCAAGTGTTGGACTTGGTTTTTAGAGTATGACCTCGTTACCCTGAGGTCATCCTTAGTTTTTAGAGCATAATATCTTAGACGAAAATCAACTCGTTACCCCAAGTGTTAGACTTGGTTTTTAGAGTATGAGCTCGTTACCCTGAGGTCATCCTCATTTTTAGAGCATAATATCTTAGGCGAAAATCAACTCGCTACCCTGAGGTCATCCTCAGTTTTAGAGCATAATATATTAGCGAAAATCAACTCGCTACCCCAAGTGTTGGACTTGGTTTTTAGAGTATGAGCTCGTTACCTTGAGGTCATCCTCAGTTTTTAGAGCATAATATCTTAGGCGAAAATCAACTCGTTACCCTAAATGTTGGACTTGGTTTTTAGAATATGAGCTCATTACCTTGAGGTCATCCTCAGTTTTTAGAGCATAATATCTTAGGAGAAAATCAACTCGTTACCCCAAGTATTGGACTTGGTTTTTAGAGTATGAGCTCGTTACCTTGAGGTCATCCTTATTTTTTAGAGCATAATGAAGATAAAGAGACTGCGTAGTATGAACATTGTTTTTATTGGTTTATAGTCTATGTAAAGCCTCATTAAAACCTTTCTCGGCTAAAACCCTCCTTAGGGACAAAAAACCAAGATAGGAAAAAGAGTACCTAACCTGACTGTCATCATACAATTTTAATTAACTGAAATAGAATCTCAAATGCTTGGTGTTCCATGTTCTGGGGATTTGCTTTCCTGTCAATTGTTCAAGCTCGTATGCTCCTAATCCGACTTCCCTTCTAATTCTAAATGGTCTTTCCCAGTTAGGGCCGAGTTTTCCATGTTTCGGATCTCTTCTGGCTTGTACAATTTTTCGAAGGACCAGATCTCCTTCTTTGAATTTTCTGGGTTGGACTTTTGTGTTGTATCTTCGTGCTGAATGATCTTTACATACTTGTTCTCTGAGATGAGCTACTTCTCGTTCCTCAGTTAACAAATCCAGTTCAGTTATGAGATTTTCTTCATTATTTTCCGAATTGTAGCCTTCTACTCGTTGGCTCATGAAGGAGATTTCTACTGGAATCATGGCGTCAATCCCATAAGTTAACCTATATGGTGTTTTTCCTGTAGCAGATTGTTGTGTAGTGTGATAGGCCCATAGCACCATTGGTAGTTCTTCGGACCATCTTCCTTTTGCTTCCCCAAGTCTCTTTTTTAATCCATTCAGAATTATTTTATTTGCTGCTTCAGTCTGTCCGTTTGTTTGTGGGTGTTCAACTGAAGTTTTGGTATGGATTATGTTATAATCCCTACACAGATTAGTGAACTCTCTACAGTCAAACTGTTTCCCATTATCAGATATTATTGTGTTCGGGATGCCATGACGACAAATTATCTATTTCCAGACGAACTTGCTTATTTTTCCTGCCGATATGGTTGCTAGTTGTTCCGCTTCGATCCATTTTGAGAAGTAATCAATTGCAACTACTAGGTATTTGACCTGTCCAGGTGCTAAAGGAAAAGGGCCGAGTAGATCTATTCCCCACATCGCAAAAGGCCATGGAGAGGTGATCCTTTGTAACTCTTATGGGCTCATATAATTCAACTTAGTAAATTTTGGCATGCATCACACTTTTTTACGAATTCTTTGGTATCTGCTCTTAATGTCGGCTAGTAAAAGCCTACTCGTAGGATTTTACTAGCTAGCGATCTAGCCCATTCATGACTTGCACAAACTCCTTCATGCACTTCTTTCAAAATGTAACTTTGTTGTTCAAGAGGAATACATTTCAAAAGTGGTGATGAGTATCCCCTTCTATAGAGTTGTCCATTTATAATGATATAGAAGCTAGAATGATAAGCTATTTTTCGTGCTTCAATTGGGTCAGACGACAATCTGTTGTCCTAGAGATACTGAATTAAAGGGGTTATCCAAGAATTTGAAGATTTGATATTTATTACCTCTTTCTCCTCTATTCTTGGTTTTTGAAGAGTTTCTTGTATTACCATTTTGTTGCATCCAGACCTCTTTGTGCTCGCCAGTTTTGATAACAAATCGGCCCTTAGGTTCTGCTCTCTGGTTATGTGTTTAATTTTGAATTCTACAAAATCAGATATCAAAATTTTAACTTTATTTAAGTGCCTAGAAAGTTGGGGATCTCTGGTCTGATATTCTCCTCTGACCTGTCCTGTGACTAGTTGTGAATCACTGAATACAGCTATAGAAGTGGCCCCGACTTCTTTTGCCATGAGTAATCCTGCTATGAGTGCTTCGTATTCTGCTTGATTGTTACTTGCTTTGAATTCGAAGTGTAAGGATTGCTCCAAAATTATATTGTTTGGCCCTTCTAAGATGACTCCAGCTCCACTTCCTTTGATATTTGATGCTCCATCTACGTACAGGGTCCAGAGTTGTTCTTCCTTTTCTTCTGGTGGCGTCAGTTCAACCAAGAAATTTGCTAAAATTTGTGACTTTATCGGTCCTCTTGGTTGATAATGGATTCCGAATTCAGACAACTCTATTAACCATTTGATCATCCTTCATGCCAGCTCGGGCTTGTGAAGGATCTGTCTTATGGGTTGATCAGTCTTGACTATAATTTGGTGAGTTTGAAAATAAGGCCTTAGTTTTCGTGCTGCTGTTATTACAGCAAGGATTACCTTCTCTATCTTTTGATACCTCAATTCGGGGCCTTGTAGAGCTCGACTAACGGAATAGATAGGTTGTTGTTCTTCGGGGTTTTCTTGCATCAGTTGTGCACTGATAGCCTGCTCACTTACTGCAAGGTACATCAAAATTTCCTTTTCTGGATCTGGTTTCTTCAATATTGGGGGTTGTGACAAATAGGTCTTAATATGCTGGAAAGCCTGCTCGCATTCTTCACTCCACTGAAATTTGCTCCCTTGTTTGATAGACTGAAAGAAGGGCCTTAACCGTTCCCCAGACTTGAACAAAAATCTAGACAGAGCAACTACTCTTCCTGCTAGTCTCCGTACCTCCTTCATGTTTGATGGTCTCTTCATCATCAAGATGGCTTGGCATTTTTCGGGATTTGCTTCAATACCTCGGTCAGTAAGCATGAAATCGAGAAATTTTCCTGATTGAACAACAAACGAACATTTTTCCGGATTGAGTCTCATGTTGAATTTTCTGAGTTGGTTAAAGACCTCTCCGAGGTCATCTATACGCTTTTTATCTGTTGGTGTTTTGACCACCATATCATCAATATAAACTTCTATGTTGTGTCCATTTTGATCTGCAAACACTTTGTCCATCAGTCTTTGATATGTTGCACCGACATTTTTGAGTCCAAATGACAAAACTCTATAACAATAGTTAGCCATGTCAATTATAAAGGTCGTTTTGTCTTCATCTACTGGGTTCATTCGGATTTGATTGTAACTCGAATATGCATCCATAATACTCAGGTACTTATACCCTGAGGCTCTGTCAACCAAGTGATCAACGCTAGGAAGGGGGTATGTATCCTTGGGGCACGCTTTGTTCAGGTCCGTGAAGTCGGTGCATATCCTCCATTTTCCGTTTTCTTTTTTTACCATGACAACATTTGAAAGCCATGTTGTGTACTTGATTTCCCTGATAAATCCATCTACCAATAGCTTTTTTTATTCTGCCAAGGCTGCATTTCTCCTTTCCTCTCCCAACTTCCGCTTCTTCTGTGAGACATGCTTAATTTTTGGATCAATCATCAACTTATGACACACAAAGTCTGGGTTAATCCCAGGCATATCTACAGGAGTCCACACAAACAAATTAGAATTCTCCTTCAAGATTTGGATTATCTGATGTTCCTCTTCTGGTTGGAGACTTGTTCCTATCCGAGTTGTTTGTGTCGGACTTTCGCCTATTTGAATGGTCTTCAACTCCTCAGTTTGTTGTGGTCTTCTTTCTGAGAAATCTATCTTGGGATCCAGCTCAGTTGAATGGATTCTAAGCTGAGTGTCTGAATTTTTGCTGAGAGATTTTCTTGTCTCCAGACTTTTCACATAACAACGTCGAGCTTCATCTTGCTCAGCTCTCATTACTCCTATCTTTTGATCATCAACAGGGAATTTCATTGTTAAGTGTGGGGTCGAGACGACCGCCCCTAATGTATTTAGGGTTGGTCTCCCGATAATAATATTGTAAGAAGTAACAACATTAACAAGTAAGTATTTAACGTTTATGGTCTTATAAATCGCATCAGACCCAAAAGTCGTTCTGAGATTTACAAAGTCTCTTACCTCAACCTGTTCTCCAGCAAAACCTACCAGGTTTCCTTCAAAAGGATGAACAGTGTCTATTGGCAATGAGAGGTCCCCATATGTCTTCCAAAACAGGATGTCTGCTGAGCTTCCTTGGTCGATTAGAACTCTTCTGACCGAGCATCCTTCGATGTTTACTCGTACCACCATAGGGTCGTCTTGGTTTACATCTTTTAATCCTACAAAGTCTCTGTCAGAAAAAGAAATGACAGGGTGAGATCTACCTATTCGAGTATGCTCTGTTTTGTTGACTGAGCAGATTGTTCTGAGGTGTCTTTTCCTGGATGAGGATGTAGGTCCTCCACTAGCAAATCCTCCTGAAATGGTATGTATTGACCCAGCCGTTCGTCTTGGAGTGTTAGGACCAGGATTTCGGTCAGGAGAATCTTCTCTGCTTCTTCAACGATTATAATCTACTCAAGCTGTCTCTTGTTTGTTTCTCTATCTTCTGTCATGCACGTATCGTCCGAGGTGTCCTAGCCTGATGAGTTGCTCAATTTGATTTTTTAAAGTCTAGCAGTCATCGGTGCTATGTCCAAATGCGCGATGGAAATCACATCTTTTTGTACGATCAACCCCCTCCCGTATGTTCTTAGGGGGCGGAGGGAGTTCAATGATTCTTGAATTATATACTTCTCGTAGGGTTTGACTCATCCTAGCATTTAAAGGGGTGAATTGATAAAAAAATGGGTGCTGGTCGGGGAGGCTTAGCTGGTCTCCCATTCCTTTTCCCCGTGTCACTTTGGAAGTTAAAGGTATCCCTGTTATTTTGTTGATTATGGGATGGATTGTTACTAGCTGGCTCTTTCTCCAATGGTTTCGTTGACATTGTTCTCAAACGCCTTTTAGCAACTGCTGCTTCCTCTGCATCTATCTGGATCGAAGCTTTACGTCGGAAATCCGCTATATCAGTTGGTTTTGATTTAGCCAATTCATCTGCGAACTTTTCTTCCTTCAATCCGTTGATGATTGCTCTGAGATGAATTTTGGGGTCCAGCTCCTTGACCTGCATGGCTTCCTTGTTGAAGCGGTTGATGTAATCTCTCAATGGTTTGTCATCTCCCTGTAATATGCTAAACAGGCTATCCTCTATTTTCTTAAAGGGACAACTTGACGAGAACTGATTTTTGAAAGCCTTACTAAACTCGTCAAACCCTCTAATTGAGACGTGGGTTAGAGTTGAGTACCACTGCAAGGCGGGTCCTGTCAAAGTTCCTGGAAAAATCTTACATAAAATAGGGTCAGTAGCATCTGCAGTAAGCATTACAATGTGAAATATGGTGAGGTGTGAATACGGATCAGTCGTTCCATCATATACAAGTAAATCTGGAAACTTAAAATATCTAGGTAAAGGAACATGCATTATATAATCAGAAAAAGTATGAAAACGTGTATTTGTGTGATTATTCAATTCGATATGTGACTCTGAGTGTTTTGAAGGAGTTCGAGTTTCCGAGGAGTGCATGTCATCCTCCTCTTCTTCTTGTGAGTTCCGTGTATTATTCAGGCGTTCTCGCATCACTCTGTTCTCCTCCAAAACCCTCTGGTTTTCTTGTCTGAGTTGCTCGAGTTGTTGAGCGAGCTCTTGCATTGTTGGTCCATCATCGTTGTTTCTTGACCTTGTTCTAACCAATTTTTGGAATGCTTGTGGTTCTCTAGGAGAGTTTTACCAGAGCCCCCACGGTGGGCGCCAAATGTTCTTATAAAGCCTAATTTTTACCTGTACAGTATAAGAAGGCTAATGTAGAGAAACTAGTGTGTGTCCTAATGCTGCCTACGCCCCTCCTTTTATAGGTGCTGAGGGACATCTTCTATTTATGGCATGATCTACTGATTGGGAAGCACTTTGCGCTGATTCCGCTATCAGGCCGCTTAGGATCAACTCTTTCCTTATTTGTGTTGATTCCCTCCTTTAGTCATGCCTAGAACCCTGATATGATGTGTCGGGTCAGTCTTCCCCGAGCTCATCCTGGCCGATTTGTCTAGAGAAGGGACGAGCTTAGCTGGTACATAACATCTCCAGATTTTCCTTTCCCTCCAAGTTCACCCAATATGTGGGTTAATGGAGATTGTATTATTCAGTTCTAAATTGTAATAATTAGTATTAATTATGGTATGATTAATGAAGATGTACTTGTGCGAACGACACATATAATTCACTAGTAAGTATAAAATCAAGAGTTTAGCTAGAAGCGGAAGATTATTGATTAAGAAATTATAAATTTTAAAATATTCATTTAAAATATGCAAAGCACTAAAAATATTCTATTTAACACTCTTAAATTTTTAATACTTTGTGAAACTAATTGATAATTGGAGGATATTTTAGTGCTTATGGGCCTATTAGGAAACTATATGTATTTTAACTACTTTTATTCAATAAATATAAATTCTTAATACTTTGAATTATTTTTCAACAAATAGTTATTATATTTCAAAAAATCTCAATGAATATCATAAGTATGATATTGTTGTTCAATTACACTTGTATAAATTATGTCAATAGTTACCAACAGGGGTTGGTTCAAGTGGTATATGCTTGATTCCCCTTAAGCAAAATAAAAATTTATGTCAATAGTAAAATGTATATTAATATCAATCATGTTCTTTCACATTGCAATTTATTTAAGAAATATGATGATGAAAAGCAATATTGGAATTCCTTTCAACCGTGCTTGTGCTGAATGACTTTCATGTTTATGATGTATAGTAACGAGAACCATAGCCCGGGGTTTTAAACACAGACCAGTAATAAAATATCCATATAAAAGGTCTTCGTTAAAATAACTATCTGAAGTGCGTACTGACATATAACACTAATCTTTTAAATACAAGATGAAACCTTTTGCTTTACTTTTCTATTCACAATAACTAAATTTCATATTTCCATGAGTAAAGCCAATATCATGTCATGCTTTGATTAGTACCACACCCAAAAAAGGAGAAACTACACAAATCCAGTGATAAGCTTCAGGTACTAAGTTTGAAGGCTTTACAAATAGAAAAATGTTTGAGGTAGTTCATAGAAAGAAGGTTTGTCTCGTCACACAATTTAAATGATGCAGCAATGTGATATTACAATAAGTACACATAAAGTCATCTCCAGCTAAAGACTTATTAGGTGATATTATCTTTTTTGAAAAGCTAGTTTTCATATATCACAAATTTCGATTTCTACATTCAGCCATAATATAACTAAAGATAAAAATAGAAAACCTTTTGCTTTACTTTTCTATGGACAATAACTACATTTCAGATTTCATGAGTAAAGCCAATATCATGTCATGCTTTGATTAGTATTACTCCCAAAAAAAAGAAGAAACTACACAAAGCCAGTGATAAGCTTCAAGTACTAACTTCCCCCAATCACAAAAAAAAAACTGCTTTTTAGCTCAATTCATCTAGTTTCAGCAAGGAGTGAGAAAGGAAAGTGTTCTAGGTACTACATCATTAAGTTAGTACACAGAATACAAGCAACTGCAGTAAAATTAATACATAAGCAGGGTCATATTCAGGTGATATATCATCAGGAGACAACCACTTGGCAGTTAGACATTCTAACGATGCAAGGTCATATTCAGATGTTGCAGACAAAGATTGCTGTAAAGTTAAAAAAAAAAAGAGGTTATTATAACAACAGTGCGACATCATTTAATTTAATTTAAAAAAAGAAATATCTCTTATATGACCATATAAAAAAAAGATTGGATTGTAAAATGGTCATGTCATTATATATAAAAAATATAAAAGAAGGAAAGTAGCCATGTAAGTATTAGATCAATCAATTTGGTGTACAAAATATAGAGATTGGGTTATCAATTTGGTGTGTAGCTAACTAAATTTGAGATTCATTGTTAAATTTATCAAGGGTAAATTGGTAAATTTATTCCCCAAATTACCTCTTTTTAGTAATAAATGCATATTTTGTGATTATTTAATTCAAATTTGAATTTGATGCTATTTTGATAAGAAATCTATTGATTTTGCAGATAAAAGGGAAAGTTTTAAATGAAGAAACAAGATAACATTTATTTGAAGAAAGAATCTGCATATAAGATTCTAAATGGTAGCAGATCAAGATAAATTTGAAGATAAAATCAGCAATTATTTGGATGAAGATTCTGCAGATAAATTCTCAATTTAAATTCAAATCAAATTGAAGATAAAATCAGCAATTATTTGGATAAAGATTCTGGAGATAAAATTCTCACTTTGAATTTGAAGATCAAATCAGCACAAGATCAAACTAAAAAGAGAGAAATAAGGAAAGCAAAGCAAACAAGGATAAGATCAGGAAGAGATCAAGTTGAAAAAGGAGGAAATCAGGAAAGCTAGAACGAGAACATCACTCCACCTGCGTTGAGCGCAAGTGGAGCGCAACATTCAATTAGCTCTCTGTTTCCTGCGCTGAGTGCATGTTGAAGCGCAGGAATACGGAAATAGTTTTTAAATGGATTTCAAACAAGATCCCTTCCAGATTTCAGATAGCTTTCCAACTTCTATTTAAAGGAACCTTTTGTGCAGATCATAGGAAGACGGCGGAGCAGAGCTAGGGCTGGAGAAAAGTGTGACAGTTTCTCCGTTGGTTTGTAATTGTTACCATGCTTAGCTAAACTCTCCGATAGGATTTAATGTAGTTGATTCAATCCGCGATTGTATGTGAATTCTCTTTACTATCTATGAATCCCTGTTTTTATGATATCGGTTTTTTTATTCTGTGCTTAATGCTTAGCTTCCGCCTGTGTGCCGGAGTTATAGGTTGGTTTTATGAGGCGCATTGGAAAATGGTTTTGTAAAATCAATAGCGAGTTTGGGGGAGCCTAGGAATAGGAAACTTGAACTCTGATTAGTAAAAATACTCATAGTAGTTGCTGAGGAATCAGGGCGAATTGATAGCGTATACAAATCGAAAACAAATCATTAAAGTCGGGGTAATTTGTCACTGGGAGAATCCCTATGAATTATTTCTGAGTATTTCACGATCCGGGGAACCTACGTGGAATAACCTAATTTGTGCTAAGGTATCATAATTACATATTCATAAATATTATTGGGGTTCACATACGAAAGGGGTGCGATAGACGAAGTTTAATCCTAGTCCAAGTAACTTGCTCTACCTATCTCAATTTATTTTCTGTTTTTATTTACTTTCGCAATTCTCAACAATCAACAACCATACTCTCTACTTGATAGTTGTGACCACTGATCTTTATGAATTGAACTGTTCCATGTGGATACGATACTCTTACTTACTATTATACTGGTGACATTTTGGTACGCTTGCCAGAATTTCAACAAGGAGGTGCAACTTCTACCTCATTTTCCTTTTCCTTTTCTTTCTTTTTCTCTTTCTCTTTTTCTTCTCTCTTTCTTTTCTGTTCCCTTTGGAACTCAGCACACTGATGGTATTTTATTGCTTCTTCTTTTTGGATAGAGGCATTTCTTGTGACTCTTTGAGTAGGTTCAGGAGCAGCAGTTAACCACTTCATGCGCCTGCCTCTCCTTTGCCTAGAGCCAGATCTTCTTCTCTTCTTGGCTTGCTCCCTATTGTATTGCTTATCCTCAAGATATGCTTGTTGAGATGCAACAACAAGAACATAGTCTTGTTTTTCTTGTTCTTTAGCCTTCTCTTCTTCTTTCTTCTCCAAAGCAGTAGCCAACGCAGCTACTTCAACTAACACATGATCAGAAGAGCATGCAACAATGGACATGGCCTCAATAACATTTTCTGAAGAACCTAGTTTAGATTCAACATTGATTGGTAAGGAAGTAGCACTATCTTTCTGAACTTCAGCAACCTGTCCCGCAGGAATGGGGGTAGGCTGGGAAGACAGAATGGTAAGTTCCTCTTTAGTCTGACCCACCATTTTAAAAGGTCCTGAGTGGACTGTCTGAACAAGTTCAGAGTGTCTGAGTTGTGCTTGCCCAACTTTAGTTGGTCTATTTTCAGATGGTGTTGCTTCTGATATTTTCAACACAAGTTTTGTACGAGGCTTTTTCTGCATGGTCTTTGTAGGAGATTTCTGAGTGACAAACTCATCTTTCCTGGTATCTCCCTTCAGTTCATTTTCCAAGATGTCTATGCTGCTTCCCCTAGTAGACTTAGCCTTGTGCAGTGCAAGAGATTCCTTCATAGTAGGTTTAGGAGGAGGAGGTTGAACCTTGATGTGCATCTGCTTGATGTTGGTGAGAGACAAGTAAGAAGGGGCTTTATGGTCATACAGTCTCTCAATGGGCACTTTGAAGTGTAGTAAAATCTTCATGATGAGAGTGTTGTGAGGGTAGCTCCCTGCAGAGTCATTTACTTTCTTCAGCATGTGGAAAAAGATGGTTCTTGGGAGATCAACTTTCTTCTTCCTCAAGAGATGAATAAGGCAGAACATTTCCAGTTTAGAGACGTGATTTTTGCTTCCCATTTTAGGGATTATAGAGCACCTTAACATGGCATGCAAAATCCTTGCCTTAGGAAACATGACAGATAAGTTCATGTTCTCTGGTCTATCCAATCCATACAACATCTTATTAAAGATTCTAGGACCACCATTCTTGCACTCCCATTCAGGATAGAAGATGGTTCCCTCAGACTTGACCCAGTTACAATAGAGAGAATCTCAGCATAAACAAATACTGAAATCCCTATTACATTTTCCTGGATGGAGTTGTAGTTTCCTTCTTTGTTAGGAACAGTCATTGCAGTCTTCTAGAAATTAATGACACTCTACTCGTTCCATTTGCAGTTCATATTTTGAAAGAAGGGAGTCCAACCTGCTCCATCAAACTTAGCAAAAAGGTTTACTCCAACCTTTGTGAGTTCTTCCAAATCCACAGGCTTACTTACGGTGATGTTACCACCAGTTGACTCCTTGGGACCCATTGCAGTTGCAGAGAATGAAGGGTAAAAGGTAGGAGATGAAGAGAGCTGAGAGTTGTAGGTTCTTGAAACTTAGCAAAAACTCTTATTAGGTTAGAAAGCGTAACCTTTCCTTGTCCTTCAAGCCATCTATTTATAAACACACAACAGTAATGATGGCAGTTACTCTGGCTGTGTAGACATTGGATAACGTGCAACGTGCAGAGGCAGTTTTGAAAAAGGTGAATATCAACCGTCTCAGATTGCCACATCACATCACATTTCAAATAAGTGATAATCGCAAATGATGCATGTTTCAGACAATGTCATGTTTCAGACAATGGCATGTTTCAGACAATACATGATTCAGACTTTTTTCAACTTCTCAATTTCCTGTTATGAACCTATGAATCTTAAGTTATAAACTTCCAAATTTTCTGTCATAAACATTCTTAAGTTTCATGTTATGACTTTTTTAAATAATGAGATTATGGCTCTTTTATCTTTGTCCCAAATTCTTTTATTTATTTTAGTATAAGCTTAATAGTATAAATATTATATTACAAACTTATAAAAATTTCTGTTATAAAATTCTGCGTACTGAGTTACAAACTTTTTTAGCCTGCAAGTATAAACTATCATGTTACCCATTACAAACTATTTATTCTTTAGTTATAAACTTACCTTGTTACTGTCATGAATTTCTTATCTTACCATATTGGTTTGATTGTTAGGATATTCAAGGCTTATGAGATTCCTCTCTCCCTCACTTACACACTTCCACATTTTTCTAATCTTTAAATTCTTTTATGGTCTCATATGACTTATTTATCCAATTCTTCAAGTTTGAAGGCCATGGTTTTGAGTCTTCAAGTTCTATTTTTTGGGTTTCAACAGAATTTTCACTACCATCATTTGTAAAATCACCAATAACCAATTTGGAATGTTTCCATCCTCGTTCAGTTATGTACGGGAATTAAATAACATCATTTTCCATTCATAATTATCAATCCATCAACAAATCACCACATTTCTCAATTCATCAAGCTTCATATCAAGATCAACCATTAATAAAAGTCACTACAAACACAAAACATATTTTTGTCAACCAATCCTAAAGAGAATGAGGCCATTATGGTCTATTCTCAAGTCCATGGGAAACACTTAGTTTCACCCACACCAAGAGGCAAGGGTTTTCGTCAAAACCCTAACTCTCCATTACTTTCCATTAAGATTTTTCAAGTTTTCCCTCCCCCTAACCTAGTGATAGATTCGACTGTGTTGGGTCTTTAGGTAGCCAGGAAAATTCCTCCAACAATTTCCCCTCAAGTGGCAAAGAACAAGTCTCCTAAACACTTCAAAAAAAAACAATGAAAAATTTAGGGATTCAAGCATCAAAGGAGGAAAACAAAATAAACTCATGGTGAGGGAGATATACCCATGGTTGTCCAAGGGAGAAGGAAAGGAATATGAAAATAAATCTTGCAAGAAGGTTGGGGCTTGAAGTAGAATTGGTGCTCAAGAGAGTAATGTTTTCTCTTGAGTAGATTTTAGAGAGGGGTGTGTAGGGGTGGTTCAAATGAACTAAATGGAACAAAATGAAATGGGAGGAAAGGAATTTATAGAGGTGGGAGAGAGTGTAGCTGGTGCAAAGTGTGGTTAAAGTTTTTCCACATTTCCATATTTAAAACCATTGCTTTAAATTATTAAACCTAATAAATAAATGAGCTTTCTATCTATTTTAACTAAACATGGCCGATTTTTCACTTGGTGAGTGTGAGGAACCATTTTGCAATTTCACAAAGTTTAAGGGTATTCTTACAAAATTACCAAAAATTCAGAAAAATTCCAGAAAAATTGTTTTATATGATAAATCCATTTTTATGTTTAAAAGATATTTTTATTAAAATTTTTAATTTTTATTTGAATTAATAAAAATTAATTCTGTTGGGTGCTCATGGTTAGTGGTAATTTTGGTAATTACACCAAAATGACTTCAGAAAATTCTGGAAAAATTCTCAAAATTTTGAAAAATTATTCTAAGACTAGTTGTATAATTATTTTCATCAAATTCTTTGCCAAATATTTATTCATTATTTTAAACGGGGTTACCGTGCTCACGGTTTCCCGTTACGGGGAAAAACAGATGTTACACGACGCCGCAGAAGGAATGAAAATAGAATGAGCTCTAAAGTCACCTAAAATCAACTATTTTGATTTTTGATCAGTTCAAAACGATCCTATGAAGGAAGGAAACTTTTTAATCTGTGAGTTTTTTAAAATAAAAAAAGAGGGACAAAAACAAAGGGGTGGTCGTATGGGAGAAAAAGGGAGGAAGGGGGAGGGTGAAAATGGAGGAAGAGGGGAGGGGGGGAAGGGTTTTTACGCGTACAACTTTTAACATAGCGACGACCAGGTTTAAAACTCATCAGCGGGTGCCAAATTTAAATTTTATTTTTAACGTAGCGACGGCCATACCGTCGCTAGCTTAATTTTAATTATTTTTAGGAAAAAAAAAATTTAGTCTAGTGACGGCGTGGACGTCGCTACCTAGCAAAGGCGTGGCCTTCACCAAGTATTAATTGCATTGAATAGTGCATTTAATGTTGTAGCGACGCTTTAGCATCGGCCCGGCCGTCGCTACGAGCGACGCCTTATGGCCGTCTCCACAAGGTCATTGCTAAATTACGAATTTCTTGTAGTGTATACTAGACCTAACCTATCATGGGGAAATTTAGGAAGGGTAAGTTAATGTCAAGGAGATATATCTCTGTTTTCTCGCGCGTTCTCGCTCAGGCACGCTTGAGCGAAGACTGATTGAGAAAACATAGTGGAAAATGGGGGCTCTTTGGTTGAAATTTTGCCTAGTCTCGCTCAGCGCTCGCCTAGGCGAGAAAGGCATCTCGCTCAGCCCTAGCTCAAGCGCGCCTGTACGAGAGTGCGCGGGCAAAAAGCCTTAAAAACACTTCTAGTACTTTTTTCTCACACTTTTGTCATTCCTCCCACCTCTATGGGATTGAAGCCTCATACCATTCAAGGAGCTTGGAATCGCCATCCCCATCCCTCCATCTTCCCTATTTCCTTGCTCTGAGATAAGTGTGGTTCACCCACTCACTCCGTCCTTGTGTATATCCTCTTTAAATGCTCCCTCCTCTATCTTCCCTTCTTTATTGCTTGTATTTGCATTGAATGAAATGTGCAGTGATTGAATGGTTGAATAGGTTGGACATTTAGGGTTTGAGATAGCTAGGGTTTGAGGAAAAGAATAGAATCTTGTATGCCCTTTCCTATTTCCATTCCCTATATATTGGAGCCTTGAGGAATGTATTTAACTGTGATTACTATTACCTTGTGAACTAAATATGTATAACTGTATAAGAGGAAAATTTATGGGTCTCTTGACCAAAAGGAAAAGTAAATGGGGCTTTGGTCCAAAGAGAAAAATGGGTCTTGGACCTAAGATGATTGTGAAGGTTTAAATGTAAATGTTAAATTATAACAGAATGTTAAAAGGCCACAGGGAAGACGTTCCTTGTATGGATACTGAGCTCAGTCCAAGTTAGAGGATTAAGTGCTAAGACCCCACTAGTGTTGGGTAATACACCAAGAGGTTAAACGTATTGACTGTTGTTTAAATTGTTATGAGTTAGATATATGGATTTCTGTTATGCATCTCATTTGCTTGTACACCTACACTGCTTGCATGATCACACTCACTGGGACTTTAGTCTCACCACACATTTTGTGGATTCTTAGATGTGCAAGGTTCTCAGCCCGGAGCTTGACTGGATTATGCAGGACTTTTGTTGGGGTCATATTGACCCTTTTTGGTTATGTATTTAGATTTCATTTTGTATAGACATTTCCCTTGTATTCTTTTGACGGGATATTCAAGTACATGTGAGGCCCAGAGGATGTTTCTAGCTATTCCAGGACAAATGTACAAGAGTATCCCATCATGCCTATAGAAACTGATTATGTTGTATTGAGCCACCATTGGCATACTTATTGATTGGATGAATGTATTTATGTTAAGCTTAAGTAATGATTGCACTACCTAAGTTAATATGTGTTGTTTATCCATATTCATAATGCGCGAATAATTTATGGAATTCATGAATATCCTCTCAACAGGCATAATTATTGGATTTAGGAATTAGGACGTTACAGCTTTGGCTTCACGGGTCTTGGACCATCATGTTAAAGAAAACAACTTTGACTTCGACCATCACTGGTTTAGGACCATCATGTATAAGAAAATGAAAGGAAATCTTCATATGTTATGTTTGTTAATAATCGATTCAGGTAATGGCGGGACTATATGTTCCCAAGGAAGACATTCCTTGTAGTCTGAGCTTAGATCTAGCTTCATGTTAAGTGAAAATACCCCTGGTGCTGGGTAGAGCACTTCATGATTAACTTATGCATTGATTGACTAACTATGTATATGTATATGGTGTGAATAGTTATAAGTCTTGTTCCGCTGCATTTGCTTTTGTATGACTATCCTATACTATTTGCACGATAATGCTCACCGAGACTTTAGTCTCATATATATTTTATTATGTTTAGATATGCAGGACACATAGTATGACTCAAATTTTTTGGAGTTTTGGCCGAATCAAGAACTAATTCCATTATTATTATTATTATTATTATTATTATTATTATTATTATTATTATTATTAGGATCTATAGTTTTTTTTATGTTTTTGGAACCTTTTAATTATTTGTTTAAATTGGATTTAGCCAATTGTTTTGTCATAATTTCCGTCTTTTAGTTATTAAAGGATTTCAAGAGTTTATTTATGTTTCTTTTATTTGTTTGATGGCTTATGTAAAATGTTGGATTTACTTAAGCAAATAAAATGATGTATTTCCAGTTATATGGTTATGTTTGATAACGATATCGGTAATGTCACGAAATAATTATCAATATTAGGGAATAGTGTTTCCAACGGGCATGATTTCTTAATAGAGAAATTAGGATGTTACATACCATGCTAGACCTAACCTATCACGGGGAAGTTTAGGAACGAGAAGTTACACATGTGGGAATGTTGATTTGCAGTCTCATTGGACATGTCAACGCTTAATAAACAATGAATCTCAAATATAAGATGGATCAAAATAGTTAAAGGAAATGGATAGGGCAAAAAATGTAAGTTATATTATTTTAAAATGAACTAAAATCATATGTTAAAGTTATTCATTTGGAACTAAGTAACTAGTATTTTTTGGGAACTTTCATTCCTTGAGTTCTAGATTGACCATTAAGATGGGCTACACTTCATGTTTTGTAAGTCATATTGCCTTAGACAAGTCCCACAAGGAGAAGGGTTCATATGAATAATCATATGATGGTTACGATAAGACGATTCAAGTTAACCTCTACTCGAAAATGACTTGGACAGTTTTTTAAGCTTTCTTAATGCAGGGTCAAGTCAAATCTCAATGTGGGGTGAAATTACTAGTTGTGTCATAACTAAACGTCAAGGAGTGTAGGCCATGGAAAATGTGGTGTTGTAAAGTGTAACATCCCAAAAACTATACCTAAGGAGAATCTAGTGGAAGTCTTAGGAGGGGAATTCTGCCAAGAGAGGAAAGTTAGGATTTGGACTGAGAACTTGAGGGTGCGGGGATAAATTAAGGGAAAGGATAGGAGGTTTAGTGAGAGTTCATGAGTGTTAAGGGAAATTTAGAAGGGAAACCATGTATCAAGTCCCAAGGGGACGTAGAGTTAACTTAGGATGAGTCACACTTGATGGTGAAAAGAATAACATGGTGAGGAGGTGAGTAATGAAGAAGAGACATAGGAACAAGGGAATAGAGGAGCATAGTCTCATGACTTTAGCCTCATTAGAGTGGAATTGATGAGTTATTACATGACTCATGTAAAGCTTGCCCCGCTAGGCTTCAACCAAGGTTATTGCTTAATTTTGGGTTTTACGCCTAATGACCTTGGTGCATTAATTTGATAATATCTACAGTTACGGATGTCCAATTGAGGTGATTCCACTTGCATTAGAAAGCTAAGATCCGGGGCTTCGGTTTGATATGCTATACGATAGTATTCCGAGCTCGTTTGCACCCAACACAAACGCGTTCTTGCTCAGACAAGAAAGTTGTCGAGGAACAGATGAATTCCAATAAGTTTTCCTGCGTTGAGCGCAACTTGAGCGCAGAAAACAGAAAGGAATTGAGGAAACCTGCGCTCTAGCTGCGCTGAGCGCAGATATCAGTTGTAACATCCTAAAATTTCTAGAACAGATAAAATAAAATAAAAAGGAGGAATAATAGTATTATTATTATCTTTATTACGAATAATAATATTTAATTAAAAAGGGAGATGGGTGGGTTGGTGTAGGCCCAGCCCAATTAGATAGTTAAGAAGAGAAGGGGTCATCTACTTCACCCTATCTGTTTTCAAACGTCATATAACGAAACCTAGAGAGGAGAAAAGCGACTCCACAAGGGGAAGGTGCCACAGAGTAGAGCATCAAGAGAATTCTGCAAATTCAGTTTCGATTGTCATCTCTAAGGTACGGGGAGAAGGGGTGCTGCTATATGTGTATGCTAGAGTGCTTGGGTAGTGAGGGCAACCATAAGTCCCTCTAGGAGTCTTAAATTTTAAATTATGAATGATGAATTGTCTGTAATATGATGAAATTCGTGATTGTTGTGATCATTATTGTCATGTTCTTGTTGGAATTGAGAGTAGGAAGCGAGATTGTCAAAAGGGGTCAAATGAGGATTTGGGATAGAGATTTCATAAATTGATTCGATTGTTGATTTAACTGTCATCTATTGATATAATTGATGAATTGATTGATTTTAATCGGTAAAAACGAGCCTAATTGAGTTAGGGACTTAAAGATTTGAGTAGGGATTGAAGAGAGGGTTGAAAAGGGGTAAAAATCGCAAGTACAGTCATTCTCGAGTCGTCGGTAATTGATTACAGCAGACAGTAATAGATTACAGGGCCTTCTGGGCAGCGTTGGGTAAATTTTAGCTACTGGTAATCGATTACAAGGGGCTTGTAATCGATTACCAGAGTGTAAATTGGGTAACCGCTTCTGGTAATCAATTACAGCTGTCTGGTAATCGATTACCAGGCCAAAAATGAGTTTAGAGAGTGTTGCTTATGTGATGTTGTGATCTCTTACTTATATGGTATTAATTATATGAATCGTTGTGGAATTGATTGATTGAATTGGATGTATAGAGTATATTAACTATGGCATTAAGTATTGTGGTGTGAGTATCTTATGTGATGTTCTATGTTTATAATATTCGTTATGTGATGTGGAGTGATTAGAGTAGAAGAGATTGTATGAGTTGTATGCGAAATGATGATGATGCATTGAGCATAGAGATTGTATGAGATATATGTGAAATGATGATGATGCATTGAGCATAGAGATTGTGTGAAAGACATGTGAAATGATGATGATGTATTAAGCATGAGCATATGATGTATGAGACGCATGAGATACATGAGTAGCTAGACGTGGCTAAAAATACCCTAGCCCAAAGACGGGTCGACGAGCAGGGTGGAGACCATGATGGGAGACATCCGATGCATAACTCCAAGAGGGAGTGTTTTACAATGGGACTCACCTAGCCCATAAGAGGTGGGTGATGGTGGGAGGGAGCAGGTGTCTTTGCACGGGCCCATAGAGGGGGTGCAACCTATCGGCCAAGAGGGCATTTAACGGTAGGGCCATCATTGGTAACAACTAAGGGGATTGATGAGGTGCGCCCATTGTGCGGAGTTCCAAATCATGACTCTTAGGAAGAGGCATTGTGCATGAGCATAGAGTGAGCATACTTGTCATTTTATGATTGTTTGAGAAGTGTGAATTATATATTTGTGTGAAATTAATGTGCTGAATGTAAAGAGTGTGGATTGAGATGAATGATGATATGTATGGTGATGGATGGGAATAAGGGTAGCCTTCTGTATTGCATGTATATGTATGTATTCTTTTCCTCACCGTACTCTTCTGTGGTTTTTATAAGTGATGAAGATGGCACTCAATGTGCCGAGTTTTAAAGGGACAGGGTCTCGCTCTGATACTTCTGACATCGGGGCTTAGTGTTTAGGAGCTTGTTCTTTCATTTTGATATGTAGATATTTAGGAAGATTGTTTTCAAGGGTCTTACATGGCCAAGACGTATTTTTATTACGATGATAAATTAGTTTTCGAAAACATTGATTTTACTTTTATGGAAATTTAGTTGGATTTGGATTCAGTAATGGTTTAAATGAGGAATGTGAACCTTTTTACCTCGAAGTTGACTATAATTTTTCCTTATATTTCAATTTGATGATTGTATTAGTATTTGGGGTAGAAGGGTGTCACATTTAGTGGTATCAGAACAGGTCGGTTCACCGGCCTTGAGTTATGTGTTTGCTGTGTTTCCGAGGTGCTAACTTGTGATGTTGATTGAGTGAAATATATTGTTTCGATTTGACTGATTGTTTGATTGCTCTACTTTTCTGTGAATCAGAAAAGTGATGTCTGGAGGGGTAGAAATGATGTCCTATTGAATTATACAACAATAGACATCTATTTTCTTTATATTTTATTCTTGGTATGGACTGGTTATCTTCCAACCATGTTCTATTAAATTGGGCTGATAAAGCAGTTGTCTTTGGGCAACCTGTGGAGAGGAGTCTTTTCCGAAGTTGTTTACCTCAGGAAAATTCGAGGACGAATTTTCTTTTAGGAAAGGAGAATTGTAACATCCTAAAATTTCTAGAACAGATAAAATAAAATAAAAGGGAGGAATAATAGTATTATTATTATTATTATCTTTATTACAAATAATAATATTTAATTAAAAAGGGAGATGGGTGGGTTGGTGTAGGCCCAACCCAATTAGATAGTTAAGAAGATAAGGGGTCATCTACTTCACCCTACCCGTTTTCAAACATCAGATAACGAAACCTAGAGAGGAGAGAAGCAACTCCACAAGGGGAAGGTGCCGCAGAGTAGAGCATCAAGAGAGTTCTGCAAATTCAGTTTCGATCGTCATCTCTAAGGTACGGGGGGAAGGGGTGCTGCTATATGTGTATGATGGAGTACTTGGGTAGTGAGGGCAACCATAAGTCCCTTTAGGATTCTTAAATTTTAAATTATAAATAATGAATTGTCTGTAATATGATGAAAATCGTGATTGTTGTGATGATTACTGTCATGTTTTTGTTGGAATTGAGAGTAGGAAGCGAGATTGTCGAAAGGGGTCAAATGAGGATTTGGGAGAGAGATTTCATAAATTGATTTGATTGTTGATTTAACTGTAATCTATTGATATAATTAATGAATTAATTGATTTTAATCAGTAAAAACGAGCCTGATTGAGTTAGGGACTTAAAGATTTGAGTATGGATTGAAGAGAGGGTTGAAAAGGGGTAAAAATCGCAGGTACAGTCGTTCTCGAGTCGTCGATAATCAATTACAGCAGACTGTGATCGATTACAGGGTCTTCTGGGCAGCGTTGGGTAAATTTTAGGATGTATATGCTTATTGATGATATTCTACCGATTGATTTTAGTTATTTTGGGTATTGGAAGGAGATTGAGGTCAGACCCCACTTAGGGTTTAGAATTAGGGCTTTTCATAGGGTTGGGGAGCTTTCAATAGTTTTAGTGGATATTATGATTTAGATGGATGCATATGATATGATTCACATGACTGCTATTAATAGAGGCTCATTGTTGGAAAACCCTAGGATAGAGGATTTGATATAATGGTTTGTGCTCATGTCACTATTAAGAAGTTTTATTCCTATGGGTTATTTGTAGTATTCATGATATGATTAGAAGCTTGGATTCTGGTTCATTGATAAATTGCTCATATTTACGTTCATGCTCATGCTCATGTTCACATTCATGTTCATAATCCAGTACACATGTTTTCTTGAATCATGTTCAAGTTTTAAGAAAACCACTCATGTTTTCAAGTATTTCAAGTAAAAAGAAAATCATGTTTCGGCTTCGGCCATCACGGGTCTTGGACCATCATGTTTCAAGTAATTAAGCTACTTAACAATCAAGTGAAAAGATTCATGTTTAGGATTCGACTATCACGGGTCTCGAACCAATCATGTAGGCTTCGGCCATCACGGGTCTAGGACCATCATGTTAATTGTTTTAAAACGAGGCTTCGGCCGTCAGGTAACGGCGGCGACGTAATGTCCCCAAGGGTGATATCCCTTGTCGTCTGAGCTCAGTCTAGTTGCATGTCAAGTGATAAGACCCTTGCTGCTGGGTTAGCAGATCATGTTTAAAATTATTTTTCAAGTGTTATGTTCCACTCATTTTTCCAGACTATCATGTTAAACTTAGTTTCAAGATATCATGGTCATTGGAGTCAAGCATAGCATCATGTCAATGTCCATGCTTAGTCATCATTGCTTTTAGTTTTAAATTGTTATTACTTGTCATCCTTATCACGTTATGCTTTACTTGTTATATGATATGTATATGTATGCACTACTCTGCTCACTGGGGTGTTAGTCTCACCCCGTTGTGGGTTTACATTTTAGATCTCCAGGAAGGTCGTGAGGATTATGGAACAGCTACAGCTTAGGAGTTTTGTGGGCTTGGAGCCCTTTTTTTTACTGTAGTTCTTGGAATAACTGTATTCGTATATATGTATGTAGTTTCTTATGCTTCCGCTGTTTAGAGCTCATGGAACTGATGTAACCATGGTTTATGGAATGTAATGTGTTCATAGTTTATGTTTAAGTAAACGTTGGATTAGTTAAACATACCTGTAGTTAGTTATTTATATCGATAATGTCGCGAAAATAATTTCCTCAATATGGGATTTATGCTTCCAACGAGCATAATTTCCTAATTCTGGGGATTAGGATGTTACATTTTGGTATCAAAGCAGTTCAATCCAATTGGACTGTGGTTAGGTTAGTTGCCTGTGATTAACTATGATTCCACCGTACGTCGTGACAAGTATAGGGACTGATCACCCGTCTGCTCGGTGCGTTGTACACGGAAGTATGGTTAGTAACCCGAGTAGGATAACTTGGTTAGGGAATTGGGACACTTCTCTAACAAGGTTAGAGCCACCCATTGTCAGATAAAGATAGAGTAATATGGATTTAATTCCAAGAGTAGGATCTCCATCCTAGAGACCTTGAAGAGAATCACCCTTGAGCCTAGTCACCATGAGGTATACATAAGGATAGTTGACTTAGATAGCTTCCTTGTTAACTGAAGATTAGGTTGTGAGTTGAATGGAATGGGTTGCTTTGTCTAACTAAGTTTAATGCTTGTTTGCTTGCTTGAATGATTGCATGTCTTGTTGCACTTGGTTGTGACCTGATGAATTAGTTATGATGTTGTTTGTTTACTTAAATAACAGTGTAAGTTACAGGTTTGTTTTTGTCATTTAGAAGGCCTAATCAGTAGAGGGTCAGCTGTCATTTCCTAGGTCCTGGGTGGGAAAAATTTGGAGTTTAGAATCTCACAGGTTTAGGGTTTTATGTCAAGTTGGGTTGTAGAAGGCAAGTAGAACTAAGGAAGAGTTAAAGGAACCTATATCATTGGTGAGGGAGAGTAACCCTAGTTCCTTGGTTAAGTTGTTTATTAATAAATAAATTTAACCCTAAGTACGACTCGAGAAATGGAATTAGGGCTCTAATCTCAATATGCTTGTATAAGACAGTATATGAATCCGAATAGATATCTAACTAGGTGGCTAATGAGCAAAATTGATGGTAATGAGGATGTTAAAGTCTTTATTTTTTTGATTTAGTTTAGTATGCAATAGGCAAGTTCAATTATCAGTTCCTTAAGACATTAGACTAATACTTCTAGAATCCCTAATTGGTATTAGAGGTAACTTCGGTTCTCATAGGTACATGTTGAATATCTAGCTATTTAGTGTATCATTGCTACAATGAATCACTGGAAGATTTACTAGTTAGGAACCAATATGGGATTTGTTGTACACTGCCAATCTATAACCCAATACCTCTTTGTTCTACTTTAGAGCTCCCTATAGTACTTCTCTGGCCCTCGGGTATACAACCAGGTTACTCGTGTTTGAGAGAGGGTTGGGCACTATCACTTAGTGAGGAACCCCATGATCTGTTCCGGTTAAGCTAGGGAGTAAACCCAAGTATTTAAGGGGAGTGAGTGACATTGGAAACTTAGATGGTTAGAGGTACTTAGTAAGTTGCGATCATGGTTGATTCCTTTCGGTTCTAGGTTTGCTTGACTCTTAGCGCCTAAAGACTCATGTCCCTTGTTGATTTGGTTAACGGTGTTGGAAGCAGAAGTCTTATGATTATTGAGTTTTGTGATTAGTACATAATTGTCTGCTTTTCCGGGGATAGCCACTCCGTTGCCTAGGTTTAGGAGCATGTTGTTAGCACACGGGTAGTACCTATTTCCTAAGCTATCTGTGGTAGAGCTAAGTCTGCAGGTTAGGCTTCTCAGTCTCTTCTCTATGAATTCATTTGCGGTAAAACTCTGATCTTTATAGTCCATGGAAGAAGAAAAATCTTGCGAAATTTAGAATGGTTAGCCATAATAGAACTCCTACTAGAGTCAACGATTAACATCTAGTTAGTGTTTTGTTAAAGACTAGTGTTAAGCTTAGTGTGCTGAATTCATGATTAGGTGTTGAGCATTCTCCTTACATGTTCCCCATCCCAAGTTTTGCCATCGTTCTAAGCTTAGATGTGTCCCTTGGCCAACAAGGCAATTAGAGATTCCTTCAATTGCTGCGGTCGCCAGCTCTAGTCAATAGCGGCTAATGTCCTTGTATAGGGCATGCGTTGGCACTCAGTCTCCTAGGTTGAAATGGTATACAACCATGTTTTATGCGCTTGTGCACATGATGGGGTGGTAGGTAGAAGAACACCTACACACTATCATGTTCTGTTTGATGAGGCTAGCCTTCATCGGATGAATTACCGGAGTTTGTCCATTCCTTATCATGTGTGTATTAGAGGAGCGTGGCTCCATAGGCTGCGCACCCTTGAATATGGTATTGCACTCGTAATCGAGGCCTGCGTGCTCCCGTTTTGGGAACCGGGGGAGAATGTTGTGTATTCAGGTTTATAGCGGTTTGTTAGCCCTGCATGTGTACTAATATACTTGTCAAGATTTTGATGGTTATATATGTTATTTTATATGGTATATGTTCATTGAATACATATGTAGTGTCGGATAGCCCTCCCGGTGCAGGTTTCATGATTCATGGATAGTTTGATTACATAAGTAAAGGATGTTACTACTGGCTTTAGGGAAAATATAAGGCGGATTAGAAACCAATGAGGAAATTTCAATTAAGATCAAGTTATAGAACTACACTCAAGTTTAGGGTGAAAATTGTAATGCCCCTTTTGAACTCTTTTCACTAGTTATATAAGCTCTTGGGACTTTGACACAATACATTGTATTATCATATATTGTATTGGCTGGATTTTAGGTGGAAATGAAAATTTTGGGAATGTCCAGTTTTTAGGGGAAACTCTGTCGGATTTTCGGCAGAAGTGTGTGACTATGACATCCCAACCGCTGAGGTTAAGTTGTAATTGGAGGTGAATCTAAGGCTTGGCTAGAAGACAAAGAATGAGGAGATAAAGCTAGGAGACCAACAACTTTTAGTTCCGGAACCATCCTTAGGGAACAGAATATTTTGATCAGACGATGATTGGAGAATTTCCTAGGGAACCAACATCATTGAGGAGAGAATATGTCTGGGAGTAGTAGTAGAGCTCGTCAACCTGAAATTTTGAGGACAAAATTTATTTAAGGGGGGGTAGAAATGTAACATCCTGAAAATTGGACCTAAGGAGAATCTAGTGGAAGTCTTAGGTGGGAAATTCTGCCAAGAGAGGAAAGTTAGGATTTGGACTGAGAACTTGAGGGTGGGGGGATAAATTAAGGGATACGATAGGAGGTTTAGTGAGAGTCCATGAGTGTTAAGGGAAATTTAGAAGGGAAACCAAGTATCAAGTCCCAAGGGGACGTAGAGTTAACGTAGAAAGAGTCACACTTGATGGTGAAAAGAATAACATGGTGAGGAGGTGAGTAATGAAGAAGAGACATAGGAACAAAGGAATAGAGGAGCATAGTCTCATGGACACTTAGAACCCTTAACGTTAGCCTCATTAGAGTGGAATTGATGAGTTATAACATGACTCATGTAAAGCTTGCTCCGCTAGGCTTCAACCAAGGTTATTGCTTAATTTTGGGTTTTAAGCCCAATGACCTTGGTGCATTAATTTGATAATATCTAGAGTTAGGGATGTCCAATTGAGGTGATTCCACTTGCATTATAAAGCTAAGATCCAGTGCTTCAGTTTGATATGCTACACGATAGTATTCCGAGCTCGTTTGCACCCCAAACAGACGCATTCTTGCTTAGACAAGAAAGCTGTCGAGGAACAGAGGAATTCCAATAAGTTTTCTTGCGCTCCAGCTGTGCTGAGGGAAACTTGAGCGCAAAAAACAAAGACGAATTGAGGAAACCTGCGCTCCAGCTGCGCTGAGCGCAGCCTGAGCGCAGGAATGCGTCTGGTTCTTTAAATCCCAGATTTGGGGGATTTCTCCCCCATTTTTCCTTGCCCTACTTCGGTTTAGAGAGAGAGGGAGAGACTTTTAGAGAGAGACTCCATAGGAGCTTGGAGGAAGAGGATCAAGGCCAAGGATCTCCAACCAACGCCCTCCCCAACTTTCTTCCCCTTCTCTTTGAGCTTCATTGAGGTTAGTAGAGGTCACACACTTCACCTCCCCTTTGTATGAACCTCTACATGAACCCACTCCTCCATCTCCTTTTCATTAGGATGTATATGCTTATTGATGTTATTTTACCGATTGATTTTAGTTATTTTGGTTATTGGAAGGAGATTGAGGTTAGACCCCACTTAGGGTTTATAATTGGGGTTTTTCATAGGGTTGGGGAGCTTTCAATAGTTTTAGTGGATATTATGATTTAGATGGATGCATATGATATGATTCACATGACTGCTATTAATAGAGGCTCATTGTTGGAAAACCCTAGGATAGAGGATTTGATATAATGGTTTGTGCTCATGTCACTATTAAGAAGTTTTATTCCTATGGCTTATTTGTAGTGTTCATGATATGATTAGAAGCTTGGATTCTGGTTCATTGATAAATTGCTCATATTTACGTTCATGCTCATGCTCACATTCATGTTCATAATCCAGTACACATGTTTTCTTGAATCATGTTCAAGTTTTAAGAAAACCACTCATGTTTTCAAGTATTTCAAGTAAAAAGAAAATCATGTTTCGGCTTCGGCCATCACGGGTCTTGGACCATCATGTTTCAAGTAATTAAGCTACTTAACAATCAAGTGAAAAGATTCATGTTTAGGCTTCGGCCATCACGGGTCTCGGACCAATCATGTAGGCTTTGACCATCACGGGTCTAGGACCATCATGTTAATTGTTTTAAAATGAGGCTTCGACCGTCAGGTAACGGCGGCGACGTAATGTACCCAGGGGCGATATCCCTTGTAGTCTGAGCTCAGTCTAGTTGCATGTCAAGTGATAAGACCCCTGCTGCTGGGTTAGCAGTTCATGTTTAAAATGATTTTTCAAGTGTTATGTTCCACTCATTTTTCCAGACTGTCATGTTAAACTTAGTTTCAAGATATCATGGTCATTGGAGTCAAGCATAGCATCATGTCAATGTCCATTCTTAGTCATCATTGCTTTCAGTTTTAAATTGTTATTACTTGTCATCCCTATCATGTTATGCTTTACTTGTTGTATGCTATGTATATGTATGCACTACTCTACTCACTGGGACGTTAGTCTCACCCCGTTGTGGGTTTACATTTTAGATCTCCAGAAAGTTCGTGAGGATTATGGCACAACTGTAGCTTAGGAATTTTGTGGGCTTGGAGCCCCTCTTTTTACTGTAGTTCTTGGGATGACTGTATTCGTATATATGTATGTAGTTTCTTATGCTTCAGCTGTTTAGAGCTCATGGAACTGATGTAACCATGGTTTATGGAATGTAATGTGTTCACATGTTATGTTTAAGTAAACGTTGGATTAGTTAAACATGCTTGTAGTTAGTTATTGATATCGATAATGTCGCGAAAATAATTCCCTCAATTTGGGATTTATGCTTCCAACGGGCATAATTTCCTAATTTTGGGGATTAGGACGTTACATAAAGAGATTTATAGATAAAGCCAAGAGAAAAGACGAGGTTTCAAAAAAGGTTTCACGATTGGAGGTAGACATGAGGAACCTTACTCGACCTAACCTATCATGAAGTAATTTAGGATGGAGAAGTTACAAATGTGAAAATGTTGATTTGTGGTGTTATTGGAAATGTTGACCCTTAGTAAACAATGAATCTCAAATTTAGTTAGCTACACACATGTTTTGTAGATATTTTGTAAGACATGGCATTTTGCCTTAGACAAGTCCCATAAGGAGGAGGGTTCATATGAAAAATCATACTATGATGGTTACGAGAAAATGAAGATGTTTTGTAGGAGATGTTTTGTAAGACATTGCATTTCACCTTAGACAAGTAGCGCGAGGAGGAGATTCATATGAATAATAATCTTATGATGGTTACGAGGAAACGATTCAAGTTCACCTCTACTCGAAATTCACTAGGACAATTGTTGGAAGCTTTCTTCATGTTGGGTCAAGTCAAATCTCAAAGTGGTGGTGGATATTACTAATTGCGTGATAAGTAAACATTATGGAGTTCATGTCAAGGGAAATGTTGTGTTGCAAAGAGATATATAGAAAAAGTGACAAAAAGAGATGGGGTTTCAAAAAATGTTTCACTATTGGAGGTGGACATGAGGGACCATATTGGACCTAACCTATGATAGGGAAATTTAAGAGGTATAATTTACACGTGGAAATGATGATTTGTTGTCTCATTGGACATGTCGGCTCTTAATAATTAATTAATCTCAAATTTAAGAGGGACCAAAAGAGTTAAAGAAAATGGATAAGGAAGAAAAAATATAAGTTACTATTTTAAAATAAACTAAAATCATACGTTAAATTCATTGGTTTGGAACTAAATAACTCGTTACATCAAAATGTAACATGTTATCTAGTACTTTTTGGGAACTTTCATTCCTCAACATCTTACAAGCATGAGTTATAGATTGACCATTATGTGTGTGTTTCGTTTAGTGTTGAAATTCATTGGTTTGTTTCTACCCAACGGACTGAATCGAACCAATCTGATTGAATTGGATTTTTTTAGCCCAATCGGGTTGGACCCGAACCAAACCAATCAAACCCGTCAATGATTGGTTCAGGTAATGGATTAAAGATACTGGACCCGTTACCGAATCGAACTGAACCACCCCTAAATAAAATAAAACTTTACTAAAAAAATTGGAAAAGAGTAGAGATTAAACATCAACATAATTTTTATCATAGAGGAGAGATTAAACATTTACAGGTTTTATCATAGATTATCTTTTTTTTAAAATAAATTTTTCTATTATTTGCTAAAAATAATTTGAAAAATTAATTTATGATCTGATTGAACCGAACCGAACCAACCCGTTCTTGATCAGTTTGGTTTGGTTCGGGTCACTTACAAAAAAATTGAAAAATACGAACCGAACCCAACAGTTTTATTTTGTTCATATCTTTTTTCCTACAGAATTGAACCAAACCGACTTGTGAACACTCATATCCCAACGCAACTATTTCTAGCGTTGGAAACGTAAGTTTAACACTTTTCAACGCTAAACCAAACATGTTATATGATTGGCTACACTTCATGTTTTGTCGGAGATGTTTTGTAAGACATGGCTTTTTGCATTAGACACGTCTTACTAAAATGAGGGTTTATATGAATATTCACATGATGGTTACGAGAAGACGAATCAAGTTTACCTCTACTCGGAATTCACTAAGTTGTTGGAAGTTTTTTCATGTAGGGTAAAGTCAAATCTCAATGTGGGGGTGGACATTACCAATTGCGTCATAAGTAAATGTCAAGGAGTGCATGCCATGGGAAATGTGGTGCTGTAAAGAGATATATAGATAAAGCGATGAGAAGAGAAGAGGTTTCAAAAAAGGTTTTATAATTGGAGGTATACATGAAGAACCTTACTAGATACTAGACCTAACCTATCAGGGGGAAATTTAAGAAGGAGAAGTTACACATGTGAAAATGCAGATTTGTTGTCTCATTAAACATGAAACACCCTTAATAAACAATTAATCTCAAATTTAAGAGGGATCAAAATAGTTAAAGGAAATTGATAAGGATGAAAAATATAAGTTACTATTTTAAAATGAACTAAACTCATATGTTAGATTCATTGATTTAGAACTAAATAACTCGTGTTACATCAAATGTAGATTGTCTATAGTAGTTTTTGGGAACTTTCAATCCTTAATATTTTACTAGCATAAGTTATAGTTCGACCATTATGGTTGGCTACACTACATGTTTTGTAGGAGATCTTTTGTAAGACATGACATTTTTGCTTAGACAAGTCCCACGAGAAGGAGGGTTCTTATGAATAATTATTTGATGGTTACGAGTAGACGATTCAAGTTCACCTTTACTCGAAATTCACTATGACAGTTGTTGGAAGCTTTCTTCATGTTGAGTAAGTCAAATCAATGAGGTGGTGGATATTACTAATTGCGTCATAAGTAAACGTCAAGGAGTGGATGTCATGGGAAATGTTGTGTTGTAAAGAGATATATAGATAAAGCGACGAGAAGAGATAAGGTTCCAAAAAGTTAGGAAGTATAATTTACACATTTGGAAATGTTGATTTGTGGTCTCATTGGACATGTCGACACTTAATAAACAATGAATCTCAAGTTTAAGAGAGATCAAAATAGTTGAAGAAAATGGACGAGGAAGAAAAATATTTTAAAATGAACTAAAATCATATTTTAAATTCATTGATTTGGAACTAAATAACTCATGTTACATCAAATGTAACCTCTGCAGTTTTTGGGAAATTTTATTACTAGCATGTGTTATAGTTTGACCATTATGATTGGCTACACTACATGTTTTGTAAGACATGGAATTTTGCCTTAGACAAGTTCCACGAGTAGGAGAGTTCGTATGAATAATCATATGATGGTTATGAGAAGACGATTTAAGTTTTACCTCTACTCAAAATTCACTAGGACAATTGTTGATAGCTTTCTTTTATATTTGGTCAAGTCAAATTTTAATGTAGTGGTGAATATTACTAACTACGTCGTAAATGTCAAGGGGTGCATGTCATGGGAAATTGGGTGTTATAAAAAGATATATAGATAAAGGGACGAGAACATATGAGATTTCAAAAAAGGTTTTATAATTAGAGGTGAGCATAATAGACCTTACTAGAACTAACCTATCATAATAGACCTTGGTTTTTCAGTGAAAAGCATCTTAATAGCCACTTCTTGTTTTTGCAATTAATTATACTATAAACAGGAAAGTGCCATAGAACTAACTAAAGTTTGTTTGTTGTCTGTTTCTCTATGACAGGATGATCTAAATCACCATTTTCAATTTAATTTGACATTCTGTTGCATTAATGAATAATCAATAATCTGATCAAATGCTTACATAATTAAAGTACACAAATTGTTCATATCATGTGGTAGCCATAATTCCATTATTAACGCAAACCATTCCTTTTGAAAAATACCTTTAGAAGAAGTCTAAATTGTTTACTCTGTCTCATATAGTTAATTTGGACTTGGAAAGGAAAAGAGAAAAAAAAAAGCTTTTAAAAGAACAGTGGAATGTAGTTTGTACATATACTTGCACATTCAAGCAAAAAGAACAAATGCATACTAATGCCACAAGAAATTGCAAGTGCAGTGGCAGTTTTTTCTGGCCAATGTTTTGATTTACAGATCCCTCAGAGTCAGAGGGACAAGAGTTTAATTTGAACTCATGAGTTCTTGTGTGTATACTGCCCTTGTTTGATTCTTGTTAATTACATGGTGAGAGCTTATGTCAAAGATTTTGAAAATTTGCTTATGTACTATCATCTAATGTTAAATGCCATGATGATTATTTTCAAATTTTCTAAGCGAAAAAATTGTTTTCAAAACAACTAATATGAACCTTCCATGTCCCCAATGATAGGGTAGTCACTCTGAATACCATCGATACTTTCTACTTCAATAGTAAAAAAATACAACCTACCCTGGAAGCAACTTTGCCTTTTTTCTAAGATAATTTGTTAGCATATATGCTTGAAAAAGTTAAATTTATCATATCGAATGTTAAATTTATCATATCGAAGTTGAGTATAAATTTAACTATTAAATTTATCATTCTAAAAGCTCCTTCCATTTCTAGCTTACCGAAACAAACAACAGAGCTATTGAACCAATCATGACACATGTTAAATGTTAAACATGTTACTATTTTTTATCAATTGTGATTAGCTAGCAGTCTAGTTCTCTAGCACCTTTTTTTTTTTTTTTGTTTCGGTAAATAGTTCTCTAGCATCTTTAAATTTCTTGAATTTGACATTTATCCAGCAATTTCGTCCTTGTGATGTTAATATTTTTAGTAGTAGTAACACCTAATAATGTTAAATCAGCGCCTCAAATTCTAGGGAAAGTAACTAACAACATTGAACATCGTAATTTTGTTCCTGGATTTCCCAGAATCCCTTCAAATTGTAGTCGCTTGAGACAGGAAACAACTTGTAAAAATAGATATTCAAACACATTGAAATTAATTAAGTCAGACAGGTGAGGTTTGCTAGAAGCCTTTTGAAGTTTGATAATTTGATTTATTAATTAAAAGATCCCTATTACTAACGGTAATAAGATTTAAAAAAACTATATACAAAATGCCTAACAGGTGGATTAAAAAAAAGAGAGTGAGATTAAAAAAACACATGGACTAATATATATGGTTGGTACAACTATGATGTTTGCGTTGAAATTGTCAATTGTGGGTTAAAATACTTGTTCACTAGTTTAATTTGATTAAAGATTCTTATAAATTGATTCGAGAAAATCATTGATAATCCTATCCACCACTATGTATATATTTAGTTTGGCATTGAAATCGGTCAAATCCAAATTTAAATTTGTTAACACAATTATTTTTAACGTTGAAAACGTGAATTTATCATATTTCAATGCTAAATTAAATAGGTTATATACATATGTTATATACATATATATGTTATATACATATATAGTAGCTTTATATTGAAGGCAATTCCGTTTTAGCTTTAACCAAATACCTTCCTCTATTTTTAATAGAATACATAGTTCTTTGTAGGATTAAAATTTACTAATATATAGTGGATTAAATGTCACAAGAAGGGCAAAAAAGAGAGGGACAAAAAACAAGTAAAAAAAAAAATCTGATGCCGGCCAGGGTCGGCTTGATCCAAATTTGCACTATTTGACAAAAGAAAAATATGATGGGAAAACGATAACTATAGGATTGATTGAATCTGATTCTTTATCAATCCATATTGAGCTAGAGTACTTCAAAGTCACGCATGAAATTTGAATGTTGACAATGACAACAGCAGTGGATGGAATCAGAGGTGATAAGTTAATTTAAAATTTCCAAACCGCAGAAAAGGACAGCATTTGGTTCCGTGCGTTTGTGCATAGATGGCCAATGGTGAGCCAATGTAAAGAAAGATACTTATCTTGGTTACTTCATTGGTCTTACCGCAACCCCTGTGCATTAATAGTGGAATCCAGCGCAGATTCACATGGGATTCATTCAATCATGGGTGACTACAAAATGTTAAACAGAATCATCTAGATAAATTCATATAAAATAATTCTGATGAACCGTTTGGTTTAACTTTTGAGTTACTGAGAATCAATTCTGCAGAATTAATTTTAAGTCACTTCCGTCCAACGTACTTCGTAAAACATACATTGTCCATCTTAATCATTCATTTCTAGAATCAATTCTACTTGACTGTAAACCAAACAAACAAGTCGTGAGGTTTAAGGTGATAGCACCTTTTGGTGTGTTATATTATTACCCCTGGTAGCGTTATAAACATATACGCAAGGATAATTTATGTCTGATGTTGTATATAAAAATAATTTTTATTAAAAATTATAACTATAACCTATCACAAAATTAAATATATTTTTTAATAAAAAATTTTTATTTTTTATTTATTATCATATTCATTATTATGTGCAATATTGCATATGTTAAAAAAATTGATATAAAAAATATAGAATTAAAATCATCGGATAAAAAAATGTATTGGAATCTCTTAATAATAATTAATAATCTCAAAATTTTAAGTTTTATTTAAAACATACTTTTAATATTAAATAATTTAATGGATGAGTATCTTTTTAATCGCTCACAATAAATTAAAAATATATACAATATTTAACAATTAATATAATTAAAAATGGTACTATTTTTTATATAACAAAAAATCACCTTTTTTTTTAAAGTAATGTTAATTGTACATGTACAATATCTACAACATAGGGAGAGAAAGAGAAAAAAAAAGAAATATCAAATGTGATGGATGATGTAATAAAAAAAATAGAGAATTATTGTATGAATTTCATATCTCTTCTTATAATAGTTACACCTTTCGGTCAAAATAAGAAACTACAATAAAATCATGCCAAAGAAAAGGTACAACCGGGGGGAAAATAGTAAATAATGTAAACCAACACGTAATATATAAGACAACAAAAATTAATAAATTATATGATATATTGTAGGACTAACCAGGGTACACCAAAAAATCAACTTTTATTATAAATCAAGATATTTATTATATTTGTTGGGTTTCATATTTCAATAAAATTAATTTATTTTTATTTTTTTAAACAATATCTCGAAAAAATTCATTAGATTTTCACTTAAAAAAATATTGAGATGTTTTAAAATATCAAGAAAATTCTAAAAGACAATGTTATCAAGTGTTTAAATATTAATTTATTTGTATTAAATTTAATATAGTAAAATTTTACTACATCTATTTCAGTTTAATTATCTGTTTAATTTGATGACAAAAAAATATTCTTATTTATATGTTAACTTATATATAAGTTTAAGATAATATTAATTATATTTTTCTCGATATTAATTATCTATATACTTATTCTCAAACAATAATATATTCCACAATTTACAAGAGATAATATAAAATAGATAAAGAATATATATAATAGGAAGTTTAAAAATATTTTTTATGAAAATAAAATATTAATTACATTTTTTATTGTGTGTATCTTTTATCTTAATAGGCAAATATATAAAAATAAAGGAAGTAGTAAACAAGTTGGAGTTTTATTTTTAAATTTTTAATATGATTTTTCAGGCCACGACTAGTGTGCATCGCCTTATGGGTGGTGCACAACGTGAATCACGTTTTTGGACCATCAGATTTGTATGTAAAGAAATTGACATATGAGATATAATACAGGTGACCGGTTGTTTCTAGGTATTAAGATTTACTAATTGTTTGTATTGTTGGTCGTTGAATATTTTAAATTATTATTGAAGGTCCACAAATGTGTATGGCTTTTTTCGATGAGCGATGATCGACAATCCATCGGTGTTGTGCTTGTGTTGCATTTTACTGTGAAGCACTCTCTGTGATCATCAAATTGATTTGTTCTCCTGGGGTTCGGAACAAGAATGTCATTAGCAGAATCCCAGGCGGGATTACCCCTAGTTGCATCACATTCCCAAGACATGTCCTTAATCAATCACCTTGCTATATATGTTCTAATTAAGCACGAGCAAATGCAAGAATTATACAATTTGAAATTGCGAACGGTTGGCGTTAGAGCAAAAACAAAAAGTTTCTTCTTCTATGGTAGAAAGAAGGGAAAGGGGAGAGATAAGGGGGAGAATGAGAATGAAGGGAGAGATGGAGGAGGAAATGACTATTTAAAAACTCCCAATTTTCACCAATTGAATGAGATATAAGTGGCATTCTGTTAAGTGTTACAATTTCCTAAATATTAAGGATTTAATAGTAAATTTTGTTTTTCCTATCCAATAGGTAAAGTAACAGCTATTTCCAAGTTACATGGGTGGAGTAGGCAGTGAATCACCCATTAATAAGATTCTCGGTAGTCTTCACCGATTTTTCATCACATGGTTTGATGAATTATATCAAGAAATAAAAGGAATCTAGTAAAAGTAGGTAAAAAATTAAAGGGCACGGAGAGAAGATTAGTAAATTATTAGCTACTTAACTATTGTAGAATATGGATAAGGTTGGGTTGGAATTTTTAACATTCAGTCTGCTTTACCTTCTAAATCTTAGATATAATTAATTTTGACCCAGTAATCTAATTTAGCACTTTCTCCATTTCTTCCCACTTCCCTCCTCCCTCCCTCATTTCACCTCCACCAAACACAACATAAAAATTTGGCCTAAATTATAAGCACAGTACAAATCTATTTTTTAATAAGATTTTTAAATAGATCATAAATCTATCTATCGATAGACCTGTAGAATTAAGATTTTCATATAAGATAATATGTTCAAAAATTTAAATAAATCAGTATATAATTTTAAAATAATATAATATATTTTAAAATATAATATTATTATAATAATAAATATTATATTATTTATATTTACTTAAATAGATGAAAATAAATTTTTTTTTTAAAAATGAATGATTAAAGTTTGAAAATTTTTAATTAAATAGCCTTTTAAAAATGCTTTTATCTTAATTATTTATTAAACTAGTCTAACTTGATATATGTATGAAGTACGCTACATAAGATTCATAGTTATTTTATAGATGAAATTTTAAGGTGAGGTGATCGTGCTTCGTCAAGTTAGATTTATATTTACCTCATCATAAAAAAATGATAAGAAAATGAGTGAGATTAAACTTGCGACCCGTGAGATCAAGGACAGATTTAAATTATGCATTGTGGGGGCAATTGCCCCCACAAATATTTTTAATTTTACTTAATACTATATATGATATACAAATTGTCCTTTCTTTAGAGAGATTTTTAATAGTATTAAATACAAAAAAATTATTCAATATTTTTAAAATAAGAAAATTCATAGAGAATAAGTATAATATATATTCATAACTTTAATAATAATATTATATTTTTAATGCCATAAATTAATGTATGTATTATCCCACAACTTAATTTTTCTGGGTTCGTCACTGCGTGAGATTATGTCCTGTACTACTTGCGACTTGCCCAATCCATTAGAATTAGATAGATTGATATTTTACTAAAAAATGACAATTCTGATTTTTTAGCAATATAAATTTTATTTATAGTATTATTTATTAATCACTAAAATAATATGAATTTTAAATTAATAATTATTATTATTCCAATGAAATTCTTGGAATGATATATATTTTATATATTAAATTCGAACACTTGGGTTTATTTTCTATTTTGTTTCTTTTTATCTCCCCACATAAAAAAAATCCTCATTTTATTATGTCACGTAACTCTATTTCTTGTTACTTTTTTAAAAATTCTATATTATCTTTTCATCTTTTTATTATTCTTCTACTTTTTTAAATTCATTCAAATTCAAATTCATTTATCAATTTTCATCAAACACCATCATATTTATATTAAATTAATATTTTCTAATACGTAGAAATCAATTAAATTTCTAAATTAAACTAATTATTACATAATAATATTTACTTTCAAATTAAATTTTTAATTTACACTAATTATATCCTAATATTTATATATTAAATTAAAATTATTTTTTAAATTATATTAAAGGATATGATAAATTAAATTATCCTATTTTCACAATTTTGAAAATTGTATTTCCATCATTTAAAACATTTTTTATTAATTTGAAAGTAAAATAAAATCCTCTTTCAATTTCAAACATAACCAGTAAACGAAGATTTTTTTTTAAAAAAACAAGGCCCTTTTTTCAGCGTCTTGACTCTTGCATCATATCATATCATCAGTTACAACAGCTTCTAGTTGAATATGCTCTGCTCTTGCTGCTTATTGGCTGGAACACAGATTGTAACTTCACACACACTTTACTCCAAACTTATCATATTATTGAGGGCATTTATGGCAACATATTTCATATAATTAAAATGAAAGGCAGATCCCAATCGCCAACTAACGAGTTGGTTCAAGTGCTACATGTTTGATTTCTTTAAATAAGGTCTCAGGTTCGAGTTTTGTGGATAGAAAAAAATCTCCGCTAGGAGAGCTAATTCCACCATGATATGATGTTCCCGCCTAAAACAGCATTGCCTCCTGTGGATAATACATCTGATTAAACCAGAAAAGATCCCAATGGCCAATATCCAATTTTTACCTCAGCTTCTTTCTTCCCCTTAAATCATTCCATTACCTTCCTTCCTCCATCCCCAATTCTCACATCTCTTCCACCTTCAACAACCCTTCACACTTCACACACACAGAGAGACACACACAGAGAGAGGTTCAGTTTTTGTCAACGACCAAATGGGTTACACTGGAAATGAAGAATCAGACACCCAAACAGGTCAAAACACAAAAGTCCTTCCCTTTTCAGGTACAATTCACCCTTTGTTCAGATTGTACTTATTGGGTTTGTCTGCTTTTGTTGCCCTGGCATGTTCAATGCCCTCTCTGGAATGGGTGGTGGTGGCCAAGTCAATGCCACAGCCTCCAACAATTCCCTCACTGCCCTTTACACCACCTTCGCAATTTTCGGCATCCTTGGTGGTGGCATCTACAACATCCTAGGCCCCCACCTAACTCTTTTCGCAGGTTGTTCCACCTATGTTCTCTATGCTGGTTCCTTTCTCTATTACAACCATCACCAACACCAAGCCTTTGCTATAGTTGCTGGTGCTTTTCTTGGGATTGGAGCAGGGCTCCTCTGGGCTGCACAGGGTGCTATTATGACCTCTTACCCTCCTGTGAACCGTAAAGGCACTTACATTTCAATTTTCTGGAGCATCTTCAATATGGGTGGTGTGATTGGTGGTTTAATTCCTTTCATTTTGAATTACAATCGTGGTGATGATGCTGTTACTGTGAATGATGGAACTTATATAGGCTTTATGGCTTTTATGTCACTTGGTACCATTTTGTCTTTGACTATTTTGCCAGCTAGTAAGGTTGTTCGTGATGATGGGACAAGGTGTACCAATATGTTGTACTCCAATGTTGCAACTGAGTCTGTTGAGATTCTCAAGCTGTTCTACAATTGGAAGATGCTTCTCATGCTTCCTGCTGCTTGGTCTAGCAATTTCTTTTACACATACCAATTCAACCATGTCAACAAGACACAGTTTACTTTGAGAACTAGAGGGTTGAACAATGTCTTCTATTGGGGAGCACAGATGTTGGGATCAATTGGGATTGGGTACATAATGGATTTCAGTTTTAAGAGCAGAAGGAAGAGAGGGATTGTGGGAATTGCTGTGGTTGCTATTCTTGGGTCTCTCATTTGGGGTGGTGCACTTGCTAATCAGATTAAACACCACAAAGGGAAGGTCTTGGATTTTAAGGAATCACGTTCTAGCTTTGCTGGACCCTTTGTCTTGTATTTTTGTTTTGGTTTGCTGGATGCTATGTTCCAGAGCATGGTCTACTGGGTTATTGGAGCCCTGGCTAATGATTCTGAGATTCTTAGCAGGTAATTACTAATCCAAAGCAGAATATGTTTTATACTTATTTAATTGCTTGATTAGTTAATTGTTTTGGCTTTTGCTTAATGATAAGGTGTGAACTGTGAAATATGGTTTTAAATTGTGGTTGTGAATCATAGTCATCATATTCGCAATTTGTTCCGGTAAGTGGTACGGGTATGAGCACACAATTTGCTATTCAATAAAAATTTGATGGTAATTTTATCAAAGTTAGGGTACCAATTTAAGAGTACTGCACATACTAATTCGCGGTTCGCTGGTCTTATCAGCGAATTATGTGACTATGTTGTGATTGGTAATTGTTGTCGCAATATCAAGGATTTTTGAATATTTGTGACTGCAGTTATCCATAATTTTCCTTAATTAACGTGACCACAACCACAATTTAAAATCATGAGTGTGATTAATCACCTATGTTGATCATGAAATTTGGAATCAACTAATGTTTGTATTTGTACAGGTACACTGGGTTCTATAAAGGCATACAAAGTGCAGGGGCAGCAGTTGCTTGGCAAATTGATAACCACAATGTATCTCCCATGTCTCAATTGATTGTGAATTGGGTGCTAACTACAATAAGCTATCCGTTAATGTTGGTTCTGGTTGTGTTGGCTGTGAGAGAGGTAAGTAAGGCAGAAGAAGAACCTGTCAAACAGTTTGCTCCTTCTTCAGCTGACAATTGCTTTGCCCAATGACAATATCCATTTGTCTTGTCTTGGAAAAACAAAGTGTCTTTTGTCTTCTTTTCCTTGTCATTTACTTTTCATCGTTACCAAAGGCTCCACCATCACATTTATATATAACTTATACAAGTGATAGTGATTACCCACAAGGATGGGAGAAATTGTAATGTAAGGAATTGCCAATTTATAGATCCAAAGCTATTTGATAAGAAGTACTATGCCACTGATTAGATATTTTATTATGAAAGAGAATGCTACATATTTTAGTTATAATTTAATGTGCTTAATAACTATACACGGCAGTTTATACTTTATACATACATCCAATCATATTTTCACATATTATGACAAATGAACCATTAGTCAGTTGTTTGAGGGTATATCTTTCAATTGTAAGGGAAGCCTGCCTAATGTCCACTCTAGAACATCATGTAGGTTATGTAACGTTTGTGCACTATAGCAGGGGATTTTAAGGTTATATGTTTGAATGTAGAATTTTCAATAGTTATGTACTATTAATTCGTTATTTAATATTTTTAGCCCATTCACAACACTTAATTCTCTATGGCCAACACAAAAAAGTAAAGAAAATAAAAAAGCTCACACATATTTATAAATAAAATAATTATTCTATTTCTGAAATGATGCTCCAAGAAGTGAAACAATTGTGATATGAATCAAACTATTCTTCTGCAATGTTACAACTCCCTAGTGTCATCATGAATTCAATTTGGCTCAGGATTATCAGGATAGGACATTGTGAATGTCATTTACAGGGTTAGAAGAGGTGCATCACTTTTTTTCTCCTCTGCTTTTGGTTCTTCTACCACCTTTTCTGGTTCCTTGGTCTCAGTAGCAGGAGCAGCTACAACCTCAGCCACAGCCTCAACTTCCTGCGGCTTGGCTTCCACTTTCTCCTCTTTAGGCTCAGAGACCTCTACCAAAGGCTCTTCTTTCTTCTCACCTACTTCCTGGGTGTTCTCCTGCATAAACCAATCAAACAAATATTATTATTTTGAAAAGAAAAAAAAAAAAAAACTGAAACAGAAGCAGTTAGGATTGAGGGTTGTGTCATGTGATGATGTATTTGTGATGAGCCAAATATCACTGAATGATTTTATTCTAACACACAACCTCACACAAGAGTCTATTGGGCTTGAAATATAGATAATGCACAGATCCACCAACCTTTTGTTACAATTAAACTTTTTTTATTGAAATAATGGTGCAGCAATTATCAAACTCTTGATTACATGGTTACATAGACTCTAATACCATGTTATGAATTAATTATACTAAAAGTTTAAGCTATTAGGTGAAGTCACGTGATGACATGAATGATTTTATTCTAACAATATTCATGTATGTGTTGAAATGGAAATAAAAGAAAAAAAAAAAAAGAACCTGAGCAACAGTCTCTCCCTCTACATTCTTTGGTGTGTTGGGAGTCTCAACTGGGGCTTCCCCTTCATTCAAAGCAAGGTCCTTAGGACTGCTCACACAACCTCCCATTATTGAATAAAAAAGCTTGAAAAAGCTAGTGAAGGAGGAGGTGGTGTGGTGTGGAGGGGAGAAACAAAACACCAAAGGATATTATTACCAGAGCTGTGAGGGTTGAGGGTGAGACAATGAAAATTGGACAAAGGGTAATGCATATGTAGCAGCATCAGGGTCTAATTTTTAGGAGCAGTTTTCGGGTTGAAATAGCAATTTGGCTGGCATTCAGGGTGTTTTGTGGCCAAATGCTATGAGACTATTTCCTATGCATGGCTAGCCGTTGGAGTTGGTTATGACAGTTACACTCCCTTTTAGGTGATGACAATTGTAGAAGGGCAATTAACGCCCTAATGTTCAATTAACACACATAATTATTAAATAAATAATATCATACATAAATTTATGTATATTAATATTATATTTAATCAAATATCTAATATATTTATATATTTTTAAAACTCATAATACATATTTATAAATAAAAAATAAAATTTGATACATAATTCACTCTAAAATTATCATTAGATAAAATATTAAAATATTTTAAACATTTAACATTAAAATTGTAACCAATAGAACCTTAATTGTCTCTTCCATTGTCGTCCCTTTCTTGCGGCTGCCTTCCATTTCTTCCTCGGTGCGCAACATTAGGGATGAAGTTAATATTTATAAAATAGTTTGATATGGATGCATTAAACTATTATGTTATCTTGGTGATATTAAATTGATATAAAGTCCAAGTTCATTAAATTTTTAGGTGAAAGTATTAAACTGTTATGAAGTCCATGTTTATTAAATGGTTATGTTGGTGAATTGTGATATTTAAAAATTATGTGTGGATGAGTTTGGAGTAATTTTTCAATTGAGATATAATTTTATTAAATTAATGTTTTTTTTATTGAGTCGCTAATTTTTCACTTAACTAAATTTCGGATAACGGACGCGTGTATGGACTTATAGGTGCATGTTGCTGCTCACGTGATCAAAATTATAAGTATATAATTATGTAAATAGAATACGTAATAAATGATGTATTCAACTTGTTTTTTTTAGTGTTTCAATATATTTTAAATTCCGTGTTATATTTTTTAGAATTAAGTTTTATTTTTTTAATAAATTATTTTATTATGTTTTAAATTTTGTATTATAATTTTATTTATGTTATAAATTTTTTTAAAATTTTAAAATTAATAAAATAGGCTTTAATATTGATATTTGATATAATAAAAATTACTATAATTAAATATATATTATAATTACTATTAAAATAATTATAAAATATTTTTTAAGTGTACACAAGTTTTAAATTTTATATTATATTTTTTTAAATTATTATATATGTTTTAAATTAATAAGGATAACTATAATTAGCATTAATATAATTATAAAATAACTTTTTAAGTGTTTGAGCCTATTTTAAATTCCGTATTATATTTTTAATTTTATGAAATGATTTTATACATAATTTTAATATGTTTTAAATTTCATATTATATTTTTATTTATGTTATAATTTTTTTTTAATATTGATTATTACAATTGATTTTAATATTGATGCTTGATATAATAAAGGTAACAATTATTAAATAATTAATATAATTACTGTTATTATAATTATTAAATGAATTTTAAGTGTTTTAGCATGTTTCAAATTTCATATTATACTTTTATTTTTTTAAAATAAAGTTTCACATTTTTAAAATTATTTTATTAAGTTTTAAATTGTGTATTATACTTTTGGCTTAAATACATTTTTGGTCCCTATACTTTTGTAAATGGGTGATTTTAGTCCCCTAGTTTTAATTGCTCAATTTTGGTCCATATACTTTTGTAAATGGGTGATTTTGGTCCTCCTAGTTTTAATTGCTCAATTTTGGTCTCTCTTCTTTAAAAATTGAACAAATCTAATCCTACCGTTAGCCTCCCATTAAATACTTAGCAGAGTTTGTTGACTTGGATTTAATTTTGTGACGTGTAAACTATCACATGACAAATATTATTATTTAATTTTATTTCTTAATTTTTTAAACGAAAAATCAGAAAATAAAATAGATTCTGCATAATTTAATACAATGAGAAAACAAAATCAAAAAACAAAATCTCACTACTACATTCCAATTTCCTCAAAAACAATAAAGCAAATACAAGTCCCAAAACTAAAACAATTGCAGGTCTGCTTTAAGCCATCAACCAAGCAAACTGAAATCTCATTCGGGTATGAAATGAAATTTAAAATGAAATCGAAAGCGAACTGAAATCTGCAAGCTCTGATTTTTCGTTTAAAAAATTAAGAGATAAAATTAAATAATAATATTTGTCATGTGATAGTTTACACGTCACAAAGTTAAATCCATGACAGCAAACTCTGCTAAATATTTAATGAGAAACTAACGGTAAGATTATATTTGTTCAATTTTTAAAGAAGAGGGACCGAAATTGAGCAATTAAAACTAGGGGGACCAAAATCACCAATTTACAAAAATACAGGACCAAAATTGAGTAATTAAAACTAGGGGGACCAAAATCACCCATTTACAAAAGTATGAGGACAAAAATGTATTTAAGCCTATACTTTTATTTATATTATTAACCTTTTTTTAAATATTGAAATTGTTAAAACGGGTTTTAAATAATATTGATAGTTGATATAAAAAGATAATTATAATTAAATAATTACTATAATTATTATCAATAAAATCTATTTTTAATTGTTTGAGAATGTTTTAATTTTTTTTATTTTTAAAAATTATTAGATATGTTTTAAAATATCATTATTCATATTTATTATTATTATTATTTTTTATTTTATAGTGATATTTACATTAATATAGTTACTATAGTTAATTAATGATGATACATAATATTAATCATTTAAAATATAAAATATACCTTTTATATCTAGAAGTTTTATTTAAAAGAATTTGCTATTGTATCCTCACTTTAGATTTCATAGGCTATTATTAGGCATGCTCTTCCAGTTTTGACCCAACACTAGAGAGTCATGATCGATGCCTCGATTCATAATCTTCTTTTTTTTTCTTTCTCATAACGACTATCCATTGCTTTGTCAAACTTTATGACAAAATCTCCCAATGTTGTTGAAGAATCAAGAAAAGCATAAAAAAAAAAGCATTAACGCTCTCACTCCTCTGTGTAGTATTCATCCCAGCAAAAAAGGTACTTCTATTATAAATAGGAATCTAGGACTAGGACTCTCTTATGTTGTATAAACCTTGAAGCCATTCATTTTTTTCCAAATCATACTCAACCATTATACGATGCCAATCTTCTTCAAAATCTTTTATGCAAGATGAATCACGAATACACCTTTTTAGCTTACCCTTAAAAACTGAACTTTTATGATATAGATGAGAAAGCTTCTCGGGGAATTTTTTCCTAATGTGTCATAAACATAAATGATGTTGAGTATGAGGAAATACCTTGGATATTGCAGCTCCAATTGCCAAATTTTGATCTGTGATTATTGACACAGGACTTTTTCTACCCATTGCCTCGAGCCAAGTTTCAAATAACCATGTAAAAGACTTCTCTGTTTCATCTTTCAGCAAAGCACAACCAAATAAAATGGATTGGTGATGATGATTCAACCCAGTAAAAGGTGCAAATGGCATACTATACTTGTTAGTCTTATATGTTGTATCAAATGTAACAACATCTTCAAAAATTTATAGGATAACCTTGATCTTGCATCTACCCAAAAAAAATTAATCATCCTATCATTATTATCACATTGTATTGCATGGAAGAAATTTGCATTCTCAGCCTGATTTTGTTTACAAAAGTTTAAAACAGCTTGAGCATCTGCAACCTCTAAATTCCTAGATCGAAGATCTCTAAGATGATTCCAACAATCTCTATTAGAAAAGGATAAGCCTTCATTATTAAACATTGCAGCAACTTTTTCAGTAGGTAAGCCTTCTTGATCAAACTTTTCCACAAGATTCTTTGTTGTTGCATTCATTTTTTTATGACACCTAAGATAACTCACACTCTTTGGGCTAACCATAATATGATTATGGACATTATTAAAATTAACGATCGCCCATTTATGTCTCTTCCCTGCTTTCGAAACAACAAGCGATGCTTTATAATCAGTTCTTGAAGTTGAGCACCTTTTTCTAACTTTTTCCATAATTGCATTACTTTCTTCATTACTAGTACTATTAGCTATATGTTGACCAGCATTAGAGCACACAAGTATACATAAATTTTGCTTACTTCAATGGGTACGAATTCCAAAGCCCTCATCCTTAGCAAATGCTTTGTAGAAATTTTTAACATCCTCAAGAGAGTCAAATTCCAGTCCAATATGTGGATTAAGATTATTTTGCTTATGAACAGTAGATGCGCCTGGTGATGCATTCTCTGAATCCTTTCCTGAATCAACCTCTTCAATGACATCATTCATAGAATTTCCTATGCACTATATATCCAAGAAAGAAACAAGTAAGCGTTAAAAAAGAATGAAAAGTATACCTCTAAAATGCTAGGAACAGGACTGTCTCCTGTGGAGAATACTCGCAGTTCATAAAAAATTCTTTTATAATGAAACATATTAATAAAAATGAATAATGAAAGAAAATATTTTAATATCATACTAAAAAAGAAAATGAAAGTGAAATAAAAAATAAAAGAAAAAAGAAAATGACAAGATTTAGACCGCCTCCCGTGGAGGATTCCCGTGATTCATAAAAAAAATACTACAATAGAAGCTAAAATAAATGGAGATATAATTTTGATAAAAAAGAAAGTAAAAAGGATAATAAAAAAAGAAAATTAATGTGTGAGAAAAAATAAAATGGTTGGAACAGGACTGTCTCCCGTGGATAATACCTGTAGTTCATATTAAATTTCTTTTATAATGAAACATATTAATAAAAAGAATAATGAAAGAAAATATTTTAATATCATACAAAAAAAGTGAGATAAAAAAAAGAAAAAAAAAAGAAAATGATAAGATTAAGACTGTCTCTCATGGGGGATTCTCGTGATTCATAAAAAAAAAACACTACAATAGAAGCTAAATAAATGTAGATATGATTTTGATAAAAAAAAATAAAAATAAGTAGAAAGGATGATACGGCTTTTGTCATCGTCCATTTTTAATTTTTTATTACATAAAAACACACATTAGGAAATATAATAAATGTGTTGATGTACATTAAATGTAATATAGTAATAATTATAATGATGATGATGATGATGATGATGATAATAATAATAATAATAATAATAATAATAATAATAATAATAAAAAGAAAATCAATGTTTGAAAAAATAAAATGCTAGGAACAAGACTGTATCCCGTGGAGAATACCCGCAGTTCCTAAAAAAATTATTTTATAATGAAACATATTAATAAAAACGAATAATGAGAGAAATATATCAGTATCATAATAAAAAAAAAGAAAATGAAAGTGAGATAAAAAATAAAAGAAAAAGGAAAATGACAAGATTAAGACTGCCTCTCGTGGAGGATACCGGTGATTAATAAAAAAACACTACAATAGAAGCTAAATAAATGAATATATAATTTTGATAAAAAAATAAAAAAGAAAGTAAAAAGGATGATGTGATGTCTTTGGGAGAAAAGATAAAAGGCTTAATACTTTTGGTCCCCCTACTATCATCAATCCGTGATTTTGGTCCCACTACTTTTTTTCGCGATTTTGGTCCCCCTATTATTCCAAATTCATGATTTTAGTCCCTCTAACACATACTTGGGAGGTATAGGGAGACAAAAATTTTGAACTACATCGCGAATTTGGAATAATAGGGGGACCAAAATCGCGAAAAAAAAAGTAGGGGGACCAAAATCGCGGATTGATGATAGTAGGGGACCAAAAGTGTAATTAAGCCTAAATAAAATGGTAGGAACAGGGTTGTCTCCCGTGGAGAATACCAACAGTTCGTAAAAAAAATCTTTTATAATGAAACATATTAACAAAAACGAATAATGAGAGAAAATATTTTAATATCATAATAAAAAAAGAAAATGAAAGTGAGATAAAAAATAAAAGAAAAAAACGACAGGATTAGAAACATATTAATAAAACGAGTAATGAGAGAAAAGATTTTAATATCATAATAAAAAAGAAAATGAAAGTGAGATAAAAAATAAAAGAAAAAAGTAAACGACAGGATTAAGACCGCCTCCCGTGGATGATTCATAAGAAAAACACTACAATAGAAGCTAAATAAATGGAGATATAATTTTGATAAAAAATAAATAAAAAGGATGATGTGATGTTTTTGGGAGAAAAAATAAAATGGTAGGAACAGAGCTGTCTCCCGTGGAGAATACCCGCAATTCGTAAAAAAATTCTTTTATAATGAAACATATTAATATAAACTCTTAATTAGAGAAAATATTTTAATATCGTAATAAAAAAAGAAAGTGAAAGTGAGATAAAAAATAAAAGAAAAAAAGAAAACAACGGGATTAAGACCGCCTCCTGTGGAGGATACCCAGGATTCATAAAAAAAACACTACAATAAAAGCTAAATAAATGGAGATATAATTTTGATAAAAAAATTAAAAAATTAAAATGGATGATGTGATGTTTTTGGGAGAAAAAAATAAAATTGTAGGAACAGGACTGTCTCCCGTGGAGAATACCCGCAGTCGATAAAATAATTTCTTTTATAATGAAACATATTAATAAAAACTCTTAATTAGAGAAAATATTTTAATATCATAATAAAAAAGAAAATGAAAGTGAGATAAAAAAAATAAAAGAAAAAAGAAAACGACAGGATTAAGGCTGCCTCCCGTGGAGGATATTTGTGATTCATAAAAAAACATTACAATGGAAGCTAAATAAATGGAGATATAATTTTGATAAAAAAATAAAAAAGGTGATATAATGTTTTTGGCCTGGAAAGAAATTGATTGAGAAGATAACACATGACAAGTAGGAATTTTGTTTTTTTATAGTATATTAGATTAGTAATATCATAAAAAGAAACAAAGAAAAAATAAAAAGAAATCAAAGAGAAAAATACGTTGAAATATAAACAAAAGTATGAAAATGAAAAAAAGGAGAGAAAAGAAAAGGGGAAAAAAGCAAAAGTTGACACATGTCATAGGCCGTACTTATAGTATAATTATAGTATAATTCTGTGGGATCTACGTGAATTTTAACCAATTACATGAAGTGTGTTGCTAGTTAGTAAATAGATAGAATAGATGTTGGGAAGCCCTCCCCTCGGGTCCATCTAAGTTCCGCCACTGGCCATTACTACACCTGATAAGCAGTAGAAGGCATTGACCAGGATGGCGTCTTCCCCACCAGGTGACACAGAGCAGAAGACGCAGAAGGCATTGACTAGTCCTGCGACTCTGGTAGATGACGCTAACCAACGCCTCACCATAGAAGGGATTTCATCTTCAACAAGTAGTATTTCGGGTTTCAGTGGGGTGTTAATTTGTGTGTTTGCTAGAAATTAACATTTTTGCTCCATCCTATCATCTTGACTTTTTTTTTTCTTATGCCTATGCAAAGCTTGTTTTGGATTCACAGATTGCATTCTCCTCATCTTTGTTGTTAGTGGCTTAAGTTTTGGTGCAAAACGATGTTGTTTTGCTTTGCTAATATTCCTTCCCCCTTTCTCATCTTCCTTGCCTTGGGGCTTTCTATTTATGCTCAATTCATAAATGGTGGAGTTTGTATTATTATTGGGCACTTTAACATGAGACTTTGTTCTTGATTTCATGACTAACACCCTATGAAGCACGGACATCCGTGTGCCGGGGAGTGTCCGACACCGGTGAGACGCGCCATGGACACGTGTTGGACATCTATTTTTTGGTGTCGGAATTAAAAAATATATTTTATCGGCTCAGACACACGCTGACACGGCTGGGACACAACTGGGATACTGTATAATTTTTATTTAAAAAAATTGAAACTGAACAGAAATTATAATTTAAAAAATAAAAAATTAAATTACTTAAAAATTGAAAAACGTTTAAGTTCACTTTTCCTTCTTCTACAAGCTGTCCAGACCACACTCTTCCTCCTCCTCGCTCTGTTTCATTGTGCTTTTCTGTGTGCTTTACTGTTTCATTGTGCTTTGTTTCTATGTTTGTTGTTTCTGAAATAGGGTTTGTGTTTTGTTACTGTTTGCTGTTTTCTGTGTTCGGTTATGGGTTTGTGTTGTTGTTTACTGTTTCATTGTGCTCTGTTACTACATTGTGCTTTCTATATGTAAGTGTCTTAGCAATATATATAAGAGGTGTCTCGGTGTCCTATATTTTGGACATCAACAGTGTCCCGGTATCCGTGTCGTGTCCGGTGTCCGTGTCAGAATTCGTGCTTCATAGCTAACACCTTAAGGTTGGTATTTGCATTCTACTGCAAAGGATTATTAACTCCTAATCTTCTACATAAATTATGAATATATGCCCTTTTTTTTTTTTTTACCTATCTCACTTTACAACAATTGTGTCAAACTTTTCTAACAAGAGATCCTCCCAACCATTCCTCTACTCCACTTTCATTTCCTCTTCTAACCTCTAATTTCCCAAAGTGATTCTTTTATATATAATATATAACATCTTGTCTCAATGCATCTTTCTATAAAGAGTTGCCTCAGGGCTCATCAAATTGGGTGTTCAAAGGTGATTTACAAGACGCAGCTCCGCTAAGCGCTACACACTGATTCACAACATGCACCTCTAGTCAGCGCTTCTTGTTGTCTGTCACTAGTGTAGCAATGATGCAATACTGGTTAGCACACCTTGCATAGTCCACCTTTCAACCAATTTTCAGTGTCAAAAATCACCCTATTTTGATGAATTGTTTCTTTTTTTATATTATTTTGGCAATTTATTTTTTTCTTCAATAACAAATAGTGTGACATAGTATCCCTAATTGTGACATGTTATTAAAAAATTAACGAGAAACACACAGTTGGACTATGACGATAGAAAAATAATAAGTGAGAGATTATATTGGGGTTTTCTATTTCTCAGGACTAACTACATGACCCTAAAAAAGTCAGGGACAAATTTGCTAGTTTACTCTTAATTTTTTATAATTATCAATTTTGAAGTTTTAATCTAATAATTAATGATGACATCATAAACTAATTTTATCAATATTTTGATTCAATCAATTAACTTATCTGCTTTCATCTTTCAACTAATATTTTAGTTTTTAGCTAAATTGTTCATTACCTTTTGAGTAAATTACTCTAACCTCCAATCTATTTTACATTTCCAACACAAAACCCCCTCTATTTTAAAAACATACATAAAACCCCCTATGATCTGAAAACCCACACAAGACCCCAATTATTATATTTTTTTTATTATTTATTAAAAATATTTTTTTAAAAAAACCCAACATTAGCCTCAAGACACCCTTTATTTCTAATTGAATTATCAGAATTGATAAATGCAATAAAATTCCAACGTGAAAATCTTAGTCTTTCTCACACAAAATCCATTCTTCCCATTTTCCTTCTTTCTCGTTATCCTAACGTTTATTATTTTATATATTAAGTTTTTTTAATAATTTATGAAGCTTTTTTTATTAAAATCCATTTTAGTAAATTTATTTTTTAATGTATTAATACTTCATAAATTAATTTTAATAAATTATTTTGGTTCATTTTTTTAGTTTTTGAGTTTTTAATTAAATTTTCAATATAAAAATTTTTAAAATAATTTTTTTATTTTACTGATATGAAACTATGATTTTTGTTATTCAAAATAATATCATTTGAACAAAATTATATGATGTTATTTTTTTGCGTTTTCTTTTATTCACCTACACAAAAGAAAAATAATAATAATATATTTATAAAATATAAGGAGTTTGTGTAAAGCGTAAAAATTGAGGGATTTTTATGTAGTAAAAATACATAGTTAGTAAGGGTATTTTGGTCAATTTAATATAAAAGATAATTGTTGACTGTTGACTAAAATTTCTATTAAATGTATAATAAAAAATAGGGTTTAAGTGTAATGTACTTTTAAAATTGGAGGGATTTTGTGTAGATTTTTAAAATAGAAGGGGTTTTGTGTTGGAAGTGTAAAATAGAGGGGATGTTAGAGTAATTTTTTTCCCAAACACACACTACTTACTAAGGTCCCGTTTGAGGTGCGAGTGTGAGTTTTAGGGTTTTGAGAACGAGTAAACTAGCACATCGGTCCCTGACTTTTGGGGGATCATGCAGTTTCATCCTTGACTTTTTTAAAATAGCACTTTAGTCCATACTCTATTAAAAAATATGCACTTTAGTCCTTATTTTATTAAAAAATATGCACTTTAGTCCTTCACTTTATTAAAAAAACATGTACTTTAGGGACTGAAGTGCATGTTTTAATAAAGTTATGAACTAAAGTGTTATTTTAAAAAAGTCAATAATGAAACTGCATGATCTTCAAGAGTGGAGGACCGTTGATGTGCTAGTTTACTAGTTTTGAGAACCCTAAACCGCCCCTAGTGAAATTTTCTTGTTGAGACCGAAAGACGAACTATTTTTGTTGAGAAGTACCAACCGAAAGGAAGTGTATGTGCTGGTAGGTTACCTTCCCCGAATACATCAACAAAAATACGGCGGAATCTATTATACATCCGTGAATATGTGGATGTAATTTACTACCCTCAATTATACACCATTGGATGGGTCATTAAAGTACCAAACTGAAGCGAACGGTCAGGATAACCAGGTTGTGAACAAGTCACCCTTATTTCTTGCATCTTTACGTTATTATTGATTGGTCCTTTTAAGTTTTTGTGTAGTGCCTTTTGGTTTGTACAATGACTAATTTCCAAAGCTACGTTTTATGTATTGATTTTCTCAACTCTTTGATTTTCTCAACTCGTACCCATATTCATATGGACAATAATTTTAATGATTTTTTTAATTTGTACAATATTACACATGATAATAATCACAAAGTGGAAATATTTTATTGGAAAATGCAACCATCACAACATTCAATGCATTAATAATATTAGGGTTAAATATGTTTTTGGTCCCTAAAAAATGTCTAGAATTTGGTTTTAGTCCATGTAATTTAAAACCACTGGTTTTGGTCCCTCAAAAATTGAAAATACACCAATTTAGTCCTTATTGCTTAGCTTTGCTACAGATTTTACTACGGATTAGCTACAAATTTTTATCAATAAGGACTAAATTGGTATATTTTTAATTTTTGAGGGACCAAAACCAGTGGTTTTAAATTACAGGGACTAAAATCAAATTCCAGAATTTTTTTAAGGACCAAAACATACTTAACCCATAATATTAAATATTACATTCTCAAATAAAAAAATTTTACTTTTGATTTATTATCCCGTGCAATGTTGCACATGTTAGAAGAATCGATTAACACCCCTCCCCATACCCATTAGGTATATGCTCATACTCGCACCCGTTAATCACAATTTAGTTACGTGAAAAATTAATAACGCAATAAAAAATATTAATTAAAGAAAGTTATAACGCAATTGAAAAATTACTCCAAAATCATCCAAATATAATTATTAAATATCAGTAACATAACAATTTAATTAAATCAAAACACGTTATGTTAAGATTCTAGAACACAACACATTATTTAATGTTCAAATTTTTTATTAAATATTACTACCTCTTTGTATATTTATAATATACAAAAAAGTGTCCATAAAAAAAGATACAAAAAAGTGTTTTTGTTTGCTCCCAGATAAAAGAAACATAGTACTCCCTCCGGTTCTATTTATAAGAAAATTCAGATAAAAACACACATATTAAGAAAAATAATTAATGCGTTGATTTTCAAGAAATTACTCTATAAGTTTATAAATTTACCCCTATTTAAAATTGAACTCCACTACCATGGTAATTGTGTCCCTTTAATGGTCAACAAGGGCAAATATGAGGAAAAAAAAGCTTCTAGATATGTATACTTTGTCTTATAAATAGGTCCATGGAAAATTTTCAAACATTGTCTTATAAATAAAACTGGAGGGAGTACTATTTTAAGTTGTATTAATTATGAAGTTCCTTTTATACTCTTAATTTATTTTTTTTTGTTAACCACATGTATCCCCTATTACCAAGGGCAATCTTGTTTGGGGCTTAGTCATATTTAAGACTCCTCACCCCTAATTTATTGTCAGTTGCTCCCTTATTTCCCACGATAGTGGATGTATTACGCTATTTTCAATAGCCAACTATTAGAGCATGAGTTACCACTTTAATGATGACTTTAATTAGAAATAATTTTATTACTATTTTAATTATTTAATATTAAGGTTTCCATTGAATTGAAACACTATTCTACCCCCCTTCTAGTGTTTCTCTGTGTATATTTTCATCAATCTCAACAAATATATTTGTACTCATGTGTGTCAATATGTACAAATTAACAATTTTAATGTAAATAATATATTAGGAAAATACACAATAAATTTGATGTAAATCAACACATTTTATTATATTATCACATCCAAACTTTAGTATCAATCTCAACAAATATATCTGTAGTCATGTGTATCAATATCTACAAATTAAAATTCTTTAATGTAAATAATATATTAAGAAAATACATAATGAATTTGATGTAAATCAACACATTTTATTATATTACCACATCCAAACTTTAGTATCATTCTCAACAAATATATATGGACTAATTTGTATCATTCTCAGCAAACACATTTTATTATAATATATTTGTACTTTAAAATTTTTTTGGTTAAATATTTTTTTCTCCCTAATTTAGGGGTGATGTAGCAGAGACTAATTTCAATAATTTGAAAACATTAGGGATAAAAAATAACGAAAAAATAGATTATAGACCAAAATTAAATTCGGGTGAAAGTTTAGGGACCAAACCCTGGATTTGGTCCATAATCTTTATTTTTCGTTGTTTTTGGTCCCTAACATTTTCAAATAATTGAAATTAGTCCCTGTCGTCAACTATGTTAAATATAAGGGTAACAACGGGGACTAATTTCAATGATTTGAAAACATTAGGGACCAAAAACAACGAAAAAAAAATTAGGAACCAAAACTAAATTCGGGTCAAAGTTTAGGGACTAAAACATATTTAACCATTTTTTCCCTAAACATTCTAAACCCTCAATATGTAGTCCCTGACCGTTAGTGAGATCTGTTGACCTGATTAGTTGACTAACAGAAGTTACATGTCAGTCTCAATAGTAAACCTCAAATAGTTGACTTATCTAAATTAATTTTTTTATTTAATCTAATATAATAATTTTTTTATAATTAATTAAAAGTTAAACTAAGCGACACGAGTGTAAATACTAGTTAATAACATTTTAATAGTAGATAGTATGATGACATATAAGAAAATATATCATCATAAGAAAATATAACTTATATTAATGGTAGATAAGTACATAATTAAGGATATATAACAATGAGTGAGAGTCATTGAGAGTCAAAATTGTAAAAAAAAAAAAATTGTTAGTAGTTGAAAAATGAAAGCTTTTAAAAAGAAGCTAATAAATACATAAAAAATTATCTTACCTAACATTGATAAAATGATTTTAACTATTAATTTTAACTTTCATCTGGCTCAAATGAGTTACAAACACACTATTATACTTTAATTTGTCAAACTCAAGGTGACTTCTTAGAAATTCATTTCTTCTCAACAGTTTATTGATAATAGGTTTTTTACTAATAAAACATATAATAAACAAGTCTACGCAAATGTTAAAAAAATAATGTCTACGCAATTTTTTTTGTAAGTAATGTCTACACAAATTTTAATACAGCATAATATAACAAGAATAAAAATAATAACTTTAATTTAATAGTATATTACTGATACTCGAGAAATATATTTTTCTCATCCAAAATTTTCAAAACTGAAGTCGGTACACAAGTCACAAATTATTATAATTATAAATTTCAAAATTAATAAAAACAGTTTAGAAATTTATGTTCAAGTCAAATACGCTACTTGGAACAATTTTTGTAAAAAAATAAGCACATAGGACCAAATAGCAAAATATGAGACTTTACTTTTTAGCAAAATTACACTTTGGGTGCTACACTAACCTGGAACTTCAAGTTAAAACAGGGTTGTAACTTACCTCCTTTTCTCAAAGGATGTATAATAGAGAGCTCCTAGCCGCACAGTGGAAAAAGCAACTATGAAAAATGTTGAGTAAACTAGCAAATTGGTCCCTGACTTTTTTAGGGTCATGCAGTTTAGTCCCTAAGAAATAGAAAACCCCAATCTAGTCCTTGACTTATTGTTTTTTCTTTCACTATAGTCCAACAGTGTGTTTCACGTTAATTTTTTACCACGTGTCACGTTTAGTGACACTCTGTCTCACGGTTTGTCACTATAATGTCCATTATGACACAAAAATGATGTGATTTTATCAAATTTATAGCTTGAAAGGCTTCAACTCCAACCGTTGTGTGCTTCCCCATTTTCCCTTTTTCTCTCTTCTCCTCCTTTTTCATTGGAAGGTATCAACTCCAATGATGATATTTTTGTGCCCCAATGACAAATAGTGTGACACAGTGTCACGAAACGTGACACATCATAAAAAAATTAATGGGAAACACATAGTTGGACTATAGTGAAAGAAAAAACAATAAGTCAGAGACTATATTGGGGTTTTCTATTTCTTAGGGACTAAACTGCGTGACCCTAAAAAAGTCAGGAACCAATTCTAATTTACTCGAAAAATGTTCTTTGTTTTTATTTTTTTTTAAATAGAATTAAAAAATGAATTGCATTAATTATAAATTATTATATTTTATTTTATGTGGGTCGAATATAAAAAGTAAAACCTGTCATATTTTAATAAGTGTCATAACTCATAAATAATAAACACTCCATAATAGATTATTTTCATGTCCCCTTGATTGACTAATTGCTTCAGAAGACTCGACTATTGTTAACTTTGATGTGTGTGTGTGTATGATATAGTAGTTTTTATATATAATTTAATATATGTGTTTATGCATGTAAAATATTCACTTTTTTTTTAAAAAAAAAGTATTAGACTAATCATTATAGCTAGAGAGTATAAAAACTATTTCTTTTTACAAAGTACTTGTAAATTAAAAAAAAATAATGATGATTACGATGATAACGTATATAGTTATTATAAATTAATTACAAACAAAGTTGCTGCTTAGCGTGTAAACCTATTTCCAACAAAAACGCCAGCTCAATTAAACATGTAACGTAATCAAATAGAATCTGATCTAATTATTTTTAGATTTCTCAAAAGTTATCAAAACTGTTTGCTAGCTTAATCGTGACAAAATAAAAAAAAAAAAATTAAACTTAGTAGCATCACAATAAAGTTCATAGGGGATAAGGAATCATTAAAAAAATACATAGCATTTTTTTTTTTCTTTAGCTTTCGTTTCCCATACCATAGCTAGATTGAGAGCTGGAATTTATTTTTTTATTTATAAAAAGGGGAAGTGCAATGACAGAGTGTGGTTTTATGTATTTGACAGCTTAAATTTAGTTGTAATATTTTTATTAAAAAAAAAAGACATAAAATGGTGATTCTTGAATTGTGACTAAACCGATCTCTTCCCCGACAAAAGAAAAAGAAAAACTGAATTCCGTAGGGCAAATCCAATTAAAATTAATTAATTTTATTAAAATTTTAAAAAACATTATACTTTTTATAAAATGCCTTATGAAAATAACCTTTTTTTTACATAATTTTATGATTGAATTATTTTTAAGAAGTCAACATACTTATTGAATTTCATCATGATGATTATATGTGTCAAATGGTTGAGTTTTTTCATATATTTCACATGTATATATAACGTTAATATTGAGACATCTTAATGACATATCAAATAATTTTGGATTAATGTAAAATTTTATATGTATGATCTATATGATAGTAACTTTCAATCCAGCGGTGGATTATTCAATACACTGATCCATTAAAAAATTATTCAGCGGTATAATACTTAGTGTAACTTACACGGGTGTAATTTGAACCTTCTCCTTTTTTAAGAAATATACATTTTAACTTTTTTAACAAATAATAAAAGCATGTTATAGTATATATATATATATATATATATATATGGCAAAGTTACTCCGCTTAATAATTTTTTTATAGAATGTGAATTTAACAAATCTAACCATTGACTAATTTGATATTAATATGATGATTATGAACACCAAATTTTAAATCAATTAGAAGTATATAAAATGTATTACAATAGGTGATAGAAAAAGTAAAATGTAACACCAAACCAATTTTTCCTATAATGCCACGAGTTTGGTTTGAAAAATGGTAGAGTATGTCAATGGAATATTTTGATCAAAAAATAAAAGATATATTGCTAATATTTCTAATTTTAAAATGGAAATTATTAATTGCTCTGTAATATTGTATATCATGACATACAACCAATACACTAATGTAGTTACTTATATATTAAGAATGGATTGAAAAGGTGCCAACTGCCAAGTGAATAATAAAGCAGTTAGCAGCAGAGAGAGAGAGAGTCCCAACCTTCCAATACCATTACAGCTGAGCTACCACCACCCTTTCTGTTTTCTTTGCCAATTCTCATCTCTCTCTCTATCTGCATTCTCATTTCTTAACCCATTTTCCAAGCAAACCCCTTCTTCCGACAAAGATTCCTTCTTTCCCCTCGATCCAAGAAAATCCCGTAATTAGGATCAAGATTCGATTCAACCGCATTTCAATTTTCTTTCATTCAAGAAAATCTAGCCCATTGGGTTCTCCAATTCGGGCAGGCGAGCTTTCCGTAAAGCTCGCAGCCTCTCTCCGATCAACGTGTCATGGCCAGAATCCCCAAACCCCGTCGCTTTTCTGCTATTTTCATCGCCGTCTTCGCGCTCTGCGTCTTCCCTTCGGTGCTTCTAGCCGAACACGAGGCCTCGCCGGTCCTCCGGTTACCCTCACAAGCCGCCGGTGAAGCGCAGAACGTGTGCGCCGGGGCAATGCCGCCGTCATCTTGCCCCGTTAAGTGCTTCCGTACCGACCCGGTTTGCGGCGTGGACGGCGTGACCTACTGGTGCGGTTGCGCCGAAGCCTCATGCGCCGGCGCTAAAGTTGCGAAATTAGGGTTCTGTGAAGTGGGGAATGGGGGTTCAGCCCCTCTTTCTGGTCAGGCACTCCTTCTTGTTCATATTGTGTGGCTGATTGTGCTTGCATTCTCTGTAATCTTTGGTCTTTTTTAGTTTCTGACTCTGTTTAGGAGGAATATATGATATGATATTGATCTTCCTTGTTTTGAAATTCTTTTTGTTGAGTAACCACAGGACCATTCTTTTATGCTGTATATTTATGAGGATTTTTGTGGTTTAAGCCAAGTAGTGTCCATATCTTTCTTTTCTTTTATTAATTGCTTTTTCTTTGACGGAGAACACTATTGATTTCAGAAATAGATAATTTTGTCCCGTAATGGAATAGCTTTTATTGAATTTTCCGTTATATCTCTCATGTTAGAAAAGTCTCACACATTGTGTGTATCCATCTCTCCTAATGGAGAAATCCAAGAGACTAGAGAAGAGAGAGCCCATTTCCTTATAAATGCAGTGTTGCGTTTTTATCACGGTTGATTCAACTCCTTTAATAGTATTTTTTTTTTCTTTTTGGGAATTAGGATTATTAATAGTTTGGTAGACCGCTTCCTGCTAATATTTTCATACGCATCATTATCAATATTGATAGTTATCTCTATAAATATTAGGGGTATAGGTGAGCAATTAAAAAAATTGGAGATGAGGAATCTATTAAATACATAGAGGCCAGACTTAATATTTATACATGAAACTGAAAAAAGAGTTAATTGATGATAAATTTTGTTCTATATTAACTAGTGGTGGTGACTTTGCGTAGGTATTTATACCTTCTGTTTTGTTGGTATGTCAGGTGGTTTGTTAACCATGTAGGGGAAGGACAGATTTACATTGCATGAAGCTTTTTTTTTTTTAAGATGTCTTGGTGTGAGTGGTTTGTGGGGAGAGGATAATGTTCAATGTTCTTTTATTAATATTTTGCTCTGTGTGATCTACAAAGGAAAAAAGAATTGTGAACTCGGAAAAAAGAATTGTGAACTTGATTATTATAGCCTATTTGTTTTAAATTCTAGTTGAACAAAATCATGGTTTTAAAAATTGATTTTAAATCACTTCCGTCCAAGGTACTTCATAAAAATCCTGGGGTGATTTGTGGTGTTTCAGAGGAGATTTTAATATTGTACGATCGGAGAGTGAAAGGAGGGGGGTGGCTTCTTATTGTAGAGGAGATGATATGAGTAGTTTTGATATGTTCATTCGAGATGCAAATTTTGTTTATCTGCGCCATTAGTTGGAAGAAAATATAATTGGTATAAATATAATAGGTCATGCATGAGCAGATTAGACAGATTTTAGGTGTTAGCTTCTTGGTTCTCTCAGTGGTCGAATACATCACAATGGGGTCTCACTAGAGGTGTATCTAATCATTGCCCAATATTACTGAAAAATGAAGTTGTTAACCGGGATCCGAAGTCATTTAGAGTTCTTAACTGTTGGGGGGATATCAGATATGTTGATTTTGTGAAAAATCAATGGAAGGAAATCATTGTGCAAGGGAGGGCTACGTTTGTATTGAAGGAAAAACTCAAACAGTTAAAATTTAGCCTTCGAAGGTGGAATAAGGAGTCTTTCGGTGATCTGGATGGAAAAATTAAAGAGGCTAGAGATAAAATAAATGAGTTGGATCTTAAAAGTGAAGAGTTCTCTCTACAGGCGGTAGAAGTGCACCAAAGGAGTGAGTGGAAGGTATAAATGTGTCACTGTATATTCTTGAAAGACAATTTATTGTTTCAAAAAGCGTGACTATCTTGGTTACAAGCGGGGGATGTTAATAAAATTTTTTCAAGCTTGTATTAATAAAAAAAGGCTCATAAGTGAAATTCTCAGCTTGAAGGTTTCTAATGTAAGATATTCTACTCCTTCTAAACTTAAAGAGGCGGTCAAAGGTTTTTTTCAGATACATTTTCAGGATAAATTATTATGATAGACCTTGTCTTTATGGTTTTGATCTTAAATCTTTAACTCAAGAAGATGTTGCAAGGACTTTTGGGGAGAAGTGAAGAGTGTTGTATGGGATTGTGAGGGCTCAAAAAGCCTAGGTCCAAACAGTTTCAATTTCAATTTTATCAAGGACTTATGGGATTTAGTGAAATGTGATTTTCTGGCTTTCCTCCATGAATTTCATTCCAATGGAAAACTAGTCAAAGGTTCTAATAATTATTTTATTGTTCTTGTGCCTAAGTTTGAAAATCCCCAAAAAGTGAAGGAATATTAACCTATTTCTCTTATAGGTTGTATGCACAAGGTGTTGGCTAAGTTATTAGCTAATAGACTGAGACAGGTTATTGATAAAGTAATCTCTGAATGTCAATCTGCATTTTTTAAAGGGAGATTAATATTTGATAATGTGGTGGTTGCTAATGAAGTGTTAGAGGAAGAAAAAAAAAGAGGAAACAACCTTGTCTATTTTTTAAGGTTGATTTTGAAAAGGCTTGTGAATTCTATTAACTAGGATTATGGTTTGTGATGGAGAGGATGTGGTTTCCTTTGCAATGGAGGAGGTGGATAGCAGAGTGTTTAAATACTGCAAGAATTTCAATTCTTGTTAATGGAAGTCCTTCAAGTGAATTTGGGGTTGGGTGAGGTTTGTAGCAAGGAGATTCGTTACCACCTTCTTATTTTTAATTGTTGCGGAAGGTTTGAATTCTTTGATGTTGAAAGCAGTGCAAGAGCGAGTATTTAAAGGGTATCTTGATGGCCTAGATGGTGTCTTAGTATCGCACCTTCAATATGTTGATGATACAATCATTGTGGGTGAGGCTTCTTTGAGTAATGTTAGGGCTATTAAAGTTGTACTACAAGTGTTTGAGTTGGTGTATGGTTTAAAAATTCACTTTTATAAAAGTAAACTTATGGGAGTTAATGTCAACCCGGTGTTGTTGGAGCACATGGCTCAATTCCTAAATTGTAAGGTTGGGTCTTTCCCATGCTCATATTTAGGTTTACCACCTGGTGCAAACCCTCATAACTTGAAGACTTGGTTGCTTGTTGTTCAAAAGGTGGAGAGAAGACTATCCAGGTGGAAGAGTAAATTGTTGTCTTTTGGCGGAAGACTTGTCCTCTTGAAATATGTCCTAAATGCAGTCTCGATCTATTTTCTTTCCTTTTTCAAGGCTCCTAAAGGTCTCATTACTCCTCTCGAATCCTTATTTAAAAAATTCCTTTGGGGTGGGGATGTTGAAAATAAGAAATTAGTGTTAGTTGCTTGGGATGATGTTTGTAAAGCAAAACATTGGGGGGGTTTGGGTTTGAGGGACTTGAGAGCTTTTAATTTGCCTATTTTAGGGAAGTGGTGGTGCCATCTTTTAGTGGAGAGGGGTAGTTTTTGGAACAAGGTGCTAACTTCTATATATGGAGTGTCCTATATGAGAAAGGAGGGTGGGAGGGTTGTTGGTTCTAGGTGGTGGTCAGATTTATGGAGTATTAAAGAGTGTGAGAACATTTCTTCTCATTAGTTTTCTATTATGTGTGTTAGGGTTGTGGAGAATGGGAGGAATGCATCTTTCTGGAGAAATGCTTGGTGTACTCTTGTTCCTTTTTGTGAGCGGTATAGTAGATTATTTTGTATTACTTCTAATAAGGAGATTTCAATTGCTAAAATGTTTGAGAGAAGAGAGGGAGTTGTAGAGTGGAAGTGGGGTTGGAGAAGACAATTATTCCAATGGGAATTGGGAAATTTGTCTTTTCTTTTGTTAGATCTAACTTTGATTCAGGTACATGAGAGGAATGATGATACTTGGCGTTGGAAAGCTGACTCAAAAGGTTTTTATTCACTTTAATCAGCTTACCAAGTCATTGTGAATGCTACTATTTATATGGAGAAACCCTTGCACAAGTTTCTTTGGTGCTCTTTGGTTCTCTTTGGTTCCTTCAAAAGTTTCTTCCTTTGCTTGGAGGGTGATGTTAGATAGGATTCCCATAAAAGATAATTTAGTGTAGAGGAATATAATTCATCATTCTGGTGCTTGCAGTTTATGGTGTGGACAAGAATTAGAGACCTCATATCATATTTTCTCTGAATGCCCTTTTGCTTATCAATTATGGATGTTTTGTATGGAGTGGTGCAGTTTTCATTTTATACTTCAAAATACATTCACTTCGCATTTTGAGCCGTTTTTGGGACTTCCTAATTGTAGCCCAAAATTGCGGTACAGATGATAATTATTTAACCAATTGTTCTTTGGAGTTTGTGGTTGGAAAGAAATGTAGTCATCTTTTCAAATACTAGGGTGTCTAATTCAAATTTATTAGTTCTAGTAAAGTTATGTTCTTGGAAGTGGCTAAGAGTAACCTGTTGCTTGTCTCAATTTCGATTCGGAAGCATACTAAATGTTCTACTCGCTGTTTTATTTAGAATCTTAGATGAGGTGCTGATGTTTTAATTTTGCCACGCTTTCTAGTTTCTAACTTGTTTCTTCTACTTGGAGCTACTATGTTTTGCTGCGAGTAATTTTTGGTGTTATTAGGTGGAATGTGAAGTGGGGTTTAATTGGACATTGGAGTGGTTAAGGACTTAAGGCATTTAAGTTGCTTTACTGCTGGTATTGCGTGGGACATCAATGCATGCATGGGAGTTGCTTTTGGAACCCCCCTTTTGCTATTCGCACCCCCATAATATATCCCCTTCCCAAACTACCCCTACCCCTACCCCCACCCCCACCCCCACCGCCAGCCACCCCTAACCTTCTCCCCCTCCCCTCCCCCTCCCCCACTCCCCTCCCCCTTCCCCACCCCCTCATTCCTCTTCCTGTTCTGGTCCCTTCCCCCCTCCCCTTTATTTTTTTTTCAATGTTTTGTGTTTAGAGACGGAATTTTTCCGTCTCTAAACTCGTCTCGCTAAAAAAAAAATTCCGGAACTTTCCGGAAATTAATTTCCGGATATTAACTTTGTTAACAGAAATTCCGGAATCTTCCGGACATTAATTTCCGGAACCTTCCGGACATTAATGTCCGGAAGGTTCGGAATTTTTTCACCCTTGCTGCTGCACAATTATTCCGGACATTAATGTCCGGAAGGTACATTAATGTCCGGAAGGTTCCGGAAATTTCGTTAACAAAGTTGACATCCGGAACTTAATTTCCGGAAGGTTCCGTAAAAGAACCTTTATTTTTTTTCAATGTTTTGTGTTTAGAGATGGAAAAAGCCCAAAACATTGAAAAAAAAATAAAGGGGAGGGGAAAGGGACCGGAACAGGGCCCGAGAGTGGGGAAGGGGGAGGGGGAGGGGGTGGCTGGGGGTGGGGGTAGTTTGGGAAGGGGATATATTATAGGGGTGCGAATAACAAAAAGGGGATTCCAAATGCAACTCCCTACATGCATCCATGTTTTAATTCTCGATTGTGGTACAGTATCTATTTACGTTAAACGCCTCTTTTCATTTGTAAGAATTTTGTAAGTTGGTGATGCCACGATATTGGTGTTTTTTTTTTTTTTGGGCTTCATTTGATTTATTTCTGTAAATGAGTTGGAGTATCATTTGTATTTCCTATTAGTTCATTTTTACATATTAAAAAATTGTCACACTTTAAACCAAACAAATTTTATTTTATATTATGAGTAAAGTTAAAAAGGAAAGAAATAGATCGCGGGAGAAAAATAAATCACTTCATTTATTTGGATGGTCAAAGAAATGAGGAAAAAATTTAGGGTCTTTAAAAAATAATTTCTTTATGTTTAGAGAGAAGTGAAAAAAAATTGCAACGCTTATTATTTTTACCCTCATATTTTTCTTCTCCTACTCTTTATAAGGGTAAAATCATTTTTATCCACATTTTTTTATACCTTTGTATCCACTTTTCCACTTATCTAAATAAATAGAGGAAATTATTAATGTTTTTTTTTCAATCCTTTATCCATCCAAATAAGACAAAATTTTTATCCATTTCTTCTTCTCTCTAATTTCTTTTCTGATTCAAACAATGGGTTACTCTTTCTTTTTAGAACATTTACGGTGTGTTTTGATTGAGAACTTTAGAATTCTCAAAATTATTAAATCAATTATGAGTGATGATTAAAAGTAGTGTTAAATATGAGAAAATTTGTAGATGATAATCTAATAGTGTGTTTAGTTTCATAAAATCACGTCACAAATGTGGATCTAAGCAAATGCTATTGCGAAAAGTGTTGGTCTGGATCCACGTTTGTAATGTGATTTTGATGGAAACCAAACACACTATAAAAACTTAAACATAATAGAGAAATTCTCTTTCAATATGTGTCATTTGAAATTTCTTCTGTTTGTCATAAAAATCCCCCTACTTGTCATTTGAAAGTTAAAACACTTTCTTATACCATCTTAACACATGAAATCTAGTAATTTAAAATTACCTTATCCAAACACAAGATTATTTTTTTATAACTTTGTTTTATACTTATCCTCACACTCATTTATTTATAGTGAAAAGTAAAATTGAGAAACTCAAATTTGAATTTCTTTTTCCTAATTTTAGGATAATCAAGATAGTGTTAAGAGTAGGTAAGATGATAACATTCTCATTGGTTAACATTTGTGGAAATTTCTTGTTTGGGCTTGTCAACCCACTTGTATCCTTCGTAGCTCCAACCTCTACTTTAATATGGCCATTTTATGTGAACTTGCACTAATGCTTGTCATGTTTTAGTCTTTCCTAGCTGTAGAAAGAACATGTAGAAGAATGAAACAGAGCACCAAAGTCATATCTAGCTTGGGTGGTTGGATTTTGAGTAATTTTGCAATATATGGCAGGATGAATGTGAAGTGATTGACTAGCGGAGAACGTTCTTTACTTCGTTTTGCCTGCTAGTGTTACTCTTGCCTGTTCTTATGCATTCAAATCAGCCTTCTGTGAAAGAATTGCATTTTAGGTATAACTTGGAGCCCTAAATTGGAATGCCTTAATGCTCAAACCATTTGGACATCCAATTACAAATGGAATATCACAATTAAATTTTTTAAGATAAATCAAATCAGTAATTCCTTTGAAAATTAAATAAAACTTGGACCCGTAAAATGGAATGCCTTATGCTCAACCATTTGGACATCCAATCACAAACGGAATATCACACTTAATTTTTTTAAAAAAAAAATCAAATCAGTAATTACTTTGAAAATAAAACAAAAAAATTGACCCAAGGCATAATTCTCAAGAAAAGTAACGTTTATATGTAGTCTTTACATTCTCCAGAGTCTGATTGCAAAGTTGGGAAGCACCCATCGTGTTCCAATACAGTAAATGTCTGCAAAACCATCCATCCTTTTTAAAAATTTTAAGCTAAAATCAAACGAAGCCATACAGTAAGTGTGGTGGCAAGCATTATTTGATGAAGAAAATATAAGTGGTATGGATATAGATGAGAGAAGGCAGAATAGCTCTTATCTTCTCTTTTTATTCTCCCTCCCCAAATTTGCCAGTTAGGAAGAAAGAGATATTTAATTGTCTAGTCGTAAATTACTTGTATCCTATGATCAATGCTACATATAAAGTCCATTCAAACTCTTCCGCTTCCCTCTCTCCAAACTCCAAATTCAATTTTCACAATAACATCCATAGACCAAAAAACAAATGAATTGTAGTAAGTTTTTTAAAATCATAGACTATTCCCTTTTTGGTGGGCTCTGAAGTGAAAATCCAGATTTTCCAGGATAATCAGGGACTTCATTGGTTGTAGTAGCAGTTATCGAGCTCTTATCTTTATCCTCACCAGCGGAATCATTTCCTTCATTTTGTCCTGCTATTGAAGGGAGTGCGGTTCCACTATGCTTATTACTGGGAACGTTACCAATCAGGCTTTTATACATAGTAAGGGCCTGAGCCATCATGTTAGCAGGATTGGATGCAGAGCTAGGAAGCAACATTGTTGTACCCTGGAGAAAAAGCAAAGAACAAATATAAGACAAATATTAAAATGAACAAATTGTGCAATGCAGAAACCCGCATATCAATCAGCTTGTAGGCTATTACCTCCTTGGCTATGTTACTGAAAGCTTGTATATATTGCTCTGCTATCCTTAAACTTGCTGCCTGCAAACCAAATGACAATATTAATTCCTTCCCTGTTGTTCCATGAGACTCAATGAAGTTAAAACAAATGTGCCAATTAAGAGGCAATATTTTACAACAGATTCAACACAAGATTGTTTTTTCCAGCTTCAAAGATAACATAAACCCTAGTTAGTGTGTGTTTGGACTTTGGATACCAAACAGATACACATTCCAATGCTCCAAATGTACATTTAAGCTAAAGCATATGAGGGGATGCTTTTGATTCAACATACATTTGTCCCAACTCAACAGGAACTATTAGTGTGTTGGGATGCACGTTTCAAAACTTGATTTTGAATGATTTTAATTTTGCAAAATTGACTTTGGTACTTAAAAGTGAGTTTGAAATGAAGTGATTTATGTTTGGAAAAGTTTATAGTACAACTTAGAATGGAATTTTCAACCCAACGCAAAAGCTATATTTTTTCACTTTTAGTTGAACATGTTTTTAAGAGCAAACTTGATTTTAGTTAGCTACAACTAAGTGCCCACTTGGTTTACAGTTGGGTAGATTTGATTTTCATAGATTAATAGAATCAATAGCAGTAAATGAACGATGCACAATTTACGAAGCACGTTGGACGGAAGTGATTTAAATCAATTCCGCTAAAATTGATTCTCATTGTTTTCCAACGTGTAACCAAACGGACACTAAATATTCAGGTTTGTAAATGTGGGTTTGAGTGGGCTAAATGTTCTCCTCCAAACATGTATAGTCCGATACTTGAACATTTTCAAGAAATCAAACATGACAAAGAAACAGTCAACCAGATCCTGCACTGAAAACTGTGATAATGTGGTTATATATATATATATATATATATATATATATATATATATATATTAAAGTCTCACAGTCACTTGAAAATTCAGTCCATCTGGCTGGAATGTTAGCATATCCAAAAACTAAAGATTCCAAGCACCATTGACATACAAACAATATAACTCTTAAGCATAAGGTGTTTGCATCCTATACTTCTTATTGGCCAAGACATTCTAAAATCTACATGAAAAGCTAGACAATTACTAAATGATGCGGACAAAAAACAGATGCAACAAATAACAACCAACAATAAATTAAATTAATCAACATATATATACTTCACTGCTTGTACAACCTGTGATATTATGAAAAAATACAAAAAAAAACTAAAAAACCTCACCTCCGGTCCTCCATTTTCTTTTAGGGATTGTGACACAAGAGCAAGTCCTTCAGCTGTTGCTCTTGCTTTAGCAAGGATGGCTTCAGCCTCACCTGAAAAAGAATGGTGTTAATTATATGATCTTATAGATATCAAGAGAAGTAACAATATAGCAAGGAAACATCAATCAAGTTGTGGTTTCTTCCAAAAGCAATTGATAGATGAAGAAAACAGATGACAGCCTGCCAAATTGAACACATATTAATGGTGGCATGTTACAAAATTACACAAATCAGGCAATCAAGTAAGAATGGTCCAATCCACAATTCATCGTCATCTAGTAAAGCAAAAATTCATTCATCTCAAAAAGAGAATCTACATATGAATAAGCTGATATAAATAACAGGTAGAAATTAAATAAAGAGTTAGCACATCATGTTCAGCAGACATCAAAGCTATATTAAAGAATTATTATTGTTATATAATTGGAAGCTGGAAGTGATATATCAAGTATCAAAATGAAATTAACCTTTCGCTCTGTTAACTTGATCCATCCTTGCAGCTTCTGATGCTAAGATCACTGCACTCTTCCTTCCGTCCGCAATGTTTATGTTGGACTGCCTTTCTCCTGTTTAACACTACAGGTCATCAATGCCAATATAAATAGAAGCTAAAGAGTTGAATGACATGGGTACTAAAACTAATTTCAGGACGAGAAATAATGTATAATGTTGTCCTTGAACATATGAACAATTGGAATGTCAAATTGGTTACCTTCAGACTCAAGAATTTGAGCTCTCTTTTTCCGTTCTGCTTCTGCTTGCATCTCCATAGCTGCCCTCACTCCACGCGGAGGAGAGATATCCCCTGCGGAAGGACAACCACAAAAGAAATTACACAGAAACAGTCAAGTGAAAAATAAAGGAAAATTAATTATACATTACCAAAACTTACTTATTTCATATCGAAGGCACTCCAGACCCCAACTCTTTGCAGCCACATTAATGGCCTCCTGCAACAATTTTGTAACAATTAAATTAACCATTATTAACTTTGGCTGCACATGATAAAAAAGTTGTTCTTTTTATACTTGTCCAAGATGAATTTGAAAATTCAGTTAGTACATGTTTTTTTTGGTACATTATAAAGAAAATACAAGGTTGACTCCTAAGGAAGGGGAAGCCCATAGCTGTCAGTTCATGTTTATTATCTACTGTCAGTATCAAATACTAACACCTAGGCACCAAGCAGGTTTAGAAATAATGTCCAAATGAGTAAGGATGTGTCAAGAAAGAGCTGATGTAGATTGGGTTATCAGTTTTTGTTAATTATTTAGGGTTTTGCTGTCATAGTTAAGTTTTTTATTGGAGATTATTTTTTGTTATTTGCTATTTAGGAATTTTATTCCATTTTAGATTATCTTATTCCACCTTAGAACAGGAATAGCTAGTTAAGGTGTTTGGCTTTGTTAGGTTTATAAATAGATCTTAAGTGTAAATATTTGAGATGCTTTTGATTAATGAGTTAGATAACCCAATACACTTGAGAGTAGTAGGATGAGTTTAACAGGGATATTCAACAGGATAAAAAGAACTGATTTTGGAAGAATGCATTTTGGTAGAATGATTTATGTTTGGGAATGATATTGTAAAAGTAAAATTAAAAGAATGAACAATGGGATTTGTTTGGATTGTAAAAAAAAATTACTTTTCAAATGTAAATATAGTTAGACTTTGTGGGTCCCACACCTAGAATTATGTTTTCTCAACGGAAAAAGTAAGAAAGTTTCACTTCTCTCAAACGTAATTCTATTTTAATGAATGGAAAATTACCTCCAACCGATGTACATTGGAGACATAATCAAATAGGCACAAAGAATTTGAGGAGCTAAATAAACAAGTTGGTGAGAGTTTGTTTGAGATTGCCCATGGCATATCCCCTCGCTAGCCTATTGATCTTGTGCTTCTGGTGATTACTTTTAGACCCTCCGACTCTACTAGGCCTTTTGCTACCCATTTTTGTGATTTACATGCCAACATTAGACATAACCTTGCTTTGAGTAGTATTAAATATAGTGTGTGTGACTATGTCATACTAACACTACTCAATCCACCCAAAATTCACCCCATACATTCTTTCAAAAAAGTTACATGCTTAAGGGCCTTTTCCTATTTTAGAAAAATGACTCTAATGCATATGTACTTGATTTTCCTGGTAATATAAATATTAGTCCAGTTTTCAGTGTGGAAGATATATTATTATATTATAGAGGCACATTTCAGCCTCCCATATTATGTCCAGTTGTTTCAGCATGTCTTGGGTCTTCTTAAGTTTCCAAAGTACCTAATGCTCCACCTTTTCGCCATTTCTTAGTAAAGTGGAGGGACCGTTCTGTTTCAGGTGCTACATGGATAATAGAGGGTGACTTTTATCAACTGGATTTGACTAGTTTGGATCACTATTTGTCTTTTGACTACCTAGAGAAGAGTTTTTCTCACCTTGCGAGAATAATGTAGATTGGGTTCTTGGTTTCCATTATTTATTTTTTATTTCATTTTGTAATTAGGGGATTTGATTTGAGTTTATTTATTTTTATTTGTTATTTAGGGATTTTATTTTGTTTTAGATTATCTTATTCCAGCTTAGAATAGGAAAGGCTTACTAAGGCGGGTCTATAAATAGATCTTTAGTGTAAACATTTGATACACTTTTTATTAATATATGATATGAATTTTTCTTCATTCAAAGAGTATCTAATATTTGAATTGGATGAGAAGTCCACCCAAAAGGTGTACTCTAGGTTTATCAGGGGAATACTTGCCAAAAAGTGCACTCTTGGATTGTTCTAATCAAAACTCAAAAGCACTAGTAATAGCATGCCAAACATTTTAATAGAATTAATATTTAAACCCATAATCGGATTGTAAAAACTGCTTCCTAACCCCAAATACAAATACATCAGTAATGGATACTGATAAGATTTTGTAAAATGTTTTGTTGCCAGCATCTGCAAGCCTTGGAATTTAAATTTGTGAAAGAAACATCAATTTTTCCCGTTGGTGAGATGTACTACCGTACTTCTCTGAATCCGGAGAAAGAAACACAAAAAGGAATGACGGGTAAGGAAAAGAAAGAGAGGGAATTTTAGGTTATTAGAATTTGCTACTTATAACCAAAGCAATGAATCTTATAGCAAGACACATTGATGCAGCTCATGAATAAAAGTATTTCACAAGGGAAGCACAGAAGATACATCAACAGGTTATTTCTAAGCCAGACCACTATATATTTATCCTATGTATTAATTACAATAGTAGTCGCCTCCTAAAATAGATCCTTAATTAAAGCACTAATTGAATTTGACTGTACAATATGAACAAATCTACAAGATATTTCTAACATATGTCATTCAAGTTTCAAATTCAACAACCACAATACTGATCCAAATACTAATTTGCCACCATAGATACGATTTGCCACACATGTATAAGAATATCCAAAACTTAATATCCACTGAAATCACCCCTAACTATTGGGGAAATTTTGAAACTAAAATCAATCACATAATGCGTAAATCCAGCGTTCTTGCAAACTTCTTGATGTAAACTAACTTAAAAATTGAAGCTGCATTTGGTTTCTTTTACATTTTCTGTTTCTTGATATTATGTGTTTGCCTTTGAAGATGAATGCTTACTGATCCAAATACTAATTTGCCACCATAGATATGATTTGCCACACATATATAAGAATAACCAAAACTTCATATCCACTGAAATCACCCCTAACTATTGGGGAAAATTTGAAACTAAAATCAATCACATAATGTGTAAATTCAGCGTTCTTGCAAACTTCTTGATGTAAACTAACTTAAAAATTGAAGCTGCATTTAGTTTCTTTTACATTTTCTGTTTCTTGATAATATGCGTTTGCCTTTGAAGAAGCAATAATTTTTACTTTTAATGTTAAATTAACATGGAGTTGTTCAGAAATCAGAAGTAATCTATGTGCCAGTGCCAGTGCCACTTATCCTAGACTTCCACCATCAAAACTATAAAGTATGACTCGAAATTGAAGTAGCTAAGATGCTTCCTTAAATAAAAGAAGGGCAAAAAAATGAACCTGTGCTAAAATGTCCAGCTCAAAGAACTAAACTCACCACAATCTTTTCATTCAGTGTGTCCCTTTCCTCAAAAGTCTTGTCAAGCGTAATCTTACCAAGCTCACTACGCATGGTCGTTTGTGCCAGCTGAATAACAGCATAAATAGGATTCTCAACCCCATAAGAAGCCAGCTTAGGATCCACAATCTGCTCTCCAAAAAAAGAAAGAAAGAAAGAAAATCAAGCCACAAACCACTGAGAAAGAAAAGGCAAAAACTGAAATTAGAGAGACAACGATGGAAACCTTGACATAAAGCACACCATCGATGAGAATGGTGACGTTATCTTTGGTAATAGCAGACTGGTCGGGAATGTTTATGGCTTCTTCCTTAAGCGAATGCACATAAGCAATTCGATCGACGAAAGGGATCAAGAAATGGATTCCAGAGGGAAGAGTCTTAACGTACTTGCCGAATCGCTCGATTACAAACGCCTTCTTCTCCGGCACAATCCGAATCCCCCAGTTAACCGGAGGAATAATCTCATAATTCCTGATTAACAAATCAAAATTAATAAAACTCGAAGCTTCTTTTCAAAGAAATCCAATAGCAATGAAATTAACCTGGAAATGGGATCGCGACCGGTGCGGAGATGGCGGAGGGAGGAGAGTTGAGAGGGAAGCGAAGGGGTGTGGTGGGGAGTAGTGCGCGATGCTAATGAGTGGCAGAAACAACGCGCCGCAGTTCTCACTGAAGTGATTTTTCCAATGCTCGCCATGTTCATGCTTTGGACTTGTCTGCAACTGCAACTACAACTACAGCCCCTCCTTCTTTCGTGTTCATCAATTTTCTCTGACTTCCATTTTGCTTTTACTAAAGCCCTAGTTAAACCTCTTCCATCTCATTTTTTATTTTTCGCCACAATTTATTTTGTTAATCCCATTGGTAAAAATAACAAGTCGTGAATTTTTCATACATACTCGTATATTTTACAATTTTTTCACACCTATTTCTTTTTTTTTCTTTATCATCATATAATTATCACATTTTTTACATGTTTTTTTATTTTTAAATTAGATACTCGTAATATTTTTGTAATCTCAAATAATTTTTAAATACTCCTACTTTTAAGTCATATTTTTAAATTTTATATACTGTTTAAAATACTCATTTTTATTATTTAAATTAACAATTTGGTTGAGACAAACTTTTATATTTTCATATCTTTCTTACAAAATTACAAAATATTAATTAGGACTAATCATAAAACATCCTAGGTAAAAAACACATTTAAATGTTCCTTTATACAAAAAAAAATATTAAATTACTAAAGACAATGCTTGTACAAGTTTATTTATATTTTTACAGAAGTAAAATTTGAAGAAATCTATGAAAGTGATTATTATTATTACAATTTAAATTTTTAATTTATAAAAAATTGAGAAATAAACACAGGCAAATTTCAATTTTTTTTGTGTTGCTTACTTGAAGTTAAATGAACCCTTTTGATTTATTGATTTAATTTCAATTGTTGTAATATTTTATCTTGTTATGTGATGAAAGTTGGGTACTCTTCATTTATAAAAAAAAAAACCTAGAAATGGATAAAAAGAAAAGTCCATAAAAGTGCATTAGCAACAAGAACTTGTTGTTTCCTTATTATAGAAAGTTAATATAGCAATCATACATTTATTTTTCTCCTCAAATGGCCTATAGATAGACCATTTTGTTAGCCAAAGCTTTATATAGCTATTGCTTTACATGGTGTTTTCAATGAAAACAACTAGATAATTTGCAAGAAACACAATCTCATGAGTAAAAATGACTATTGTTTTATTATTCCAGACATTTTTTTTTGTTAAGTAAAGGGAAGTGAATTAATATAGAGTACAAGGGGTAATCCAACCCATTACAAGGGTACATATAATGCATAAACACAATAACACATAAACAACAAAAAAATCATAAGCAAACAAAGCCCTTCAAAAAATCTCAAAACCAAACAAAGAAATAATACACAACTAAAACCCAAAAATAACCCAATAACCGATGCGTGAAATTGAAAAGCTTGTATAGAAGCTGCTCCGACAAGTGAATTAAATACCAACATCTAACTTGCAACATGAGGCACCAAGGTGGACCAAGGTATACTAGCCAAGTGTAAAAGACAAAGTATAATGAACCACCATTGAGAAACAAGATAAACCAAGTAGAATGAACCACCATACTAACATGAGATAAGAAAACGGTCCCATAAACCACAAATACGTAGAAACCATAGGAAACACTAGAAGGGGGTTGAATAGTGTTTTAAATGTTTAAACAGATTTTCTTGAAAATCTTTTCACAAATTGAGTTTTCACACAAATTATAAAGCAACTTTCTGAAACTGGAGAATGTACTTGCTGAAAATATTTTCAGCATTCACAAAAACTGATTTTTTAAACTATTTTTGAAACGTATAGTTGAAAGCTTATGTTTAAACAGTTTAAATCACCAATATCCTAACCCTTCTTGTTAGATAAAACAGCAGTTAATAAGAGATAAGGGTTGAGAAGACTTAGCCAAGAATTTATCCTGGTTCACCCACTAACTCAGTGAGCTACATCCAGTCCCAGTGCAACACGCAACTGGATTTTCACTATCTGATCATATACAAGTATTCTTTGACCCCAGCCTCTTCAGGCTAAACACCCAAGTATTGTTTGAACACACAACCTCTCCAGGCTAACAACCCAAGTATTGTTTGGACACAGCCTCTCCAGGCTAAAACATAAACTGTTTAAAGGATGAAGTTTAAACACACAAACTACACAAGTTCTGAGCCTAAACATGGTAACTTGTACAGATAATTGAGTTACACTCAGGATAAGGAATTTAGTGTGTTACAAATGAAGTGAAATGAATACAGAGAATAAAATGAGCAACACTTCAGCAAGTTTGTTATCAAAGTCTTCTATGTAACGTCCTAAATTTTATTAGGATAAATATTAATTAAATTAAAGAGACTAATTTAGAAAATAATTAATTTAATGGGAAATAAATAATAGGAGTGTCATTATTATTAGTTTCGTAAAAGTAATTTTAATTGAAAAGAGAATAAGGGGGTGAGAGTGGCCCAAGCCCATTAAGCGTTTAAGTATTTAAATAGGGAAAGGGTACCAATTCACCCTAATCCTTATTTTTCAAATCGTCGGAGAGCGAAGAGCCAAGGAGGGGAGAAACTACATCTCAAGAGGAGATTGCTGAGTGATCGAGAATCAAGAACCAAGAGTCAAGATTGTTGCAGTTTGATCTTCGCTTAAGGTACGGTGGGGAAGAGGGTGCTGCTTGTATATGCATGTAGGGGTGAATGGGTAGTGAGAATAACCTTTAAAGATTAATAATTGAAATCAATATGTGAATATGTGTTGTTTTGTGATGAAAACTATGGATTGTTGATTGTTGTATGATTCTTGATGAATCTTGAGTGGATTGAATGAAAATAATGAGAACAGTGAAAATGGGTTAAACTAGGGTTTAGAGATAAAGAACCATAATTTATTAGATGTTAAATTTATTGGAAATTATAGGAATGATTGTTGATTTTAGTGAATTTAATCGGTAAAAACGAGTTTAATTGAATTAGGAACTTGAGGAATTAAGTAGGGATTGAAGAAGAGGGTAGAGGAAAGTCATTCCCGTTTTTACACAGAGCTGCGAATGTAAAATAGCGACTGTGGATTCGTTCACCGTTGGATCGAGCTGACATTTTAACAGCTGGTTTGGAACACATGGTTCTTCATTCTGAACGGTTGGATCGTTGATACGAGGTCTAGGTTAGGATATATTTAGTTCGCACTAGAGGAAAGTTATTCCCGTTTTTAGATATAGCTGCGACTGTAAAATAGTGACTGCAGATTCGTTAACCGTTGGATCGGGCTGAAATTTTAACAGCTGGTTTGGAACACCCGGTTTTTCATTCTGAACGGTTGGATCATTGATATGAAGTCTAGGTTGAGAGATATTTAGTTCGCACTGTAGCTGTAGATTTGGATTGATGAAATTGAGTTGGATGTTTATTGTTTTGTGGATTGCTTGATTAATTAGATGTTTAGAGTATAATGATTGTGGATGCTTTAGGATGATGATGATTAATGATATTTGATGATGAATATGATGATGTATATGATGATTGATGATGAATATGATGAGGTATAATGATGATATTGATGATGAGTGTGATAATAATGATGTTAATGATGATAATGTATGTCACTTTATGATAATGATGTTGATGATGGTGTATGTCACTTGATGATAATGATGTTAATGATGTATGATGATGATGTTGATGATGAGTGTGTGTCACTTGATTATAAAGATGATGTTTAATAATGAGTGTATGTCACTTGATGATGATGTTAATGACGTATGATGATGATGTTGATGATGAGTGTGTGTCACTTGATTATAAAGATGATGTTTAATAATGAGTGTATGTCACTTGATGATGATGTTAATGATGTATGATGATGATGTTGATGATGGGTGTGTGTCACTTGATTATAAAAATGATGTTTAATAATGAGCATATGAGTGAATGATGATGATGATAAGTGTAGATCACTTTATTATGATGATGTTTGATGATGAACATGAGTGAATGATGATGATGATAAGTGTATATCACTTTATAATGATGATGTTTGATGATGAGCATGTTAATGCATGATAATGATGATTTATGATGATGGTGTATGTCACCTTTTGATGATGATGTTATCTAAGTTGTGCGGGCCCATAGAGGGGGTACAACTCAGGGGATCAAGATGGGGCGTTCGATGCACGGGCCCATAGAGGGGGTGCAACCTAGGAGTGATTGTACGGGCCCATAGAGGGGGTACAACCTAGGGTCGAATGTCGTTGTGCAGGCCCATAGAGGGGGTACAACCTATCGGATAGTGTGTGGTAACACCGGTAGACCACCTTGGTACTAACTAGAGTGATTGACGAGGTGCGCCCATTGTGTGGAGTTCCAAGTCATGATCTTTGGGTAGATGATGAGAGGAGTATTGATGTTTGATGATAATGAGTATGATGATATATGAATGATGTCTGATGATAATGAGTATGATGATATATGAATGATGTCTGATGATAATGAGTATGATGATATATGAATGATGTCTGATGATAATGAGTATGATATTATATGAATGATGTCTGATGATAATGAGTATAATGATATATGAATGATGATATGATGGTAATGAGTATGATGATATATGAATGATGTCTGATGATAATGAATATGATGATATATGGATGATGTTATGATGATATATGAATGAGATTATGATGATGATGAGCTTGGTGAATGTATAATGGATAGATTTATGTGTTGTGAATAGGAATGAGGGCATGACATGTATATGTTGATATAGAAGATTGATTATATGTTGAGTTTTAGATGAATGTTATTGATTGGTGATTTTAATATATTGATGGTATGATGTAATGATGTTGTGGGTGAGGATGGGTATTCTCTATGTGTATGTATGGGTAGTATTCCTTTTCCTTACCGTATTCTGTGGATATATTTTATAGGTGTTGATGAGGACACAACTGGTGTCAATTATGAATAAAAAGGTATGCTCTGATAGATGTGACATCAGGGTGTGCTTGGGGGTTTTACCATGTTTCTAGATTAGAAGTATCTTTATGAACTTCTGGATGCCTTGTATGGCAGGAGATTATTAATTGTTTTTATTTCTAAGGAGATTTCCGTTGTTTATAATTGATTTATATTTTGAGTTTGAGTTGATTTAATAAAGTTGTTTTCAAACTATGAGATTTATCATAAGAGTGATTGTGGACCTTTTTACCTAACGTGGGACTTTCCTTTTTCTAAACTGTAATTTCTTTAATATATAAGAGTATGGGGTAGAAGGGTGTCACATTCTCTCTCTTTCTTTTGCATGATTCTTGTATTTATAGAGAAGGGGATCTGTAGACTCGTTAGAGATCCTTAGAAACCCGTTGTCTAATAGCTTCTTTCCGTTGAGAAACAAAACAGAGGTAGCTTGTAGCAGCAGATGAAGCAGAGTAGGTAGCAGCAACGTTGACTCTACTTACCGGTACAATGTACTTTTCTGCAAAGAGACTTTCCCTTTTGGTGAACGGATTTGAAATGCGTATAGAGGATTTCTCTTGTTGTCTTTCCAAACTAGAGAACTTGCAGATAAACTTGACTTTGTGTAGAAAACTTATGCTTCATTCCTTGATATCAGAAGGTTGATGCTCTTCAGAAGGTTGTTCCACTTCAGAGGGTTGGACCTTCAGAGAGTTGCCTTACTTCGGAAGGTTGTAAACTCAGTTCAGTTTCGGAAGGTTGCTTCTTTACAGAAAATTACTGAAATATAGAAAGAATGCACCCATAAGCAGAATCTGTTCTTTTGATATGATGGATACAAATTTGTTGATCATTAAAACTTTTAGGGTAAAGAAACTTAAAACATTATTAATCACTTAATAATATTTTGAGACTCAACATTCTCCCCCTTTTTAATGATGACAAATTTGCTTAAGAACTTGTCAAATATCTGAAAGGAATTGGAAAGATATAAGTTTAGAATTTTCTCCCTCTATTTCAGATACTTGGACATAATGCCTTGCTTATGCCTTGCTCCCCCTGAATCACATAATTCTTCTGAACAACACTTTAACTTCAGATTTTGTTAGTTGCTTAATACTCCCCCTTTTGTCACCAATCAAAAGGGTTGACAAAGCATACTGAAGAAGTGGATATGTAATCTAAAAGAATAGATTCAGGAGAACACTTGTGCAGATCAACACTTTCAGTAAATGCAATTCAGTAATTTTACTTTTCAGAAAGTGTTAAAATGTGCAAACTTTTTCTGATAAATTTGAATCTATCTTCAGCAAGAGGTTTAGTAAATATATCAACCCATTGGTGCTCTGTGTCAATGAACTGTATATCAATAATCCCTTTCTGAACATAATCTCTTATGAAATGATGTTTTATTTCAATATGCTTTGCTCCTGAATGCTGAATTGGATTCTTAGAAAGGTTGATTGTACTAGTGTCATCACAAAAGACAGGAATTGATTTAACAGATATATTAAAGTCTTTTAGTTGATATTTTACCCAAAGCAGTTGTGAACAACAGCATGCAGTAGCAATGTATTCAGCTTCAGCAGTTGAAAGAGCTATTGTGCTTTATCTTTTGCTTGCCCAACTGACCAGGTTGTTTCCAATGAAGTGGCAGCCTCCACTGGTTGATTTCCTTTCAACTCTATCTCCAGCAAAATCAACATCACAATATCCTACTAACCTACAATCCTTTCTCTTCTTATAGCATAGACCAAGATTAGTAGTACCTTTCAAATATCTGAAAATCCTCTTTACGGCTTTGTAATGAGTTATTCTTGGATTAGATTGAAATCTTTCACACAGGAACACACTGAACATAATGTCAGGTCTGCTTGCTATAAGATACAATAAGGATCCAATCATTCCTCTATACAAAGTTGAATCAACACACTCTTCCCCTTCATCTTTGCTTAAAATAGCAGAGGGATGCATTGGAGTTTACATAGGCTTGCAATCATTCATATTAAACTTCTTAAGCATTTCCTTAGTATGTTTTTCTTGATGGATCCATATATAGTCAGGATCTTGCTTAATTTGAAGTCCCAAGAAAAAATTTAGTTCTCCCATTAAACTCATTTCAAATTCAGATTGCATAAGCTTAGAAAACTCAGTGCATAGGCAAGAATTTGTTGATCCAAAAATAATGTCATCAACATATATCTGGACAAGTATCAAATCTTTGTTAGACATCTTTCTAAAAAGAGTTGTATCAACTTTTCCTCTTTCAAAACCATTTTTAATGAGAAAATTGCTCAGTCTTTCATACCAAGCTCTGGGAGCTTGTTTTAAACCATACAAAGCCTTTTTGAGTTTGAAAACATGGTCTGGAAAAGTTAAGTTTTCAAAACCAGGGGGTTGTCTAACAAACACTTTTTCCTCAATGAAACCATTTAGGAAGGCACTCTTTACATCCATTTGATATAGTTTGATATCATTATTTGTTGCATAGGCTAATAAAATTCTAATTGCTTCTAGCCTAGCTACTGGAGCAAAAGTTTCAGTAAAATAAATACCTTCTTGTTGATTGTAACCTTGGGCAACAAGTATGGCTTTGTTCCTCACAACTTGACCATCTTCAGAGAGTTTGTTTCTGAACAATCATTTGGTTCCTATAATAGTTTTCCCATGGGGTTTAGGAACAAGAGTCGAAACATCACTCCTAGCAAATTGATTAAGCTCCTTTTGCATGGCTAGGATCCACCCTTCATCATGCAGAGCTTCCTCAATATTCTTTGGCTCAATTTCAAAAAGGAAGGAAAGATTGTTAACTTCTCTAAGTCTCGATCTTGTTCTGACACCTTCTGATGTTTCACCAATGATTTGCTCTCGAGGATGATGAGTTCTGTATCTCCACTCACGACTTTGAGGGAATACATGCTCATTCTGAGACTCAACATTAGCTCTCTAATGAGGATCAGTTTCAGCAGGTTGCACAGTTGACTTTTCAGCAGGTACTTCATAGGGTCCTTCAGCAGGTGTTTCATTCTTGACCTCTGGAATCTCTGAAGTAGGGTTTAGCTCCATACCTGCAAAATCATCTTCAAGATCTGATAGTTCCCTATCAATTTCTTTAGCATCATTAAATCTAACATGAATGGTTTCTTCAACAGTTAGGGTTCAAGAGTTGTAAACTCTATAAGCCTTATAGGTTTCTGAATAACCAATAAAGAATCCCTTGTCAGATTTAGCATCAAATTTTCCAAGATCATCTTTGGTATTAAGTATGAAACACTCACAGCCAAAGATGTGAAAATAAGAGATGTTGGGCTTTCTTCCTCTCCACAGTTCATATGGAGTCTTTTTTAAAATTGGTCTTACCAAAATTCTGTTTTGGATATAGCAAGCTGTGTGAACAGCCTCTGCCCAGAATGACCTTGGAAGATTGCTTGAAATGAGCATGGTTCTACCCATCTCCTGCAAGCTTCTGTTCTTTCTCTCAACAACCCCATTTTGTTGAGGTATTCTAGCCACTGAGAAATTGTGATAGATCTCATTCTCATCACAGAACATGCTGAAGCTTGAGTTTTCAAACTCACCTCCATGATCACTTCTAATGGTAGATATGCAAAATCCTTTCTCATTTTGCACCCTTTTACAAAATTTTGTGAAATTCTCAAAGGTCACATCCTTGCTTTTGAGAAAAATAACCCATGTGAATCTAGAATAGTCATCAACAATAACCAAACCATACTTTTTACCAGCAAGACTTTCTGTTCTTGTAGGACCAACCAAATCAATGTGAATAAGTTCTAAAGGTCTTGAGGTAGAAACAACATTTATACTTTTAAAAGAGCTTCTTGTTTGTTTCCACTTTAAACAGTTTTCATATAAAATGTCAGATTTGAAGGAAAGCTTGGGTAATCCTTTTACAAAGTTGTGCTTTGTAAGCTTTGAGATTAACTTCAAGCTGGCATGCCCAAGTTTCTGATGCCAAAACTGTTTTTCATATTTCACAAAAATAAGACAGGTCACATTTTGATAAGCAAGGTCCTCAAGATCAATTTTATACACATTGTTGTGTTTCTTGGCAGTAAAAATGATTTGATCAGAGAAGTCTCTGACTATGCAACCATCCTTGGTGAAGGATACAACAAAACCACTGTCACATAATTGACTTATGCTCAGCAGGTTGTGTTGAAGACCTTTAACAAAGAGAACATTATGAATCACAGAGAGAGAAGATATACCTACTGAACCAATACCTGTGATTCTGCCTTTCTGGTCTCCCCCAAAAGTGACCACTCCACCATCTTTTAGTTTAAGGTCTTGGAACAAAGACCTTTCTCCTATCATGTGTCGCGAGCAACCACTGTCCAGGTACCATCTGTGGCGTCTCCTTTGTCCTGTTAAATACATCTCTGATTCTGAGCTTTCTGAAGAAGGAAGGCTAGCCATCAAGCATAGATTAGCTTCTTCAGTAGCTTCATCCTCCTCTTCAGAAGTTGAGTCATCTATATGTTCCCATGTGGCCATAAAGCTCTTCTTCTTCCTTGGGAATTTCTTCTTCTTGAAAGAGAGCTTCTTAAGCTTAGAGCAGTCAGCTTTCATATGGTCAGGCTGTCTGCACTCATAACAGATTATTTTGTCAAAAGAAAATGTTTCTTTACCTGACTTACCTATCTTACTGTCTGATGAGGATTGCCTTTTGAATTTTTCTTTCTTCTAAAGCATCTTCTTTATCTTCTTACTCGGAAGAGCAAGGTCATCATCATCATTAGAGTTGTCTTCTGAGTCTTCAGAACCTTCTGAGGACTCCTCAACTTTTAAGGCCTTCTGTGCACCAGACCTTTGGCAGTTTGGACTTGGAATTCAGGGCAAGTGACTTCTTTTTGGGAGCATCTTCGCCAAGATCCAGCTCATAGACTTTGAGGGATCCCAGAAGTTCCTCCATTCTTAAGGTGTTGAGGTCCTTTGCCTCTTGAATGGTAGTAACTTTGGGCCTCCAAATCTTTGGTAGACTTCTAAGGATTTTGCGATTATTATCACCTGAATCATAGATCTTTCCAAGAGATTTGAGTCTATTAGTAATGGTCTGGAATCTTCCAAACATCTGATCAATAGATTCAGATTCATGCATTTTGAACATCTCGTACTGATGTACAAGCATGCTGATTTTTGGACTGCTTTACGTTGTCAGTTCCCTCATGGGCAGCAGCTAAAGTATCCCAGATTTCTTTGGCAGAAGAGCAGCCATGCACCTTCTCATATTCTGATTTACTCAATGAGCAGACTAGATAGAGTTTTGCTTTGGCATTAAGCTTTACACGAGCCTTCTTATCACCAGTCCATTTTGACCTGGGAATGGGCACACCATTGTTGGTAGGAACATAATCACCATCTGTGACCACGTCCCATAGATCTATGTTGTTGCTTTCTATAAAGAGCTTCATACGATCTCTCCAGTAATGGTAGTCAGAGCCATTGAAAGCTGGGGGCCTAGAGACTGAAGCACCTTCAACAATGTAGTGTGGGTTGCTTGTTGAGGTTTCCATCTGGATCTTCTTTCCTCAACACTTGTTAGATGCTCAACCCGAGGTTGAGCTCTAATACCAATTGTAGAAACAACAGGAAACACTAGAAGGGGGTTGAATAGTGTTTTAAATGTTTGAACAGATTTTCTTGGAAACCTTTTCACAAACTGAGTTTTCACACAAATTATAAGCAACTTTCTAAAACTGGAGAATGTACTTGCTGAAAATATTTTCAGCAGGTTCACAAAAACTGATTTCTAAAACTGTTTTTGAAACATATAGTTGAAAGCTTATGTTTAAACAGTTTAAATCACCAATATCCTAACCCTTCTTGTTAGATAAAACAGCAGTTAATAAGAGATAAGGGTTGAGAAGACTTAGCCAAGAATTTATCCCGGTTCACCCACTAACTCAGTGAGCTACATCCAGTCCCAGTGCAACACGCAACTGGATTTTCACTATCTGATCATATACAAGTATTCTTTGACCCCAGCCTCTTCAGGCTAAACACCCAAGTATTGTTTGAACACACAACCTCTCCAGGCTAACAACCCAAGTATTGTTTGGACACAGCCTCTCCAGGCTAAAACAGAAACTGTTTAAAGGATTAAGTTTAAACACACAAACTACACAAGTTCTGAGCCTAAACAAGGAAACTTGTACAGATAACTGAGTTACACTCAGGATAAGGAATTTAGTGTGTACAAATGAAGTGAAATGAATACAAAGAATAAAATGAGCAGCACTTCAGCAAGTTTGTTATCAAAGTCTTCTCTCTCCCTCTCTCTCTTTCTTCTGCACGATTCTTGTATTTATAGAGAAGGGGATCTGTAGACCCGTTAGAGATCCTTAAAAACCTGTTGTCTAATAGCTTCTTTCTGTTGAGAAACAAAACAGAGGTAGCTTGTAGCAGTAGATGAAGCAGAGTAGGTAGCAGCAGCGCTGACTCTACTTATTGGTATAGTGTACTTTTATGCAAAGAGACTTTCTCTTTTGGTGAACAGATTTGAAATGCGTACAAAGGATTTCTCTTGTTGTCTTTCCAAACTACAGAACTTGCAGATAAAGCTTGTACGAGACTCTGATCTTCAAAGGTATCAAGAAAACTTGACTTTGTGTAGAAAACTGATGTTTCGTTCCTTGATAACAGAAGGTTGATACTCTTCAAAAGGTTGATACTCTTCAGAAGGTTGTTCCACTTCAGAGTGTTGGACCTTCAGAGAGTTGCCTTCCTTCGGAAGGTTGTAAACTCAGTTCAGTTTCGGAAGGTTGCTTCTTTACAGAAAATTACTGAAATATAGAAAGAATGCACCCATAAGCAGAATCTGTTCTTTTGATATGATGGATATAAATTTGTTGCTCATTAAAACTTTTAGGGTAAAGAGACATAAAACATTATTAATCACTTAATAATATTTTGAGACTCAACAAAATACACCATAAGATAAGAGCAATAGCAGAAAATAGCACCAACAATGAGTAACCAACACAACATAATTCCAGTTACAGTACAAAATTGCCCCTACAATAAGTTAACTCCAAAGCCAAAACATAACAAGTCACCAATAAAAACTAATATTGTAGCATATTAATTCCTCAATCACCCAATAACAATCACAAAAGACCAGTATATTACACTAGCAGGTCAAAATAATCCGGATTTGCTGCAGTCATCATTTGGTGCATTAGCAGTCTAGGGGTGTCCATATCCAATCCAATCCAATGCAAACCGAAAAACCGAATCAAACCGAAATCCAAAAAAACCGCAAACAGCAAAAACCGAATTTTTTTTATTAGATTGGATTGGATTGATTTTCGAATCCTATGTTGAAAACCAATCCAATCCAATCCAAACCGAACTTATATATACATATATTATTACTTATAAAATAATGATATATTTATACTTGTATACATATAAATTTATAAAAATATGTATACTAATATATTTTTTATGATTTTATTATCTAATATCATGTTAATACTTAATATTTCTATAAAAATATCAAAATAAAACTAATTTTAAATAAATTTTCATGTCTCATGTCATTTTTTTATATAATTTTATATTAAATTTAATAAATATAAGTTCTAATAAGAAAATGTTTACTATTACTTCATTATTTTATCAATTTATCAAATATTTATTGTTGCTTTAAAAAACCGAAAACCGGTCCAATCCAATTTAAATTGGATTGGATTTGAAAAAATATCAAAAACCGATCGGAAGATGAAATGATAAAACCGCAATGATCGGATTGGATGGTTTTTTTTTGCCTCAAAACCGATCCAAACCGAACCGCGAACACCCCTAATTCGCACAATCAGCAAATTTGGACCTCCCATCGAACGGTTCAAATTTCAGAATGGTTTTTAAATATGAGTTAATCATTTCAACATCAAAATCGTCAGATTTTGATCGAACGGCTCAGATTTATTGACTGCGTAAATGCACCAAAATGGTGACTACAGCAAATCCGGGCCCTAGGTCAAATAACCAATGCATCAGAGAAGCCCCAAAATTGTTTGCAAAAAATGGAGAGATAACAACTGCAATGGAATAAAACTGTCAAGAGCTTAATCAACCAAGAAACCAAAATATAGCCAGTGTTCTTAGTCATAAAGTGAAATTAAGACATGATGAAGGTAAGGAATACCAAGCTGCAAAGTTATAAGGAAATGATGGATCCTTAGCCTTTATCCAATTCCAAGATCAAATTTTAATTAGATCCAGCAAGTCAGCAGACATTATCATCTTTTGTGACAAAATTGTCTCATTTCTAGAAAGCCAAAGAAATCACATTGTAGCCATCCAAATTGCCCCATTTGATACATTGTTAAGATTTGCTCGAATTTTATTTAATTTGTTGCATTTTAACTATGAATTATTTATGCACCATTACTTGATCAAATACTTTTATTTTTGAAATGTGTGATTGGCCCAATTTGCTAATAAAGTTGTTATATGTATTCAAAGTGATATATTTATACTTAGCACATCACGACTTATATTTCTTTAATACTCTTTATCATGATTAATTGGATATGAGAAGTTTGGTTTTATGTTACATGACTCCCATTCACATCATAAAATGAGTATTGCATTTGGGGCCATATGATATTCAGATATTAGTTAATTTTTTTGCCTAAAAAATGCATAAGTGGGTGTGTTGATCCTCGAGGGGGCCAACTAGCTAGTTGGAATAAAGTACGTTAGAATTCCACAAGTGCCGAGAGATATGGATGCATGACAAGTTATAAGAGTCTTGTTAGTGTATGGATACATGGAAGAAGTGCCTTAATGAGCCAGAAAATTTGACAAGCAAAACCAAGATAGACTTCTTGGTTGAGGAAGACCCTTTGCAAAGTCTCCTTGCTAGGGGAGCATGATTGATGAATTATCTAAATGAATCATGCTTGAGTACTTTTCATAGATATCTAAACCAATTTTGTGAATAATAAGTTATTTTATAAACGAATTATGTTACAAAATATTTAAGGCAATATCATCATAGATTATAGGTAGTAGAATATATATAGATATTAAAGTCATGATGATAGAAAAGAATTAGAATAAATAAAAGCTTTAAATCCAGTAATAGATATTGGAACTTAGTCATCATAAATAAGAAATTGAAACAAGTTAGTCTCACCAAATCGAGAATAGTCGTATTTAGACATAATCTAGAATTAATAAAATAAAAATAAAAGATATATTAAAAAGGTAGTATCAAGGAGCTATCATTTATTCTTTTTCACAGGTCAAACACGAAAAAAAAGAAATAAAAAGAAAAGGGAAGAAAATTTTGGGTTATTAACTATATATAATCTTTAAAGTTTAATTTACTAGCCAATCAATAAAACCATTTCATAAGAAAAACTCGATGATAATAATAATAATAATAATAATAATAATAATAATAATAATAATAATAATAATAATAATAATAATAATAATAATTTTTTTTACAAATAAAACTAAATAAAAAAATCACACGATGAAAAAAAAAGGAACCTCCCTTCTTCATTATGCTAAATAAAGATCTTAATCATTGTATGTTCCACACAAGCAGAAATCATAACCTCATTTTTCCTTAGGCTTTGTTTGTGAGTCCCTATTCTGTGGGAAGGAAGGGGAACCGTGGGCTGCTAAAATACCTTCGCATGTTTGAGAGTTTTAAAAAATGAGGGGAATTAAGGTTTTTTTTTGGGAAATTTGAAACTCTCCAAACCTCCCCCCTCGAAAGCCTTATTTTTTAGTCCCTCGTCTCCTGTATTGGAATGTTTTGAGGGAAAATATGTAAAATGTCATGTTTACCCTTATTAGTTTTAGAAAATTACTTTGTTACTTTTTTCTCTCCGTTACTCTCTGAAGTCTGAACCTCTCCTTCTCTCTCGATCAAGATCTTTGAGGAACCCCAATTTCTTTGAGCAAAATTTTCAAGCCCTAATCTCTTGATCATACTCAAATCCTGTCGTAAAACTTAAATTAGGAAGTTTATCTTTGTTGTTTGGTATTCCTAGAATAGTATTAATGGTTTTAGGCATGAGTGGCATAAGCAAGAAATATGGGCGACAAACCTATTTAATAGGCATCATGATTTTCTTTTGGCATTTGAAAAGGCAAACATTTTGCCTATAAATACTTGTAACAACTCATTTGAAAGATAAGCAGCAAAAAGAAACAAAGAGAGATTAAAAGAGAACAAAGTGCTGCCAACTTCTATTTTCTGCCTTCTTGTTGCCAACAAATTGGCATCAGAGCTTGTGTGTGTGAGGTGAGCGTGAGAGAACCTACCAGCCTCAAGAGAGAGCGCCGCGGTGTGCGCTGGCCGAGAGAGAGAGGAGCGACCGAGAGTTTTGTGAGGTGTGTGAGTTGAGTGTAAACACTTGAGAGAAATGGTAGGTCTAACCAATGGCATCCCGCTACCCAAGTTGACGAAAGGCGCCAACTATGACAACTGGAAGGTACAAATGAAGGCCCTTCTCGGCTCCCAAGATAACTGGGATGTGGTCGAGACTGGGTATGAGGAACCGGCAAACACAGATGGGTATTCAAATGCCCAGCTGAGCGCGTTGAAGGCCATTCGAGCTAAAGACAAGGCGGCTCTGTATCTGCTATACCAATCCTTCGACGAATCCAGCTTTGAGAAGATAGCCAACGCAAAATCTTCCAAAGTAGCATGGGATACACTCGAAAAAGCAAACAAAGGAGACGAACGGGTGAAGCAAGTTCGACTTCAAACCCTTAGGGGCGAGCTGGAAAACATGAGGATGAAAGAGTCTGAAAGCGTATCCGAGTTCATCACTCGGGTGGAGACCGTGGTGAACAAGCTGAATCGGAATGGTGAGAATCTTTCATCAAACTGAGTTGTTGAAAAGATTTTGAGGTCATTGACGGATGATTTCGAGAATATCGTGTGCGCAATAGAGGAGTCCAAGGACCTATCAACACTCACCCTTGAAGAGCTTGCTGGGTCCCTGGAAGCGCATGAGCAGAGAAGGAAAAACAAGAAGGGGGAACCCCTTGAACAGGTTCTCCAGGCGAAGGCGACAATAAAAGGGGAGAAGGTGCTCTATGCTCAGAATACCAGAGGCCGAGGAAGAGGCAGAGGCCAAGGTGGTAGAGGAAGAGGAGGACGAGGAAATGAGCAAGTCGGCCAACAGAACTGGCGTGGCCGAGGTCAGGCTCGGGGTGGCCGGACAAACACAAACAACATTGAATGCTATAACTGTGGGAAGTATGGGCATGTTGCCAAGGACTGTTACTCGGTAAAATGCTACAACTGTGGAAAGCTGGGTCATATTTCCAAAGATTGTAGGTCCGAGAAGAAAAAGGAGGAACCAACAATCTTCCTTGCCGAGGAAAAAGATGAAGGATTGCTGCTGGTGACAAACATTCCAGAAACTGAGGTCAAACCGAGCTGTTCTAATAACTCGGTTTGGTACTTAGACACCGACACAAGTAACCACATGTGTGGTGACGAGCGCTTATTCAAAATACTTTCAAAGGTGGAGTCTGGATCCGTTTCTTTCGGCGATGCTTCGAAAGTAGTTGTCAAAGGCCGAGGAACGATCTGGTATCAACAGAGAAATGGGCGAATCGAAGAGATCAGAGATATATACTACGTACCTGATCTCAAAAGCAACATACTGAGCATGGGACAATTAATGGAGAAGGGGTACTCGTTTCGGATGAAGGACCGAGAACTACAACTGAAGGATAAACTCGGGAGGCTCATTGCTCAGGTAGAGATGAAGAAAAATCGCATGTACAAACTTGAGCTGAAAATAGTTCAAGATAAATGCATGCAACTTGATATGGAGGATGAGGCCATGAAGTGGCATTTTCGGTTCGGTCATCTTCACTTCGGTGGGTTGACCGAGCTGGTGAAAAAGGAGATGGTGCTCGGACTGCCTAAAATGGAATTCAAAAAAAGGTTCTGTAAAGAATGTGTGATCGGGAAGCAAGTGAGGACTTCTTTCCCAAGGAGTTCTGAGTACCGAGCGAAGGAGCAACTCGGACTGATCCATACCGATTTGTGTAGGCCGATAACTCCAGAATCATTCAGTGGTAAGAGATACTTTGTCTCTTTCATTGATGATTTCTCGAGGAAGACGTGGGTTTATTTTCTGAAGGAGAAGTCAGAAGTGTTTGAAACTTTCAAGAAATTCAAAGTGATGGTGGAGAAGAAACAAGCAAAGTCGTCAAAGCAGTCCGATCTGACAAAGGAGGCGAGTTCACTTCTACTGAGTTCAACAAATACTGCGAGGAACATGGGATCAAGCGTTTCTTGACTGCCCCATATTCTCCGTAGCAAAACGGTGTAGCGGAACGAAAGAACCGAACCATTCTCGATATGGTTCGATCTATGTTGAAAGGGAAGAATATGTCGAAGAAGTTTTGGGCAGAGGCGGTGCAGTGTGCAGTCTATGTGCAAAATAGATGTCCACATGCAAAGCTAGGCGAGAAGACGCCTCAGGAGATCTGGAGTGGTATGAAGCCGAGTGTCTCTCATCTGAAGGTGTTCGGTAGCGTGGCCTATGGGCAAGTACCAAGTCAGCACAGGACAAAATTAGAAGATCGGAGCAAGAATTACATATTTATCGGGTATGATGAAAAATCTAAAGCATATAAATTGTTTGATCCTGTTAACAAGAAAATGGTGGTGAGCCGAGATGTTCACGTGGAGGAAACAAAGCAATGGTGCTGGAGTAACCCGGCCGAAGAAGAAACTAGCTCGGAAATTCTTATGCCTTCAACAGCAACAACCACCGAGTCCTCAGATGAAGAAACCGAGCCACAACAGCCCAGGATGAGAAGTCTGCAGGAAATATACGACACTACAAATGAAGTTCATGTTGTATGTCTTCTAGCCGACTCTGAAGACTTGAATTTTGAGAAAGCTGTCCAAGATGAGATGTGGAGAACAGCCATGGATGAGGAGATTGGGGCGATTGAACGCAACAAAACTTGGGAGCTGACCGACCTTCTTGAAGGAGCTCGACCCATTGGAGTAAAATGGGTGTACAAAAAGAAGATGAATGTTGAGGGAGAGGTTGAGCGTTATAAGGCTCGACTTGTGGTGAAGGGCTATAGACAAAAGGAAGGAATCGACTATGATGAAGTATTTGCTCCTGTCACGAGAATGGAGTCAATTCGACTTCTGATCTCATTAGCTGCTCAGAACCAATGGTCGATTCTACAGATGGATGTGAAGTCGGCCTTTCTAAATGGAGTGCTGAAGGAGGAGGTGTACATCGAGCAACCACTCGGGTACATGAAGAGAGGGGATGAGAAGAAGGTGCTGAGATTGAGAAAAGCCCTCTACGGGCTGAAGTAGGCTCCTCGTGCCTGGAATGAGAGAATTGACGGGTATTTCAAGAAAAATGGGTACGAGCAATGTCCATACGAGCATGTCTTGTACACAAAGAAATCAGAAAAGGATATGATGGTAGTCGCTCTCTATGTCGACGACCTCATATTCACCGGAAGCAACGCGAAGCTGATTAAGGAGTTCAAGGAGGTAATGAAGAAAGAGTTCGAGATGACAGACTTAGGCCTGATGAAATATTTTCTTGGCCTAGAAGTGAAGCAGTCGGAGGAAGGGATTTTTATATCCCAAGAGAGGTACGCGCTTGAAATTTTAAAGAAGTTTAAAATGGAGGACTGCAACCCCGGTTTCTACTCCAATGGAACCAGGCACTAAACTCTCAAAGTTTGATGGAGGAGAACGAGTTGATTCTGGGAGATATCGAAGCTTAATCGGAAGTCTGAGGTACCTCACAAGCACGAGACCCGACCTAATGTTGAGTGTTGGGATAACGAGCAGATACATGGATAATCCAAGCTACACACATTGGAAGGCCTTGAAGAGAATTCTGAGATATGTTCGAGGAACCCTATCACTTGGTCTTTTCTATTCAAAATCGGATGACTACCGACTAATGGGTTACTCGGATAGTGATTGGTGTGGTGATGTTGATGACCGGAAAAGTACTTCGGGTTATGTATTCCTACTCGGGAAAACGACTTTTACTTGGCTGTCAAAGAAGCAGCCCATTGTAACTTTGTCGACCTGCGAGGCCGAGTATGTAGCGGCCTCTTGGAGTGTGTGTCATGCAATCTGGCTTTCAAATCTACTAAGGCATCTGGGAGTGATCCGAGACAAAGGGACTGTAATCCGAGTTGATAACAAGTCGGCGACCGAGTTGGCAAAGAACCCGGTTAATCACGGAAGGAGCAAGCACATCGACGTCCGATTTCATTTCATCCGAGAACGAGTCAAAGAAGGAAAGGTCGAGCTGGAGCATGTTGAAAGCCGAGCTCAAGCCGCGGACGTATTCACCAAGCCACTGCCGACCACACTGCTGGAGAGTTGTAAAAGGCTGATTGGAATGAGAGATGGGAAGAGTATTTAAGTTTAAGGGGGAGATTTGTTGTAAAACTTAAATTAGGAAGTTTATCTTTGTTGTTTGGTATTCCTAGAATAGTATTAATGGTTTTAGGCATGAGTGACATAACCAAGAAATATGGGCGGCAAACCTATTTAATAGGCATCATGATTTTCTTTTGGCATTTGAAAAGGCAAACATTTTGCCTATAAATACCTGTAACAACTCATTTGAAAGATAAGCAGCAAAAAGAAACAAAGAGAGATTAAAAGAGAACAAAGTGCTGCCAACTTCTATTTTCTGCCTTCTTGTTGCCAACAAATCCTAGTTCATGATTATTTTTTAATCTCACTGAATCATAGTTTGTGCTCTCTCTTTCGTTCCCGATTTTATTTACCCTTGATTTGTCACTTTTAATTGGTGGCTTATTTCTCTTGTTTGTTGCAGATTTGTCACTGGATCATAGTTCATGATTATTTGAGAAAAGTTGATAAAGCATGGTTCTAATTATGGGTTTCACATCTGTTGAAGGCTTGAAGTGCATCAAGAGAAAAACGAGTGACTCTAATGTTACTATTGTGTTAATTATCTCCACATATTTATGTGACTGACACATTTGTATTGTTTGATTAGATTCCTATTACTTGTCCTGATATTCATATAAGTTATGATGAGGTATACATTATTAGGGTTAAATATGTTTTTATCCTTAAAAATATGATGAAATTTTGTTTTGGTCCCTCGTTTATTTTTTTATTGGTTTTGGTTCTCCATTTTTAAAAATCACATGTTTTTAGTCCTCCATATTAATTGTACTTCGTTAAGTAAGTTTTGCAGCTCAACTACGAATTTTCCCATGTAAAAGTTCACAAGAATTTCTTGTGATTTTTTCTCTAAAAAATTTATGTGTAGTAAATTTCTAAAAAAATTACAAATTTTTTACATAAAAATGTTGTTATAAAATTTTTTTGATTTGTTTGTAAAAAAGTCTATAGTAAATTTCTCATAAATCTTAGAATCTGAACAAAATTTTCTTTGGGTTTTGAAATCTACAGGAAAATTCGAACGAAAATCCATAGAAAAGTCTATAAGAAATATTACTACTTAATCACTTAGCGGAATATAACTAACGTCAAAGACTAAATTTATGTGATTTTAAAAAATTGAGGAGCAAAACTAATAAAAAATAAATGAGGGATTAAAACAAAATTTCGCTATATTTTGAGAGACTAAAAACATATTTAACTCGTATTATTATTTACATACTCGTTTAAAAACAAAATAATAGGTTATGAGGTATAAATTATTATTGGTGACTTTGGAAGTTAATATCTGCATCAATCAGGGAGGTGTTAGAAAAGTATTATCATTTAGACTTTCATTAAAAAGACTGACCTATCATTATTTTGACACATTGGATTGGTAATTAACACATTGGCACCATGATTAGCAAATGCTCAGGGAGGAGAGGGACGATTTATAAAAAAAAAATTAGAAATATACTTCCATTAAAAAAAATTATAGAGACCAAGCAAAACTCACCTAATTTTGCAAGGACTAAATTGTATTTTACCCAATTTCATCCTTTTTTTTTGTGATTGTCATTGTTTTTTCAAGGTCAACGATTTTCATTGGTTACTTGTTTTCAATTTGGCATTCAGAAAGCTTAACTTTCATAATGGGCATTCAGATTGGATTGAGAGTGAAAAGATCGGAGTAAACCCTTTAGATCGCTGAAAGATTTTAGATATTATCCATTATAAAAATGAAAATTATATTTTTATTTATGAAATATGAAATATTCATTCAAATTAATCTTTTTCAGATATTAAATTGATATTGAAAAGGCATGAAAAAAACTAAATTAAACAAATATTTCATTTTTTAAAGTAAAAATATAATTTGTCTCTTTTAAGGACTAATGACCAACCCTAAAATTTTTCATGAACCAAAACAGAAGTTTAACCTTACCTAAGGCACGTCCCCCAGCCAAAAGCTACTTTGTTTAGTGTCGCCGTGAGTCTATATTACCGATAAACAACATTACACTGCCATAGATATACATATATTCTTTCTCTTTTCCATATTACCAAATGTAAAAGTAAACCAGAACTTCATGTGTTTTTTTATTAGCATTATAAATTTAATTTCTATTAGTAATATTATGAAATCATTTCTCATTTATTATGAATATAGTTTATTCAAATATTCTGACAATGTAGAAGTCTCATTATTCAAATATTACAACAAATATTAATGATAATGTTATTCAAATATTGCATTTACCTAATATATAACATGATATTTTGCTCAAGTTTTTTAATGAGAAAAGCATATATTCTTGTAATGTAACCTATATGCTAGCTGCTGTTAAAAAATAGTATGATTTTGCATTACAAATTCATATATATGTTGTTCCCACAAGATAAAAATCCTAGATATCCTAGATCCGTCCCTGGCCGTGATCACATGGAGTGAAATCAACAAGGAATAGATGCTATCATTAATTGAATTGAATTGCTTCTAACTTGACTTAATAAACTACAAATGTATATTGCCGTATATTGTTTACAAGATTATGAAAATAGTCAAAATATAGCTTATATAATGAAGCCACTGCAGCTAGAATAAGTTTTTAATAGGGATAACACGGCTAATGATGCCACTGCAAAATAGTACAGAAGTAAAAACTCTACCTAAGATCCGTGCAAAAACGAAACTGAAATTATAATTAAACGAAAAGCATTTGGATTTTCTAATATTCATGTTGAGAAAAAATCAGGTAATCAGCTCCTGCGCCAATCATACAGTCCTCCTTGTTCGGGATTAAGGAAAAAACACAAAATTGAAAAGAAAAAAAAAAAAAAAACACTGGTGAAAGCTCGAATCGATGTAACTCATTTAATCACATTCAACTTTCAATTGCAATTGCACATTAACCACATTGAATCAAATACTTGAAGCTAACCATTTACCGCACTATTTAACCTCTTATTAATTCAATGAGTCAATGATCTTTTAAGTTAACCACTCATCATAAGATAGATGATGTGTATAATACCTACTGATAAAGAAGTCACCAAGAGGTAACAATGCATATAGAAGTAGGGCATGTTTGGGTGAAACGGTAAAAATACTTCTAGGTGAGAAATAATATAATGAATTAAAGAAGTCAAATGCACTTAATTTCTCCATAAGTTGAAATTAGTTACTTATGGAGAAGTTAAATGGGAGAGCTTTTGGAGTAGGTAGACTACAAAGACTAATTTCAACTTATAGAGAAGTTAAATGCATTTGACCTCTTTTGATTCATTATATTTTTTCTCACCTAGAAGTATTTCTGCATAAATCTCACTCAAACAGACTCGTAATACTTTTAAATAAGATATTGCCAAAAAGACAACTTTGATAACACAAAATTGTAAAATCCATTCTCAACGAGCTAAGAAAAACCGTCTCCAAATACTCGCCACGAAACACTAACCAATCCATACAAAAGAGAAAGCTTGAATCAAACTAAAAAACAATATGTCTGTTTTCAGTTTCACCATCTACTCTTCGAGTAAATGTTTTAAAAACCGGACCGCTAATTAAGGCACTGGTTCACGGTTCAATGGTTCAACTGTGGTTGAACTGTGGTCGAACCGATATTAATTAAATATATATTTTTAATATTATATAATATTTTAATTAATAAAATAACACAAAATTATAAGAAATTAAGATATATAAAGTTGTAAATTTGTATAAATAATCATATTATAAGGCTTATATGACAAAAAATTTAATAATAATTAATAAAATAAATAGATATTTACGTAGAAATATCAAATATATGTCTTTATTTATCTTAAAAATAGTTTAGATTAAATAAAAAATAAATAAAAAAATAGAATTTTTTAAAAAGACCAGTTCAAACCGATTTTTACCGGTCTTCACCAGTTTTCGACCGGTTCTCACCGGTTCTAAAATCTACCAATTTTTTGGATTAAACAGACCGATTACCAGGCCAAATTTCGGTCGAACTGATCGGTCCAGTCCGATTTTTAAATCTATGCTTCAAGTTTTGTTCCCTTCTCGCTAACATAAATACCATCAAGAAACTTCCGAATATCCTTATTTTTAACATGGCATTTCTGTTTAAGAAAATAAAGCAAAATAAAAAAATGCAATTAAAATCTAAGCAATAACAAAATTGGACAATGTTAGTGCAAATTGCATGTGTAGAGAGAAATATGGTAATTGTGATTGTGATTATAAATTTATAATCTGCAAATATTTGTCGCTTTGACCTTTTAATGTGCCATATATATTGGAAGTTCGGTTTTAGTTACTAACAGCTTTAAATACAAATACAAAGCACTGTAACAAAAAACAAGGTTAACCTCCATACAGCTCCTTGATCTATTACAAATCTGAATTATATAATGATTATCAAATAGATTAACATGGTCCGGACCCACGTTGTGGTGATTATGAATTTGTGGTATTGGTTTGATTGTGCTGAGAGGAAAAGTTGGTGGACACATTCATTTTGGTGATGATGGAAGCTACAAATTACCAAAGATATCTAATCTGCAGATCAAGTTGCTTGTAGTGGCATGTTATGTTAGGGTGTGGTGGCCAAGCTTTCGTTTTTCCTAAATTCTATTTATTTTCATAAATATGATTCAGTATTTTACAGGTAAATTGATGGAATCCTATTTATCCTTGCTTCAGAATTAGTACTCAGTTTTCTTTCAGAGAAAAAAAAATGAATCAGTTTGACCATAACATACTTCCAGTAAATAAAAGCACTTTTTCAAGTACTTGTGAATTGTGATGTTATTTTGGCCAGGAACTAAAAATGCTCTGCTACTGCAATCGAAACTTTTTTTTAAGAGAACAGGAAAGCAGAAGATAAAATTTAATATTCATTTTATAAGTGATATTATAAAATGACATTAATATGATTCTTAAAAAAATGTTTAATTCAATTTATTAATCACTATAAGTGATATTAATCTGATCTTCTTAAAATGTTTAACATTAACACTTCAAGAATACAATTGGCATTAATGTAATCTATCAATCATATATATAAAGACTTTCATAAAAAAAAAAAAAAATCACATATATAATCATGGCAGTCCCTAAATTAAAGATTTCATATCCACCCCAAAAACAATTAAAGATTTCATTATCAATGTTCTTGCATTCTGTACACGAAAGGACAATCTTTATGCCACTTTTAATCACTTATAAGTCATAACTGAATTAATGTAAAGTTTTTTGAAGGATTAAATTGATGTTACTTATATCTTTGAGATAGAAATTGGTGTTTACTCAAGAATAAATTGAATTCTCTCTCTCTCTCTCTCTCTCTCTCTCTCTCTATTAATAATAATTGTAAAACAATCAAACTACTACTATTTACATGAGCAATTTCTGCTACTATATGAAAACTGCAAGGCAACCAATCAAGTCCTTAATTCCATGGCCTTATTGTCATAATCACATGTCATGCTTATACCTTCCTATGCCTAAGATAGAAACTAAACCCTCTTTTCCCGATATCGTTTTAAATTTAAAAGAAAGTTCTACTTGTCAAATACTATATATTGTTAATTGTAAGTACATATGTACATAATTAGCACAAAGAAAGTACCTAAAATGTTCTGCAAGCGTATAATTCAATTTCGAATGCTTTCCTAATCCATTTTGAAGAAAATACATACTCATTTCGTTTTAACTTCTTTAATTTGAGTGCTTATATATAAATGTTGTAATAAACTATGTGAATGGTTGATTTCATCAATTGCAGGATAACACTTGCCATGGGACTGTTCTATTATGGTCTGAGAGACACCTCAGCTACCTACTCTGTCAACTTCCTCAACTTGATTCCTGTTTTCACCCTCATTTTCTCTATTATATGCAGGTATATATATATATATATATATATATATATATATATATAGCTATAAAGACCAATTACTAGCTTTATTAACATAACTATACATAATTAACCTGAATTATGGCAGAATTGAGAGGGTGTGGCTGCAAACATGGATGAGTAAATTGAAGACAGTGGGAGCAATTTTGTGTGTTGGGGGAGCATTAACAATTAGTCTATACAAGGGGAAGGATTTTCATGTTGGTCAAAGTAGTCATCACATTCAGAGTATTGATGAGGCATCCAAAATCCACATGTTTCGTGGCACTATCTTTTTGGTTTGCAGCTGCATGTCATACACAGCTTGGTTCATTGGGCAAGTATGCCCTCCTGTTTCATTCCTCTTATAGTTGCTATATAGGCACAAAATTGTTCCCATGAGGTAACAATGAATAGAAGTAATGCTTTTAAATAAGATCTTGCCAAAAAGACAACTTCGATAATACAAAATTGTAAAATCCATTCTCAACAAGCTAAGAAAAACTCTCTCCAAATACTCACCACGAAACAGTAACCAATCCATACAGAAGAGAAAGCTTGAATCAAAAAAAAAAAAAAAACAATATGTCTGTCTTCAGTTTCACCATCTACTCTTCAAGTATTGTTCCCTTCTCGCTAACATAAATACCATCAAGAAACTTCCTAATATCCTTATTTTTAACATGGCATTTCTGTTACAGAAAATAAGCAAAATCAAGAAATGCAATAAACCTAAACAATAACAAAATTGGACAATGTTAGTGCAAATTGCATGTGTAGAGAGAAAAACGGTACCTGGTTAATAAGGGCACAAGACCGAGAAACAAGCTCAATGTCATTTCCATCCAAAACCAATTCATCCTTAACTTTCTCAGATCGAAGAACGGTAACGCCTTGAAGCATGTCCACTTTTCTCACCTAAGGATACAATAACCAAATACATTCGCTATTTAACCAAATGAATAACAAATTAAATTGTTTAAAAATACTACAAAACATTGATTGATACTAATCTATGTCATCTATGGCAATCATTCATGACAAAATGCTCTGGTTATGAGTAAGGGAACTAGGGTTATTTCAATTACAGAAATCAAAAGATTTGAAGAAGGATAATGAGAAAAATATGTACCTTCTTTTCGCCAAGGAAGTTTCGGATCTCGATGGACCTGTTGTCGTTGGTAATGCTAGCATTGATGGGGAAGTGAGCGTAGACGAACCTCATCTTGTAGCGGTAGCCCTTGGTGACGCCGGTGATGAGATTCTCGACGTGGCTGAGGGCGGTGCGAATGGCGGCGGAGGTCTTGCGGGAGCCGAACCAGGATTCGATCTTAAGCTTCTTCTTGCCGTTTTCATCGGTGATGAGCTCGAAATCGAGGTTGAGATGCTTGAAGTCACGGACAAGCTTACCGCGAGGGCCTTCAACCTCGATGACCTTGGCGTTAACCTTGATGCTAACGCCGTCAGGGATGTTCATAGTCTCTGAAGAAAGGATTGTCTTCATTTTGGCAACTACCTCTCTCTCCCTCTCCCTCTTTCCCTCTACCGGCTCTGTGACTGTGTCTGTCTTCAGAATGCAAAAAAAGCCAAAACCCTAGACTTATATATACAGGAAAATGCTGTGTAAATTTCTATTGGACGGGTCTCTTGTTCGGGTTTTAGGCCTTTTTTTTTTTGTCAGAATGGGTTTTAGGCTTAAAAATGCTCTTGTCTTGCATAGCCAAGTCTTGGGTTAGGCCCACTCCTTAGTGGCATGCGTGTTGCCAAAACGAGAGTTGCTTTTAGAACCCTCCTTTTTGCTATTTGCACCCCCATCCCATATCCCCCACCCACTCCCCGTCCCCGTCCCCGTCCCCTACTCCCTCCCCTTTAATTTTTTTTAGTAAACCCTCAAAATGGTCCCTGAAAGATATGGGGTTGGTCACATTGGTCCTTGAAAGATAATAAATTGTAAAAACGTTCCCGAAAGATAGTAACGTCGGTCATTTAGGTCATTCTGTTAACTCTCATCTGTTAAAGTTAACAGAACTAAAGTAAATCCTCAAAATGGTCCCTGAAAGATATGAGTTTGGTCACATTGGTCCCTGAAAGATAATAAATTGTAAAAACGTCCCTGAGAAATAATAACATCATTTATAAACCCTCAAAATGGTCCCTGAAAGATATGGGTCGATCACATTGGTCCCTGAAAGATAATAAATTGTAAAAATATCTCTGAGAAATAATAACATAATTTATTATGTTTTTTTTCTCGTTGATTTCGTTTCATTCCCAAATGCGAGTCATGCCTCACCATTTCTGGAAAGGATGGACTAATGACATTTACCCCGCTATCATGGTCCTATCAATTGAAAATCATGAAAGGAACTGCAAAACCTTTAATAAATCACCATGCTTATGTGATTAGCATATAAAGGGAAAATTTCGTCTCTAAACCCAAAACATTGAAAAAAAATAAAGGGGAGGGGGAAGGGGACGTGAAGGGGAATGAGGGGTGGGGAGGGGGAAAAGGTTGGGGGCGAGGGGTGGCTGCCCGGGGGCCATGGGGGTAGGGGGTAGGGGTAATATGGGAAAGGGGTATGGGATACGGGGTGCGAATAGCAAAAAGGGGGTTTTAAAAGCAACTCCCTGCCAAAACACATCCCATATGTTATATCACTGTTGGGCCTTGAGCCGTATTGTTTTTTTCCTTCGGCTTGGAGCCAGTGACCAAAATCACCTTGTTGAAGTTAAAAGACTTCACTTGACCAAAAAAAAGTTTAAAAGATTTCACAAGTCACAACAATTGGATCAACCGATTGGCATCAAGTAGATGATGTCAACAAAACCTAGTATAGTATTTTTTGAAAATTCCTAGCTTAAAAAGAAGGGCAGCTAAGCTAGGGAATTTTCAAAAGAATACTAGGTTTAGTGTTTTGGTTGAACTGATTTAAGAGCGGACATGTTTTGTTTTGTAAAGTTTATTTGTTTAGCATTACAATATTGTTCTGTTTATTTGTGGTTGTAGGTGTCGTATGGCTACCCTTGAGCTTAACAGATTATAATCTTTGACAAAAAAAATTGCCCTTCTTTTAATTTTATCCGTAAGAAAAAATTGGATGTTTTCACCTTTCAACCATATCTCTATCTACTATAATATAGGGTCATTCTAGGGCGTTTCCTTTTTTTTTATGTAAATTACCTGCTAGTATAGGTAATTTGACCTGTTAGGAATAATAAACATAAACATTTAATACTTACTGATAGGGGCTTCTTTCTTTTGTATTTAAAGTCACACAAGCAGTATATATTACTGAAGTGCTTGCCAATAGAATCGCCTGAGTTAATGAAGGCACAATCGCATGCATTCAATAAATTGTCATTGCAGTATTTTTTTCATTGGCTTTGATGGATTCCACTCCATGAAAGACAACATGTTGCATTCAACTTCTCACTTTGGTGGTTGGGCACATTAACAATTGAACTTTATTCAAGGGCGATTTGTATAGCATTACTCTGCAAATAGCAAACCAATGAATAGAGCTTGGTGACGTTTTCTTCCCAAACAATGAACCGGTGAACAGAGGTAACAGAGTGGAATCACGCAGGGGTGGAATGGAGTAGAAGGGGCGGAGCTCGGTTCTAGTTACACAGGTAAGAGTGGGATTTAATTTCTCTTCATTTGTATTAAGGTAAATCTTGATCAAATATATATATAATTGAGATGAAACAAATGTTAATCAAAAAACATAATTACAGTGTTGATCGAATAGGATGTCGCTGATTTGGTCTTGCACTAAGTTATTTTAATTTGATCGGAAAGGTAAATCTTGATTGAATAAAGGTCCATTCAATTTAATTTGCCTTGGAACTTATCGAATAAATTGGATAATATACACAGTTTTTAAGCAAATCCAATTTTTTTAGGACTGGTTTGTTGTCTTTTAACAAGTCTAGTATAGACCAGGTAGCCATATGTTGTGTACATGAATTGCAACACGGAAATTTTCATAAAAGACAAAGGGATCAATTATCAATTTTTCTAAACCACATTGGAAGGTTGCAGATGAAAATTTCAACCCTTATTAAAAGTTTTCTAAATCCAATGGTTTTAACCCATAAGATGAAACACCCTAGACAAATCCTATAATATAATATACAAAAATATACATAATAAAACTTTAGGTGACATTCTTATTTAAATTCTTTAAAGTATTTTTATCTATAACTATTTCATTTTCTATCATTTTATATTATAGACATAACGGTTAAAGTTGGGTATGCGACTCAATTCGCATTAGACAACATTGGCCCGCGGGTTAAATGAGTCAACCCATATAAGCCCATAATTAAATGACCTGAAATTTTAATTGTCCAAACCCACACAGGTTGCAAGTTATGCTGGCTAGCTCACACCATAGCTGATATACTCGACTCTAAATGACAATGGAGTAAAATATGAGTGGATTTTGCTCTTTTCATCCCCAGTTCTACCTCACTGAGGATTGAGGTGGATTGGACAACTCTTATTTTGGACATATAACTCATAAATTAATCAAATAAGTGAGTAACTAGTTTAAATGTCTTGTCAATATTTGGGTGACTATTTATAAACTTGTTTCAATAAAATTTATTTTGTAAATTAACTTTACTTAAAAAATCAATTTGAAACAATATGATTTATTTTCATGAACTTTTCTTTTAAAAGTAAACTAGTAAAAATTCGAGTAAAATTTTTTCAAACAACCCAAAATTATGATTTATCATATCTTCTTAAAGGTGAATTTAGAGGTAAATTCATGTTCCATTCTCTCTCTACGTCGATCAAAGACACCTTTAAACAAATGTCTGTACTACAAGAATCATTCACTTATAATGCACATATTGTCTAACAGGTGATATACCACGCTATACACACAGAATGGCTAGAAACATCATGGAACTGCACTGCTGCCTGACACAGATTGTTTTCTAGCCCAATTCAAATGTATCGCATCTCTTATCATTCTGTCTTTCAAATTAATCTCTAAAGTTTTCCAGCTTTTGTTTATATACTTATTCTCTTCAATTCACCTTTTTTTTTCTTTTCTAAGATCTGTTATCAGATACTACAAACCTCAATTCCTGATAACTGATCAACCAAACCAATCAAGACAAAGCCTTATTCTTTCCCTTGTCTTTGTTCACATATTCTCCTCTCTGTTACAGGAAGAGACCAAAACAGCAAGTTTATTCTCCCACCACATTTTGCTTGATTCTTTTTCTTTTCTCTAGACAAGGGCGATTTAAAGAGGCACACACACACACAGAGAGAGAAGCAGAGAAGATGGAAATTGTGAAGAAATGGTTCAGTTGGTCACAAGCTGTGCTAAGCATGTTATTAGTACAAGTTTTTGCAACAGGGGTGCAGATTTTATCAAGGGTCATTCTGGTTGAAGGCACTTTCATTTTCACACTCATTGCTTACCGTCATGTTGTTGCTGCTATTTGTGTTGCCCCTTTTGCTTTCTACTTTGAAAGGCAAGATCTTTTTCCCTCTTAATTATCACTTTCATGTTGAATCTAGCTTAGTATTGTTCTGAATGTTTAAGCTTTCTTCTTGATTTTTCTTCTTAAGCAGAGATTGTGTTAAGAAGCTGAGGTTGGGGATTTGGTTTTGGCTCTTCATTAATGCCTTTGTGGGGTAAGCACTGTTTACTTCAACCATGAATATATATTTACTTAAAAGGAGCTTTTTTTTTTTTTTTTTTTTGTTTAGATTTGAGATTTTGCCTATGTGAGTTGTAGAGTACTAGTAGTCTAGTATTATTGAAACTCAAATGGACCTCCATAATCACTTTAAAATTGTGATCAAGATCACCTATATTAAATGGCTATCAATAGATAATTGCATTTCTTGGAATTTGAAATATCCATACACAGCCAGACCTCAAAGTTTTGATAGAATCTGTGACGTAATTGTGATTATGAATATATAATCTGCAAATATTAATTTGTCGCTTTGACCTTTTAATGTGCCATATACTTTGGATGTTTTCGGCTATTACTATCAGCTCTAAATACAAACAAGGTTAATCTCCATTAAGCTCCTTGATCTATTACAAATCTGAATTATATAATGATTATCAAATTCATTAGTGCCTGTTTGATTTAAATTTTGTACCATCCAGAATCAATTATGTAGAATTGATTTTAAATTACTTCCGTCCAATGTGCTTCATAAAGCGTGCACACTCATTTTCAACCATTGATTTTCAAAATCAATTTTACTCAACCGTAAACCAAACGAACCCTTAATATGGTCCGGACCTCCACTAAACACATCCTTCGGGAGGGATGAAGAGCCTTAACTGTCACTAAGCCCCGAATAGGATTGTCCCTGGTAATAGGGAATACCTGGTGAGTTTGTTTCAAGTTATAAAATCATATTCCCGGGAATGATATTCTCGGGAATCCTATTCCCGGGAATCCTATTACCAGGAATGTTATTCCTAGGTAAAATTTATACGTATGTTTGGTATGTATTTCATATTTCCGGGAATATTTTTAAAAATTATTTACTTTAAAAATTTTAAAAAAATGAAAATATAAAAAATATTGTAGGATGAAGTGGAAGTAGGAAAAATAACTTCCATTCCCATGGGAATGTAAGATTCTCACCCCTCACCATGGGAATAGAAAGTGGGTAAAATCATGCTAAAATACATTCCCGGGAATTAATAATACCCGGGAAAGTTTTTCTAAAACTTGAATCAAACGTGGGAATACCATTTTCTCAACTTTACCGGGAATATTTTGACATACCTTGAAACAAACCCACTCTAAAAAAAATGGTCCGGACCCACGTTGTGGTGATTAAGAATTTATGGTATTGGTTTGATTATGCTGAGAGGAAAAGTTGGTGGACGCATTCATTTTGGTGATGATGGAAGCTACAAATTACTAAAGATATCTAATCTGCAGATCAAGTTGCTTGTAGTGGCATGTTATGCTAGGGTGTGGCCAAGCTTTGGTTTTTCCTAAATTCTATTTATTTTCATAAATATGATTCAGTATTTTACAGGTAAATTGATGAAATTGGTGTTTACTAAAGAATAAATTGAATTTTCTCTCTCTCTCTCTCTCTCTATTAATAATAATTGTAAAACAATAAAACTACTACTATTTACATGAGCAATTTCTGCTACTATATGAAAACTGCAAGGCAAGACCAATCAAGTCCATAATTCCATGGCCTTATTGTCATAATCACATGTCATGCTTATACCTTCCTATACCTAAGATAGAAACTAAACCCTCTTCCTCAATATCGTTTTAAATTTAAAAGAAAGTTCTACTTATATTGTTAGTTTAAATTTAAACTAAACCCTCATATATTGTTAATTTGAATACTTATGAATGTTGTAATAAACTATGTGATTGATATTGATTTCATCAATTGCAGGATAACACTAGCCATGGGACTGTTCTATTATGGTCTGAGAGACACCTCAGCTACCTACTCTGTCAACTTCCTCAACTTGATTCCTGTTTTCACCTTCATTTTCTCTATTATATGCAGGTATACATATAGCTAGAAAGACCAATTACTAGCCTTTATTAACATAATTACACATAATAACCTGAATTATGGCAGAATTGAGAGGCTGTGGCTGCAAACATGGATGAGTAAATTGAAGACAGTGGGAGCAATTTTGTGTGTTGGGGGAGCATTAACAATTAGTCTATACAAGGGGAAGGATTTTCATGTTGGTCAAAGTAGTCATCACATTCAGAGTATTGATGAGGCATCCAAAATCCACATGTTTCGTGGCACTATCTTTTTGGTTTGCAGCTGCTTGTCATACACAGCTTGGTTCATTGGGCAAGTATGCCTCCTGTTTCATTCCTCTTATACTTGCTATTACATAGCTCTAAATATTAGAAGAAAATGCAAATTAGCATCTTAAAGTTTAGATCATGATCCCTAAATATTTTAAAATAGTAACATGCGCAAAATAACCCCATCGTAGTGAATTTATAGTTAATTTCTATCTAACTCTACTATATACTAACTAATCCCTATCAATTTAGCTATGGATTAGCTACAGGTGAGTTATTTTACATATCCCAAATATACCTTTTTCAACTCAGAAAACTAAGATCATTTTTGGTAATTGCAAGTTTTCAGTTTTAAAAATTTTCAACCAACTTTTTACAACTAAAAATTAAAAACTAAAAACTAAAAATCACTTTTTGTGATTTTCAAAACGGACTCAAAAACTGAAAACTCACAGCCACCTTGAACGGCCACTAAGGGTATATTTATGAGTTTAAAGGGGAGAGAAAAGGAAGGTTTTTAGGAGGGAAATGGAGGGGAAGGAAGGAGGAGAAAAGCTTTATAATAAATTATAAAATGAGAGAGTTGTATTTACAAATACAAGAGAGTAAAGAGCTTTCTTAATATTTCTTTTCCCTCCCTTCCCCTTTATTTTTCAACTGACAAATATACCCTAAATCATATATATATTACCTAAATTTTAGGGTAGTAAATTGTAGAGATTTCACTATGTATATGACGAGCTCATTTTAATTTATAGTATTTAATGTTGGAGAGTGTCACCCATTAACTAGAGATAAGACCAATTAATTAATTAAGAGTATATAAATATTGAACAATTTTCACCCTACAAATTAATTTTTGGGATTAAACTAGACCTTTAGGTGTATTTGTGAGTTTGAATGGAAGAATTAGGAGGGGAAGGGGGGGAGAAGAGAGCTTTATAATCTAACTATACTAAAAAGCATGCATACATACATCTATATATATATATATATATAAAAGGGAGGAAAATATTTAATTTCTTATAAATATTTTCTTCCCTCAATTTTTCTTCATTCTCTAACTCAATATGTAACCTACAACTCCAAAATCTAAGCTTTAGATCAGTCATTCATTCAACAAATTTAATTTCTTGACTTTATTAATGATATTTTTTATTATTGTCATCATTATCATTTTTCTTAAACAGTTTTTCTAATATCTGAACAGGTTAAATTGCTTAAAATATTTCCATTCAAGTATTGGGGAACAATGCTTACGTGCTTTATAGCATCAATTCAAGCAACAATAGTTGGCATGTGCTTAGATTGCAGAAAAGCAACTTGGACTTTAAAGTGGAATCTACAACTTATCACAATAATATACTCGGTAAGATTATTTTAATACTGATATTCAAATTGCTGCTACTGTAAGGTAATTAATAAATACATATGCTGAATTGATACTGAGCACATCGTTACCTAAACGTTTGAGTGGTATGTAATTAAGCTCATATTTTGTCTCCCACGAACTAAGCCACACACCTCGTAATTATTTGCCTGCTAAGCTCTTTCTTATTATTTAATATAAGTTATCGTAATACTTTTATGATATATTTTATGTCAGCTGGTCTAGTACTAAATGCAGTGTACAGACATTGCACAATTAATGCCCAATCGAGTAACTTGATGTATATCATTTTTCTAGAATTTAACAATAATGTCTAAAGTTTTATATTCAATGCTCAATTTTCTCTACTAGCCATGAATATTGGATGTTTTTTTTTATAAGAATATTTGAATGATGGGTGTGTTTAGGGTGGACCATGGTTTACGTGGTCCAAAATATAAAAATATAGTAATTTAAATTTTTTACCGTCAAATTAAACTCAATACTTATTTTATTAATAATTAATATTAAACTAATTTTTCTTTTATGAAATATTGATTGAAAAAAATAAAAATCTAAATTAATAGTAGCGTGTAATGTAAAAGATTTTTCTTTCAACTTTAAATTGATAAATTCTCAACGAAACTAGTCGTAAATATATATTTACCCTTAAATTAAACTAAAATAATCATATAAGAGTCATTTAATAAAAAAATATTTATTTACCTTTAATAGTCAACTAAATGTAGGTTGGACTAGGTGGACCAATTTTATTTGGTCAACCCTTAAATCGTCCTTGAATGATTTGTTAATAGATAAACAACATTGCACATGATTGCACATGGTAATAAATCAAAAGTGAAAAAAAATTATTGAAAATTACAACTATAACAACATTTAAATGCTTTAGTAATATTAAATATTATACTCTCCAATAAAATCTTTTCACTTTTATTTTATTATCCAATATAATATTGCACATGTTAAAAAATCGATAAATAAATATGCAGGTCGATAGTACTATCAAAGTTCATCCCATGAAATTATGATCTATATCAAAATTTAAAGTTCACTCCTCCTCTCCTCGATTCCTATCATACCTCCCTTTCCAAAAGAAAAATGATAATAATAAATTGATATATGTACCCTTTGTTTGATATAGAAAATGGAATGATAAAGGAAATTAAGTTTTACTTTATTTGCTTGATGAGAAAAAAAGGGGAGATGATAAAAAAAATGAGAATTGTTATTTATACAACACTTATATATAACAATATATTTAATAATTTTTTTTCTTTATCTTTTTTTATCATATCACTTATTATATTATATATTTCTCTCAACCTCTTTCATGGTTGTATGTCTTGTTGTACATTCAAAATGTATAAATACATTTTCTCTAAAAAATATTACGTGGGATCCATAAGAAAAATTTTCTCTTGGGAAGAAAACACCTTGAAAGAGAGAAAATGGCAAAAATGATCAAATACCTAATACCCTTAAATTATAATGATGGTTTATGTAAGTTATCCATGGATAAAGCTATTTCTATCATTTTTTCAAGGTAAATCTAAATCCATTAAATCAAGACGAGTATATATAACCATTCAACCTAATAAAAAGAGTATAGGTTAATTTATTTGGTTTGAGAAATATTTTCTATTTTATTTTTCTAATTTTACTTTCAGTTATAAAAATATCACATTGCTTTCATTTTATTTTGTCTTCAAAGATTTGTATAGAAAATATTGAAAATAATTTTGTGTTGTTTTCATTGTTTTTTATATAAATTTTTAAAACAAAAAAAAATCCAAACAAAACCTTACTTTTTTATCCAAATAAATACAAAATTAAATTATTTCTTAATTATTTAATTTTTTTTATATTATTTAATTTCTCTCATTTATTTTCCCCATGTGCCAAAGAAATTGGTAATGCTTCTTGGCATAAATCAGAATAAGATTCTATAGTGCATGTTATCTCTGCTAGTTCTGTCTTGAAAAATAAAAATTATGACTAATGTATAGTTGATTGAAAATTTTAAAAGAATGTTGAAGAAAATGAATACACATTTTAATGTTGTAAATCTTCATTATACTTTATCTTCTTAACTGGGTGGATTGTAATTAGGGATGTCAAAAAAACTCGCACCCGCGGATACGCGTGGATATACCCGCAATGGGTACCCGCATATTTATTAAACGAGTGAGAACGGATATTATACTATCCGCCCCGCGGATACCCACATATTCGTTAAAACATATTTTTATATTAAATATATTTGAATATTAGAATTTTTTATTATTTTATGATGAAATATAATTTATTTATATTATTTTTTGATGATATTCTTAATATATTAACATGTAATGATATTATATAATGATTATTTATATATATAGTATGATATTATAATATATTATATATATATATATAACATTTCCTCCTTCTCTTTATAAAATTTAATTTTTTAAACATTAATGGATACCCGTGATTACCCGCGGATACCCATTACCCGCGTGGGTACCCGTTAATTTCAGCGGGTATGTATACGAGTAGGCACTACCCACGCCCGCCCCGCCCCATTGACATCCCTAATTGCAATCGTATACGGGTGTCTTTGTCATCCCAAAACTTTGTAATTATATATGTAAGAAAAATCATATGAAGAAAAAAATTATAATTATATAATTGGATCGAGATCCTCTTAACCTCTTGTAGTTGGAAAACCAAGGGTAAGAGGATCCAATTCCGACTAGTTAATGGTTAAATTTATGTGCTTCAACCAGATAGCTGTGATATATTACCTCTGACATTAGTCTCATAAACTTTTTTTTACTAATACACTATCTAGTAGTAAAAATAATTATATAATTTTTTATTGAGATCTCATGTCAGTTAAAAATAAGGTCAAAGTATGCGGTCCATATAAAGATTGGGTGTGTGTTTGATTTACCCCAAAATCACGTTTCATACGTGGATCCGGAAAAACGTTACTAAAAGTAGTTTCTGCCCAGATTCACATTTGAAACGTTGATCCAGTGTAAACTAAACCCATTATGAGTAATTCTTACCTCTTGAACTAGTTTTTAGAGTTTATACGTAGTTCAAATGTAGAGGAAGTTTGATTTGAGCAGCTTTTTAATTTATATAAAAAACATTGGAGGTAGTAATTAACCAACCGTTATTAAGTTACATATATTACCCTTTTACTTAATATTGTTTATGATGGTAATTTTTCCTAATTAAATTTAGTATTAAAATGGTATTTTTCAAGGAAGTCATTTAAAAAGTGACTAGAAATTCCCTTTCCACCAGTCAGGTGAAGGCTAAGAAGACATGAGTGGGTAATTTGTCCATGAGGAAGTAACCTAAAAATAAACCATGTAACCTTCACACTTATTTATTACTCAAATTGCTGTGCCATTGAGCATTAATTATTGATGTGAAAAATGGGTATAGTACACAGGTATAAACAACACAAATTTGGGTCCAACTAGTCTATTTCACAATGTGAGTATCCATTCTAATAGGCATTACCTAAGAAAAAATCCATTTGCATTAATTAAGGCAATATATTGTTTGACTTGACATATATATACAACTTGAGGGTCTTAAAATGTCACTAAACTTGGTGCTTTTTGGCATCACCTAGATAACGAAGAGGATTTGTTTGTACAGGGAGCACTAGCAACGGCTGCTACATTTTGCTTAATATATTGGGTTATTGCAATGAAAGGACCTGCTTATCCCACAATGTTCAATCCACTAGCTCTTGTTTTTGTGACCATATCAGAAGCTATCTTACTGGGTGAACCAATCAGACTTGGCATGTATGAATATTTTCCCTTCTTAATCAAACTAATATAATTCCATTTATAATAATAACTTTCCTTGAATTCTTACCTTTTTCTCACTATTTCACCACTCCAATGGCAGGGGAGACAGCACCTTTTAAAGCTACAGAAAAATTGGCTTTTATTAACTACCCCTTTGATAATCTAAAATTATTCTAGCCTTAATTGGTATATATTTGCTCATCATGAATATGATTAATGTAAAATCAAAATCTGTTTGCAGCTTGCTGGGAATGGTTTTGATCTTAATTGGATTGTACTCCTTTTTGTGGAGTGAAGGAAAGGAGACAAAGTGCTTACCTCAAGATGCAGCCAGAGAGGTTTCAAGAAGCATGGTTGCTGAGTCTGGTGGAGTGCACTCAACAGCCATAGTAGTACCAAGTTCTTCACCTAATAATGCAGATTTTGGAGTTGAAAAGACAAACAGAAACTGAAAAGAAGAAGAAAGAAATACCCCTGAAGGCAACTATTGGTTTTTTCCTCAGCCTTGAAAGTTAATTAAGATTAAGATGTTGTCATGAAATATATATTAACTAGTGACTGTCATCCAATAAGTGCAAAAAGCAATCTCTTCTTTTTTGTTTTTGTTTTAGAGGAGAGAATAGAAATGCTGATAGAGAATTTGGTGACTTAATTATCAAAATCAAAATATATAAAAGTGCATTTCCCCCCTTTAATTTGTTGTTGATTGTTACAATCACAGATAATATGAAGGACTGTTCTATACTGTGAAATGTAATTTCATTAGCTCTGCATTATAATGGAGACAACAGATACTACTAATTGTCTGCTTACAGTTCTGTAAAATTAATTCTAGAAATTAATGATTGAGATAAATGTTACACGTTTTATGAAACACATTGAACGGAAGTAATTTAAAATCAATTTTACGAAACTATGATTTTATACTATTACAACGATAAAACAAACAAAGGCTAAATGTTTGTTTATTCCCACTTAAGAATCGCAAGAATCAATTTTATAAAATTGATTTTAAATCACTTTTCATTCAATGTGGTTCGTAAATCTTACATTATTCTTCTGTAATTGATTCTATCAAAATCAATTTACTCAATTCTAAACCAAACTAATGCTTCCCTAATAATGAGTTGAGAGTTGAGAGCAGTGTAACACTAAACCAACTACTCCTCCTCCATTTCATCCTGGTCAAGAACTCCCACGCTGAGAAGTGAGAAGCATCTCAATGATTGATTTTTGGAGCTACATGAACTGTTTGGAACATTCATAAAACCTTAGTATAACATTAATTAAGGACATATTTGGATTAAGAAAACGTCTCTGCTTTTTTTACTATTCTTATCTTAAATTTGTATTGATTTTTACTCTTAATTCTTGTGATCTCTCAGTATTCCTATTTTAAAACTTTATCCTAATTTAAAACACTAATAATATATCTCTCATAAGATTATCATTATTAATTCTGATATTATTTTATTAATATAACAATTAGTATATTTATAACAATTAATGTTAATTGCAATCTTAAGACTTATCTCTTAATAATATTATTATTATATTCAATATAAACATATCTGATTAAGATCCTACTAATCTGACGTCCCTCCTAATATTTATAATATTATATTATTATTATCTCATAAATACAATTATATTAATATTTACTATTATTATTATGTAACTTCTATTTTTATCACTAACGTCATGGTATTTAAATTATATTTTTAAATTTTGGAATGTTACAACTCTACCCCCTAAAAAAAATTCGTCCTCGAATTTTGTCTTACTATTCTCTTAGATTGAATTCTATGACACTAAGTATTGATAACCTATAGCTTGGGTTGGATATCATGTTTTTATTATTAATAATTGTAAACTAACTATTTGACGTCCAGAATAAATTATATCCCTAAACTAAATCAATCTAATCAGTAGTCAAATTTCCCATAAATCAATTCTCTTTCATAAATCTAAGCTCCTTGTCTCCAAGTATAGATTCTAAATATTTTCTTAAGATCAAAAGATTATGCAACTACTAAATAATTAATTTCAACACATTAAAGGTTCATAACTTAAGTAACCATAGATATGTTCGCCTTAAACTCATGATCGTATTCTAATTAGAAAACTATCAAGACTGTAAAATATCATTATCAAAATCCACCTAGATCCAATGAATAATCAATACCTCTAAACCTTTTACATACACAATCAAACAAATTTCTATCAAACTTAATATTTGGTCTTTATCTTGAAATCTTTATACTAAAACCATAAAATTTTCAAAATTACCAAATCCCTATCTCTAAACCATCGAATTAAAGGAAATCTCTATCTCTAAAAAGATCAGATCTCTACCCCTTAAATCGTAAAAAAATTTAACAACATCAAATCTTTATCCTCAAAATTATCAATTAAAAATTAAATCTCTATATCTAAACCGTAAAATAGGCCTAACAGTTTTTCATCAATTAAAAGATCACTTAACTCTGTGTAGGGCAATATCCAACTTCCTAGGTTCTAATAATTTATTATTAATATCGAAAGATTTATATCTTTGATTACAGTCTTCTTAGATCAAATCATACACATAACATAATTCAATTACCTACAAAAGTTTCCTCATTTCCTAGTAATTATAAAAGTATCACTTCTTTATATAAATCTTTAAAAATAGAAACAAAGTGAAAGTAAGATGATATTTTAAAATTACTAATAAAAATAAAAATATTTACTAAAATCAATGAGAGCATGGAGTATTACCTATTTAAATTACTTGTGTGAAAATATACTATGAGCGTATATGATTTAATTTTATGTATGTATCAATGACACAAGCAATATGTAATGTTGGGTAAGTTTATTTTATGTGAAAATGTTCATTTTATTTTTCTCTATTTTATGCATGTTTGGTTTAGCTTAAATTTTAGGAAATAATTTTTTAAATATTTTCAATAAATTCTGTTGATAACCTATCTCTTTTTATGATATATCCTAACTATTTTGACTACAGAATTAGTTCATTTTGGTTTCAATTTTATTAAAGGATAATTGATTTTTAAAAAATAATATTTTTCTTTTTTAAAGTAAATCCCATAAAGTTGTCATTTTTCCTCAATTTTATTATCTCCCGGCTCGAACAGGATTGTCTCCTGTAAAGGATATCTGTGGTTAAATAAAAAAAAATAAATTTATACTATATAAAGTAAACCCTCATAGATTCTAATAATTTGTATTTGCATTTTTTGCTAACCATACCACCCTTCTTTTAAAAAAAAAAAATATATTTCAGAAATTCAATTTTTGTAATACATATTATCAAAACATTAGAGACGGTCTCTGATCGACGGAGATTGATTCAAGTGGTACATGCTTGTTTCCCATTAAACAAGGTCTCGGGTTCGAGTCTTGTGGATGGAAAAAACCCCACTGGGAGAGATAACATCACCATGATGTGGATGTTCCCGGCTCGAATAAGATGGTCTCCCGTGGAGGATACCTGTGGTTAAACAAAAAAAAAGAGACGGTCTCTAATTTGTAACCTCATCTCATCATCCAGTGCAGAGTTTAGAGATAAAAAAAATATTTCATCTATCTGAATTCTAAAAAATTGAATTTCTGAAATACATTTGTGATTTTCAGAAATTCAATTTCCAAAAGTTTAAAAAAGAAAAGGATAATTTAATAGTAGTATTTTAGAAAGGGAGTAATTTAATAGTAGTATTTTAGAAAGGGAGTGTGGTGTGTTTAGAAAAAATGGTGGTGTGAATAACAATTTTCAATTAGGAATGGACCAAAGAATGGATCAGATGGAAAGGTATTGGACCAATAGTAGGCCGAATAAAACTCCGCTAGCACTTTTCTTACCGATATTAATGCCCCTGATTTGAGTAAATGATTTCGTTTGGTACATTGAGTAAATAATTTAAATAAGTAATTATTGAATTTTAAGATTTAATAACTATACACAAAGTTTAAAAAAAAATTGTACATATTTTTTTCATCTAATTATATTTGACCATACTATAATATAATTATAATGTGGCAATATGATAATATATAATTGAATATGTATATGAAACTTATATACATATTCAGTGTATCTTTTTATCTTTAATCAAATATATTTTCAAGTATTACGGTAAAATTAATTCTTAAATTCGACTTGTGGTTAGTATAAAATCTTTCTTATAACTGTGGCCTTAGAATTCAAACATCTAAATAGTGAGTAAATTAAAGTTTATTAGAAGTTACTACTGTTCACTTTTATTACAAATGACTACGGTTTAATATTTACATAAACGCTTTAAAAATTTGTTTATGTAAGAATGATATTTATGTGATGTGGTGATTTTGAAGAAACTTTAGAGCACACTTTCTTTAAGTGCAAATGGTCCATAGAGTTTTGGCTGCTATCTCCTTTAACTATTATTAAACCAGAGACTATGAATGTGCCTTCAATTAATAATTGGCTGGATGATGTTTTTCTTCAATGTGATCCTGTTGCTTTAACCTATTTTGCTGCATTGGTCTATGGGATATGGTGGTCGCGTAACAAGTTAATCTTTGAAGATAAGAATTACCCGGCTCAACAAAAAATTCATGTTGCATGTTCCCAAGCATATCAGTTCAGAGAGATTAATTTTCCTGCAGCTAATTCTGCGCTGCACTCTGCTGTCGAACCGGTTCAAGCATGGAGTCCTCCCCCCCCTCTTGGACAGTTTAAGCTTAATATAGATGCAGCAAAAATCGATGACTCTAGTTGGAGCTTAGCTGTTGTGGTGCGTGATCATTCCAGCACTGTTATGGGAGCTGCTACATGGCACATTAGAAGCGGGTCTGATGCAAGTACTGCAGAAGCTTATGGACTCAAAATGGGTTTGGAATTTGCCTTAGACATGGGCTTCCTAGATTTAATTGCTGAAACAGATTGTCTTCCTCTTGTCACAGCCATAAACAGAGCCAACAAAGGACACTCAACTTTTGATCTTTTAGCTTTTGATTGTTTTTGTTTTAAGTTAGATTTCCATTTTCTTAATTTTTGTCATTCTAAGAAAACTTGTAATGCTGCTGCTCATTCTTTAGCCAAATATGGTTGTAACAATCCAGATTGTATCTTGATAGAAGAAACCCCCAAGTGTATGTTTGGTTTAGCGTTGTAAACAGTCAAACTCAAGTTTAAATTTCACAACGCAACTATTTTTAGCGTTGGAAACGTGAGTTTACCACGTTCCAATGCTAAACCAAACATGCTACAACTGTATTCTGGCTCAAGTGGTTTTTATGCCTCTTCCGAGTCTTTTAGTTAATGGCAAATATTTCTTTACAATAAAAAAAAATTGAAATTTATGGGTTCTTTTACGGTGAAGTAGTATATTGATGGTATACTGGTATGTTAGTGTTTTTATTTGGTATAGTAAGTCAAATTACCTGTTGTTGATGTAAAAAATTAAAATTTAAGGGGTCGTTCGGGATGGTTGCGAGTTTTTAGTTTTTTATTTTTAAAAATTTTCAATCAAGTTTTTACAACTCAAAACCAAAAATTGAAAACCACTTTTTTGTGGTTTTCAAAACGTTTGTTTTGAAAACCACAAAAACAAGTTTTCAGATTTTGGTTTTGAGTTGTAAAAACTTGATTGAAAAATTTTAAAAACCAAAAACTGAAAACTCGGAACCACCCCGAACGACCCCTAATGTAATTACAATTAAGAACCTCTATTATCTAAAATTCATGAAATTTAAACTTTGGGCATCCCAAATGATCCCCCACATATTATAAATCCCAAACCTGAATTTTACAAATTTTTCTAGTACAAAATTCATGAAAGTATTTTTTTGTCCACAATTAACAAAATTTCAATTATGGGCATCCCAAAAGATAGGGGTGATTCAGGCAGAATCAAGCACAAAAGCAAAGAAGAAAAAGCGATTGAAGTGAAGCTGTAACTTGGTACCATTTTATTTTTTTTCTTCCCTTTTACTATTTGTTGTGAACCATGTTATTATGTTTTCTATTTATGCAGAACGAATCCCTTATTAAGTGTGTAAGCCAACAATGTCAGAATTCCAATCCAAAGTAGATCCCTAATTGTTCAGTTTAAATGTCTAAATACAGTCCCATTTACAAAATACAGTCCAATTTACATGTAAAAAATGAAGTTACAGTCTCTTGAAGTGAATTTAGAAGCACAAATCCAAAAGCCAGTAACAGAAAAAAATTACAAGCCAAACAGAGAATTTTAAAATGATACAGAACCATGAATCACCTCCCCTCCATGGCCGCCCCTGCTAGGCGGTTGTGTAGTAGTAGTTGAAGTAGGAAAACTAGGTTAAAGGAAGTGAAGAAGACAATATAAAATTCTGAAATTTTCTATGCATTCATGATAAGGCAAATACAATTAAATAGCCATACTGCTGCCCAAAAACAAAGGCTAGCCATTCACGTGGCATCATCTCAGAAACAGCAAAAAAAACTAAATCATTGCAACATTTTTTTTTACACAAAGTCTTTCATCCAGCTAGGTTTATGGGTTCTCCTTTTGGGCCTAGGTGAGCCCAACATTTCTTGCTTACTATCAATACCGAGCGGTCCAGAACACACCTTGTCCTCAAGGTTGGAGTTGACGATGGAAAAATGATTTGGGCCTAAAGGGTGTGGAGGGGAGAGTTTGAATGGATGTGGTTGGTAATTCATGGGAATTGGTAGTGGGTTATGTGGAAGGTGTGTGATAGGTTGAGGAGAAAGCACTTGGATTGTGTTTGTTGGGAATGGTGGGGATTTAATTTGAGTTGGTGGGTGGGAATCCAATGGTTGGGATTTGGCGTGTGGAGGAAGCCTTGTCACATCATGGGTAGTCTCATGAGTGAGTGGGGCAGTTGTGTTTTGAATGGGAGAATGGAAAGCTGGTGGAAAAAGAGACGCCTTGTGAGCTGGCGTGCAGGAGATGGACGGCCCGGATGTTTCAGCAGGTGTACGTTGAGGATCCAACGGCAAGGGAAGCTCTACGCGTGGTGCGATGGGATCCGTGCTTGCTTGAGGCACGCGGATTGTGCATCCTACGGACGGACGAGATGAATCAATTACATCCAACAGTGAGGAATTATTATTCAGACGTGTTTTTTGCGAAATTAAATCCGCGGCAGAGACAGCTGGCAAATTTTGAATTAACGGTCCAGATTGGAGCACGTTTTTTGGACTTTGAAGAATTATCTCATCCGACGACATGGAATCAGTTGCAATTGTAATGGGAGAATAAGTTGCAAAATCACTTGGACGAGTGGCATTAGTTACCCCAGTCTTATTTTGCACTCTTGGAAGATCAGGAGAGAGGGAGTTAACTACTTCATTTTGTTCAGATACAAACGGAGTGAGATCTGAGGGCAATGGAGTGTGTGTGCTCAAGGGGTCCTCTCCAAAATAAGGACGCAATAAGGAGACATGGAACACTGGGTGGATACGGGTGGCCGGAGGGAGGTTCAGCTCATAAGCCACGGTACCAATGTGACGAAGGACAGTAAAAGGACCAGAGTAACGTTTTGAGAGTTTCTGGGAACTTCGTCTCGCTACTGCTTCTTGACGATCTGGTTGCAACCGGAGAAGAACCCAATCACCGAGTTGAAAGGTACAATCTCGTCATTTTCTATTTGCCTGGTCAATCATCCTTTGTCTGCTATGTTTGAGATTTTCTCTGAGCTTGGCTAATATCTCATGTCTTTGCTGTAGGGAGACGTCCAGGGAGCCTATAGAAGCTGAGCCTGGAACATAATCAGGAATCTTTGGCGGGGAGCGACCATACAGGGCTTAGAAAGGAGATATGCCGATAGCAGAGTGCATGGCAGAGTTATGCCATAACTCAGCGAGATGAAGAAATTTATACCAGCGGCGAGGATGATCACTAGCAAAGCAGCGCAAGTAGGCTTCTAGACTGCGATTGACCACCTCTGTCTGACCATCTGTCTCTGGATGGTACGCAGTGCTATATTTCAATGTTGTACCCTGGATTTTGAAGAGTTCTTTCCAAAAGGAACTGAGGAACAAAGGATCTCTATCAGAGATTATGGATTTAGGGATTCCATGAAGACGGCAGATTTCAACAGAGAAACGAGTAGCAAGATCTGCAGCCGAAAACTTAGTCGGTAATGCCAGAAAATGGACATACTTCGTCAAACGATCACAAATCACCCATATAACTGTATGGCCAAAAGAGTTTGGAAGGTGAGTTATGAAATCCATCGTGAGTTCTTCCCAAACTTGGTTAGGTGTGGGTAGTCCCCCTTTTTTTTGTGGCATGTACTTGTTCTGCTGACAAATGGAGCAACATCGAACAAAGTGCTTGGCATGCTTGTAAAGATCAGGCCAGTAAAATGAAGCTGCTATGCGAGCAAGGGTAGGCTTCAGCCCAGAATGTCCAGCTGAAGGTGTGGCATGGAATTCTCGCAGCAAAGCTTGGCGTAGATCGGGAATGTCATGTATATACAGTCTGCCCTTGAAGTAAATTAGACCTTGAGAATATGAGAAATTTTGTTTCATTTCAGAATCAGTTAAACATTTCTGAACAAGGTCTTTTCCTTCCTTCTCTGTCTTGTTGTGCTTCTGTAAATGTTGAACCGATGAAGGAACTGGTGAAGAAATGGTGAAGAGGAGGAGAAGATCATCAGAGAACTTCTGAGACAGAGCATCGGAAACTCTATTTTTACTGTCAGGTCTGTAAAATATTTCAAAGCTAAAACCCAATAATTTAGTGGCCCACTTTTGTTGTTCTGGAGTCTGAAATACCCGTGAAATCAAAATTTTCAAACCATTTTGGTCAGTAATAATATGGAAATTTCTTCCAATAAGGTACTGACGCCATTTTTTTACCACCTCTGTTACAACATACATCTCCCTAACATAGACAGAAGCTGCTTGCATTCTTGGGCACATTTTCTTGCTAAAAAATGCCAAGGGATGGCCATCTTGGGACAAAACTGCTCCAACAGCTATGGATGAGGCGTCGGTCTCTACCACAAAGGTCTTGGAAAAGTTTGGCAAGGATAAAACTGGCATGGTGGTCATTGTTTCTTTTAATTTTGTAAATGCCTCATTGGCTTCTGTACCCCAAGAAAATTTAGTGGAAGAAGACTTTAGTAACTCGGTGAGAGGAGCGGCGAGAGGCGTAGTGGCGGACAAACCGCCTATAAAACCCGGTGAGTTCATGTGGCATCATCTCAATAACAGCAAAAAAAACAATCATTGCAACATTTTTTTTACACAAAGTCTTTCATCCAGCTAGGTTTATGGGTTCTCCTTTTGGGCCTAGGTGAGCCCAAAATTTCTTGCTTACTATCAGCCCCCTCGTCTCTTTCTCCTTTTGCTTTTTCCTTTCCAAACCCTAAAAGAAATTGAAACAGAACAGTAAGAGAGACAGAGAACTAAAATAACAGAGCTAATGGAGAAAAAGAGAGGAAGGAAAATGGGGAAGGAACCACCATGGTCGGAGGCCATGGCGCGCCGCCGGCAGCTGCTCTGTCGGACAGTCCCTCCTCTCCCTTCCGTCGCGCACCACCCTGAGGCCGCCTCCAGCCACCACGCGCTCTGTTGCAGCTCACCGCCGCTGCAACGACATTCTCCTCTCCCTACCCGCATCTCTGGCCGCTGCGAAAGGCCGCGCCTCCTCCTACATCCATGCAAGGTGGCTGCTGCAGCTCTTATTTTCCTCCCCTGCGCGTTCCCCAGCCATGCATCACGAGCTTGGCCGCGCCATCCTCACCATGGGCGGCCACCTCCTTGGCTCATCTCTTCCTTTTTTCTCTATGTTGTGTGAACCCTTGGTGTTAAGGGTGTATGTGAGTCTTTCTCTCCCTTTCCCTTTTGTGTGTGTCTTACAAACCCTAAGAATTAAGAAATGAGAGAAAGGAAGTCTTTTTTTTGGTCAAGAAGAGGTCTTAGTGAGAGGAATTCTTTGATGAGCACAAACGCAACAGCTCAGATTTAAACACAACCACTAAATACATGACACGTCATTTAAATAAAAACAATGACAGTCCACGTGTGAAATTTGAATTTGAGAGGCACGTGAGTTATTTTCCCCTTTCTTTGTTAACCGTTTCTCGCTTGGCTCTCTGCCATTTTTCTTTCCCAAAAATTGAACCCTCTTTGTGATTCTTCAGTGTTTCAGTGGAGACGAACGATAATGAAATTGGATCGCACGACCATTCGGGAGTGGCACAACGACAAGCAAAAATGGCCATAGGGGTCAACGTTGCAGAAGAAATTGATAAATGATATACTAAATTAAGAAGCTGATGTTTTAGAACCGGTTAAATCAAGGAGATGCAACTGTTGATACTGAATTTCAGGGGTTTCCTTATTTCTCTTTGTTGAAGATTTTACAAGATAAGTCATAATTTCATGCACTTACTGTTCTTGTTCTTATCTTGCTTGATGACATGGTGCTACATCTATTTGAAGCTGGTGGAATTTTACTGCTACCCTGTTCTGTTTGGAATTCTCTTGGTCACCTTTACTGGTTGCTGTTTTCAAAGGTGCTGCCATATGTCATTGTGGATTTGCAAGATTGTCTATTGCTGCTCTACTGCATTGGTGATGCATTAGTTTTCCTCAATTCTAAACTATTTCGGTGTTGCTTGGTGATCAGAAGCTATTGCACGTAGTTTTATTGCAAAGGGTTCAATTCTCCTATGTTTTGACAAGTTCTTTTAGTTTCTTAGGCCACTATGTATTGTATAAATTTTACTCTTTCTTTGTATTTTTCTAATAGTGTGAACTGTGATGTAATTAGGTTTGAGCACCTTAGTGCTCACATTAATTCATTTCTTTTTCTTATTAAAAAAATAAAATAGATTAGTGACTGGAATTGGTAGCTAGAGTACTATACATTGGAAATTTCATGGGTGAGAATGAAATGTGAATTTTATTGAAGTAAGCCATGTGTCTATGGAAAATGTCTACTCTGTTTAGATGCTGCGTGAGTTTTGCTGAAGTGTAGAGGTTATAATTATATATAATATAGATATATGGATTGATGTCAAAATAACAAGCACAAACATCATATAATGAAGAAGATTTCATCAAATCAACCTTAAGTGCTATCAGAATTTTGAACAAGCAGAATTAACATTCACTTTGAGAAAAAAACTGGTATAAAACAGAATGAAGAAAAAATCTAAGATTTTGTAGGATGAAAGATGAATGTCTTAGCTTTCTAACAAAAAAACGGCACTCAAGTCCGATGAATATAGCTAGAGTTATGCATGAATCTTTGACTGCTGCCAGGAGTAAATCAGCATGGGAATTATGCAGAAAAAGTGAATTTCAGATTGATGCTGGTATTACATGGCATGGAAACTGAATCTAAAACTTTGTAGGATGAAATATGAATGTCTTAGCTTTCTAACAAAAAAAACGGCACTCAAATCCGATGAATATAGCTAGAGTTATGCATGAATCTTTGATTGCTGCCAGGAGTAAATCAGCATGGAAATTATGCAGAAAAAGTTTTAATTTCAGATTGATGCTGGTATTACATGGCATGGAAACTGAATCTAAAACTTTGTAGGTTCAAAGATATATATCTTAGCTTTCTAAACAAAAAAACGGCACTCAAATCCGATGAATATAGCTAGAGTTATGCATGAATCTTTGACTGCTGCCAGGAGTAAATCGGCATGGAAATTATGTAGAAAAAGTTTGAATTCAGATTGAAGCTGGTATTACATGGAATGGAATCTGAATCTCAAACTTTGTAGGTTCAAAGATATATATCTTAGCTTTCTAACAAAAAAACGGCGTATAAATTCGACAAGTATAACTCTAGTTGTGAGTGAAGGAGTAATTGCTACCAGGACTAGACTAGCCTGCGAATTATGCAGAATTCAGGTGCACTACTACCTTTCTTTGACACCTTTCAGATTTTATCCCACACATATATATCTCTGCAAATTAGTTAATTAATTTCATTACTACTACATTTCAGGTTTTTCTTGAGAATTCTGGGGCTCGTTGCATAGCCATGCCTTGTAATGTGTCACATACTTGGTATAAACAAGTATCCAATGGGCGTTCTGTCCCTTTTCTTCACATGGTCGAGTGTGTTGCCGAGGAGATCAAGGAAGCTAAGTTAAAGCCACTTGAAGCTGGAAGTCCTTTGCGGATTGGAGTGCTCGCAACAAATGCAACTCTAGCAGCTGGTTTTTATAAGGAGAAGCTTCAGAATGAAGTAATTTCCCTATGATTTTTGGTTAGCTTCCATTTTGTGTACACAAGGCTAGGAGAAAGTATATGCTCTAAGAAACTTCAGAATTAAATAGTTTCTACCTGAACATAGAATGCAGTGAGAAATGCCCCATATATGACAGCCTTGCTTTTTGACAGTATAACTTTAGGACACATTATGTGATGCCAGTAATGGAGAGCTTTATAGACATGTTATTAGCCAATTTGATTTCTAAATAATGGAGCCAATTTTAGCCTGGGTCTGTTTACTGGTCACATATGCTTGATCAAAAGTCCTATTTTTCACATTTCCAAAACTGCATATTGAAATATTCTCTGCTTCAACTTCATAATCTTTTATCACTTATAATTTTTTTCCTTGATGAATTTTTGTCACATTCAATCAACTAGAAATATTGTAAAGACATTATAGTTTGCTAATTATGTGCGCAAAAAACTATTCATATTCACATCATGTTTATTTTTACAATAGTAAAGACAGAGATAGTGACAAGTCTGCATCATGAATTTCAATTCCATTTTCTACTAATCTTTTCTACTTTATACAACAAAGACATTAAAATATTGTTGATCTTCTTCAACTAAAGACCCTCTTAATTTGCTTTCAATACCAAAATCTACCATCCCAGGTGCTAAGCATGTGATCTCTGAGAATTTGTGGCTACACAAAACATGGTCAGGAACTGCAAATATTTGGAACTGCAGATAACACCACCCATTTCAATTTCAATTTAAAAAGACCTAAGTTATCAATATCAGTATCAATATCAGGAATGGTTGCTTCTGTAGATTGTAGATCAATGTCAGAATTAGGATAACTTCCTGGCATCCAAAAAAACCAGTCTTTTAATGATCATGATATACTGATATGAACCATTTTAAGAGAATATATGTTGTCACTCTCATGATGATTACACAACAAGCCAATTAGGAGAAATTGAAATGAATTGACACTACATGATGGCTTTGTACCATGACTTGTTGTAATAAAAAGCATAAAGGGCCCAAGTTAAAACTGCTATATGCTATAAAATTTGTTAGTCTCTCTCTTGCTAAAAACAATGAAAGACAGAACCAGAAGGCATTTTTTTTATTTTCTCTATCAAAAAGGCTGTGAAAGAATCTTAAATATAACAATGAAATTTTTAGCCAAATTGTAAAACATGACTCTGCAACATATTAAAAGACTACATAGCATAATGCTAACTACAAAACACAAAATCTAACTACTATATCATTTAAAACATCATATCCTGATATAATATATTGTCCAGCCTAATGAGCTTCTGTCTAAATCTTTTAGTTCAGTGCTTATCCTGGGAACTGCTACTTGGCGGGAACCAATTATAATCACAAGATTGCTGCAAGAAAAAGAAATACCAGCATAAGTACAGATCTTTAACTATAATACATAGGCTATGATTATCTATATACCTGACTTATCCATGCAATTCAAAACATTAGTTAGCTCAATTGTAGAAGAATTAACAGCACAAAACCCATCTTCTTTTTGTTTCTCTGTATAAAAAAAGTTAACAAGATGTATTAAATATATGCAATGCCTAATGTACAACATACTTCTTTTTAAAACAAAATCAATCCATGACCTTTATTTTGCTTTGTTTTTGTGGTTGATCGCTTCCTTTTCTCAAAATGCCCCTTCTTGCGAGCAGTAGACATTCCTTTGGTCTTTGCAAGAGGAGGATTAAAAATTGCAGCCCATTCATTATCCTCAATTTGAGTGAATTTGTTCTCAATGGTTTCTGCATTTGAATTTAAATTGAGCTTACCAATACATTGTTGCACTTGCTCAACTCCAATATTAAGCAATTTCCACATAATTTGCTGAGTTTCTTTGTGTTCTTGAGTTTCCAAAACCAGATTATAAAATGACTTCATAATAGCATTGCGATAAAGAATACCAGCATCATCACCATTGGTCATTGAGTTAATGACATTAGAGCTAGAATCTTCTTTCGAACCCCTATTTATGTGCTCATAAATCATGGACCTTGCACTTTTTGACCATCTTTTTAAGAAGTATTGGTCGGGTATTTTTAAAATACCTTTAATGTTGTAAATTCGCAAGGCATGACTACACAGAATACCCATAGAATCAAACTTGTGACAGCTGCAATTAATCATCATAGTGGAAGAGTCAAATGTTACCTGATACTTCTTATTAGGCATATGGTTGAAAATAACTTCATGATATGACACATTATTACACCCACCAATCTCCATAGAAGTGCTTCCACCTGTCCCTTCAAGATATTCATTCAAAAATAGTTTAAATATCTTATGAGTATATATCAAAGATGCATGTCGTAGAGTCTCACTAATATTTATAATACGAGGAGGTGCACTTTGACTATTTTTGAATTCTTTCTCAACTTCTAAGTAGCGCCACTTTTTTACCATCTTCTCAAATGCCACTAAGAATTGTGTGAGACTTGTTGTTTTTCCTGCAATCTCACCCAACACACTGTTTGTACTTTCGCTCCTTTGAGAAGACTTGATACCTGCAGAAAATATATTCTTGCTAAAAGCAGTGCTCCACTTGTGACGAATTTTATACATATTGCTCAACCATTGATGATCATGAAGTTTATACTCATTTATCATTTCATCCCAAGTGCTTTGAAATTCTTCTTCTGAATCACAACCTTTCATGCATTTATTGAATAAGCTTTGAAACTTATTGTCAGAATTTAGAGAACCCAAATGAGAAGGAGCATTTTTTGCTATATGCCACAAGCATAATCGATGACATGTGTTTGGCATTACCTCTCCAATTGCTTTTGCCATAGCTGCATCTTGATCTGTAAAGATGGTTTTTGGTTGTTGGTTTCCCATACTTTCCAAAAACACTTTGAACAACCAAGTGAAAGAAATTGCAGTTTCATCAGATAACAAAGCACAACCATACATGACATTTTGCCAATGATGATTTACACCAACAAAGGGGGCACAAATCAAGTTATATTTATTGGTACGGTAAGTGGTGTCAAAAATCACAACATCCCCAAAGCAATCATAATCAACTTTAGATTTACCATCTCTCCAAAATACATTAGTCAAACGTGATTCCTGGTCTAATTGCACACTATAGTAGAACATTGCATCTTGTGCCTGTCTACTTTGCAAGTGATTCACTAAAGCCTGAGCATCACCAGCATCAATTAATTTCAACTTTTCAGAGTAGACATAATTATGCATATCTTTCATTGTAATACCAAGATTATCAAATCCACCAACCTCTTCCCCCAAATAACTCCAAATATTTGTAACTTTCATACCTGCATTCACCATGGAATTAATGAGGCCTCCTTTGGCATTTGATACGCCTCTCATAGAACGTAGCAAATGTCTTTGCTCTTGTGGCACAAAGTCATGGTTATGATTCAGTTCTAACTTTGTAATTTTCCATACTCCATCCTTACTCACATTAAATCTCACCATAGCTTTGCAATCTGTTCTTGAATCTGCTCTTTCATAAGCCACTTCACCTACAAGTTCATTGTTCTTAAACCCTTGTTTAGAGCAATAATAATCCTTCAAACGAGTGTTCTTTTTTTCAATATCATAATACAACTCCCTCCCTTTTCTCACACTAAAACCCATTTTGAATGCATGTTCTTGGTACAAGGCATAAGCTTCATCTTTGTTATAAACAACTTGGCCAAGAAAAATATCTTTATGCTCATTAACTTCAAGTGATTGACATACATTGTGCTCCATAATTCTCCTACAAAGGAATATCATTAAACATATTTTAAAAGCAATATACAATGCAGTGACAAAACACATGGGAAGAACAAGGATATTAAACATGTACAAATATACACAAAGACAATCTAAAAATATGAAATAGACTAAATAATGCTATTTCTACTTTAACGGGCAACTACTGCACTTGTTATCATAAAGCAAATTTAGAAATTAATTAATTCTATCATAAATCTTAATGTATTGTCTTTTATTTTTATATTTACACTTACAATTCTATATTTTTTTATTACTTATCATTTATCAAACAAACTTGCTTACCTTCCAGGTTAGTTAGAGCCAAGGAAAACTCCGCTGAGGTCCTGCAAAGCTAAGGCAGAGGGGAATCAAAAGTAGTCTAAGTTAGTAGAAGCTCTTTGCTGGTTCATGTTTGGGTCATTAAACCTCAATGTCATTGCAACTCTACAAAATAAAATCACAAAAAAGGAGAGGGAAAAAGTCATGATGAAGTAAGAAATGTAACAATAAAAAGATAAGAAGACAAGGAAAATGGTAGATACAGAGAGACTAAAATTCAAAGTAGAAGAAGAAAATGAAAGAACGGAGATGTTACATACGATTATACGAAAAGTGTTGTTTGCTGAAGTGAATGAGACAGTCTTCTTGATCGCTAAGGGAGAAGAAAATCCGTTTCAGTTATACGTGAACGTAAACAGAGGCTACGTGCATAATTGGAGGAAGAGGACGAGGACGAGGGACGTGTTGAGAAACTTGAAAGAAACACTCACGTGACTCAGTTTTTTTATTTTACACGTTGGATTTTTTAATTTTAATTTTAATGATGTGTAATTAATTTATTGGTTGTGCTTAAATGTTACGTGTTAGGTAAGTGCTCATCAAAGAATTACTCTCTTAGTGATTATTACGATTTCAATTTTTACATTGTAAAACCCTAATAATTAAGAAATGAGAGAAAGGAAGTCTTTTTCTTGGTCAAGAAGAGGTCTTAGTGATTATTACGATTTCAATTTTTACATTGTAAAAATGTGGCCTTTTTTTTCTTCATGGGTTGAGGCCCAATTTTGTTTTAACAGATTGGTTCTTGTCTTTTATTTGGCCCACTTAATCAGTGCATATGTTTGGCCAATGATGTGAGTTAAGGCCCAACTCATTTTTCTTCCTTTTTTTAGTTGTTTTCTTCATTTTCATTCAAAATTATCGTGGGTCTGGAGAGAAAGGTGGCCCACAACGTCGCCAAGGAATGCTCCCGATCGGCCATGCTTGTGAATTGGTTGTATTCCCCTCCTCTTTGGCTCGAGCCACTTCTTTCAGCTGATGCGAGTTTTTTTTCTAGGCTTTCCCATTTGCAGCAAGTACACTTGCATCCCCCTTAATCTAAGTGTTGTGCGCTACCACTCCATCTCTAAGTTTGGAATTTTTCCTAGCTACTTTTTAGGGTTCATTTGTACTTTTTCTGTTGTCGTATCTATCGTAGATTTCTTTTGGAGTTGTTCTAGTTAGTTCTTGTTTTAGATCTTAAAGTCCGGGACTTGCTTTGTTCTGCCTTTGTATTGGGTCCCTTCTTTTTGGGCTTTTGCCTTTGGGCTCTTCCCTCTTGTTTGTTTCTGTTGAGCTTTGGGCTCTCTTTCTATTATCATGATTCAGTTGACCAAAAAAAAATTTAAATTATCGTTATTGTTTTCATGTATGTTGTTTGTTTTAAGTATGTCTTATCTTTTTTATTATTAGAAATCTCTTTTTGTAAGTTCTTTTAGATCCACCGTCTTGAATTTTTTTATGAGAATATTTATAATTATTTGTTTCCTAATTGTGAATGTAAATATTTGTTTATGCCTGTGCAATATGTTTCTTTCTTTCAACCAAATCCTATTTCCAAAATCTCAAAAAAAAATATATATAAAAATTAAAACAAAAATCTTTCAAAAAAATCACTTTCAAAAAAATTAAAATATCAAAATTTAAATGTTTTCAAATTTCCTTTTTTTCAAAATTAAAATCAATCATTTTCCCAAAAATTAAAATCAACCATTTTCACTAGTTCTTCAGAACTACGTGGTTTTGATTTCCTCATTGCACCTGGGGATACGTAGGAGCAGGATTTCCCTGTCAAGCCTAAATAAATAAAAAAATGTTTTTTCCCTTTTTTTTCATCCCATTTTAATAAGCTTTATCATATATTCCAAAAAAACCAAAAAAGTAAAAAAAAAACAAAAATAACCAAAAAATGTTTTTTATTTGAATTGGGGTAAAATAAATATTTTCAGAGTTAATAAATTTTGCACAATTAATTAAAGGTAACCATTTTTAACGGATGTTGTAGGGTGTTAATACCTTCCCTACACATAATCGACTCCCGAATTTAGATCGCTTGTTCGCAGACTGGTTTTCAATTTAAAATCATTTTGGGTTTTTCAATTTCCCCAACCCAAATAAATTGGTGGCGACTCCATTGAAAATCGAATTAATTTTTCCAATTTCGGCTCGCCTCCCCATCGTGGCCCCGATTGCGACAATTGGGAATTGGGATGATAGATCAAGTCACGTGATTTTATGAATAGAATGTTTTAATCTGAACCCTTAATTTTAATCTAATGGTTTAGAGTCATTCTTATCATTCTCATATAAAAATATCATTCTCATGTGATATGTCCCCTATATATATATATATATATATATATATATAGGTTATGTTCTATATTTGATTTATTTTAAAAATGGAACAGAACAAAACATATCATTGAAAAGGTAGTACACGTTGGTTCCCTTAAAAAGGTGGAACTAAAGAGAACATAATAGAACATTTTATTATTATTGTTGTTGGCAAAACTTCCACTCTATCTCCTAACATTCATCCTAAAATTGCAATCCCCTCACTCAGCCCCACGTGACACCTTCTACCACCATCATTGCCACCTAGTACCCTACACTGCCACTGCCACCGCCACCTCCACCATTGTCGCCACTACCACCACCTCTACTCAACAATTAAATCGTCATTGTCGATCACATCCATAACCACCGTTGTTGCCACCTGACACTATCCATTGCCACCAACACTGCTTGACTCCCTCCATCACTAACCAAACCCACCACCACCATCATTTCCCTACACCTTCAATTGTCACCACCACTGGCTGAGACCCTCTTTCACCATAACCACCCAATTTTGCTTTTCACGCTGCCACCGCCCAACACCCTCCACTGTTATTACCACATCACAACATCCTTCATCGTTATCACCATCACCCAACACCTCATACACCTTTTTCAAATTTTTAATATTCAATAAAAAATTAAATAGGATAATGATATATATATATATATATAATTGAACACATATATATATATATATATAATTATGTTCCATTCTATAATCATCAAATATAATACATAATTAAAACAATTGTCCGATTATATTTTGTTTTGTTCCATTCCATTCAATTGTTTTATTATGTGCATTTATCATATACTACCTACATAATTATTTAGATAGACTTACATACAAGCTTTTCGAGACAATTACCCATAACTTAAAATTTCTAGATATATCATTTACTAATATGTGGGTAATGAATGTGAATACATAAATACCCAATAACTAAGGATACACATATTATCCGTAAAAAAAAAAAATACACATATTAAAATTACTATCCACCTAAATATAAAAACTAATATAGGCGTTGTTTAAAAAATGCACTATAGGACCCTTCAGCTCCCTGCCTTTACCTATTGCGATCCAAACGAACTTCAAAATCATAATAATATAAATATGCGAGATTGAAAGCTTCAATTTTACACATAAGAATATATGGTTTCTTATTATTCTCATTCTTTGGGATCCGTGCCCAGTGCCCACAGTAATTAATACTGAATCAAATTCCTACTTGTGAATTGTGATTTGCGAATATGGCATATATCATATATGGCTTATATCTGTCCAAGCTTAGGCTGAGAATATTCCATTTCCTGGACTTTGCAGGGCGAATAGATCCACTCCCTTGTCGAATATTTGGACGGCTTGACCTTACACGTTTCGTATTGCTCTATGGTGAGTGAAATGTAGGGCTTAATGATAGGAAGAGTGATCCTGAAGCCACAAGGCACGTAGCTATATATTCTCTTAAAATTAGCCACAAAAAATATATTCCATCTAGAATAGTTAGTACTCCTCTCATTCCTAACTAATGATAACAATCGCAAATCACATGTAACATTTAAAAAAAAAAAATCACATGTAAGATTTTTAATTTTTTAAAAAACAATATTGCGTTTCTGTTTTATAAGGAATAAACCTACCTGCCTTTATATTGTTTGTCTTTGTGACACACTCTTTCTCACAATATATGCAATTTGATCATTTTTGAAAAACTAGTAAAATATCCGTGTGATGGTACGATTTCCTTAAATTCAAAGTTCATATAATTCATGTGATATAGGCAATAAATATATATATATATATAAATAAAAGATACTCAGAGAGAGTTAATCTTTAATAAAAACCAATATTTTTTTAAATTAGTAACGATATTAGTCATATTGAGTTTCTCCTTTTCCTCCAAATTCACCCAATACGTGAGTTAATGGAGATTGTATTACTTAATTCTAAATTTTAATAATTATTGTTAATTATGGTATGAATAATGAAGATGTACTTGTGTGAACGACACATGTAATTCACTAGTAAGTATAAAACCAAGAGTCTAGCTAGAAATGAAAGAATATTGATTAAGAAATTACAAATTTTAAAATATTCATTTAAAATATTAAAACTTTTAAAAATATTTTATTTAACATTCTTAAATTTTTAATACATTGTGAAACTAATTGGTAAATGGAGGATATTTTAGTGCTTACGGCCTATTAGGAAACTATATATTTTTGAACCATTTTTATTCAATAATTTTAAATTCCTGATACTTTGAACTATTTTTTAACCATGAATTATTATATTTCAAAAAATCTCAATGAATATCATGACAAGCATGATATTGTTGTTCAATTACACTTGTATAAATTAGGTTTAATTATTATGTAAAAAAAATTAGGTTTAATTATATTCCATAAAATATCTTTATTTATATATGTGAATGTGTATTACTATATATATATAATATTTTTTCTTTAAAGGATCTAAATTTATGGACAAGATGTAATTTAAAATTTAATTAAGTTTTAAAATTTTATTTCTCTATCACCTTTTTTGATAATTGTAATTGAAGAAATGAATAGTGCAATTACTAGTAAATAATATCTTAATCACTAAGGATCTCTGTTGAATTACAGTGAGGACATTAGAAGGGGATTCATAAGTTGAATATAAGTGATAAGGTAGAGCTAAACATTTTAAGTGCAGAGATTTTTTTGTAAGAATAAGAGCAAATAATTTGAAATTAACACAAGGGAGATTTATAATAATAACAAAAAATTAAAAAACAAAGTAGCATTTTCAAGAGGCAGGCTCTAGAACAATGACATGGCTAAACACTAAAACAATCAGATTTGTAGTATAAATGTTTAAGGAAATCAATCAATAGAGAAACAATTAGCTTAACATAAAAAAGAAATCCAAAAGAATGAAAGAAAATACAGGACCATAAAAGCAAATATTTTAAATAGAAGCGAGCAAATACTTTGTAAAGGGAAAGCTGACGCAGTAATTACAAAATAAAACTACTCACACACTGACTTTGGCAAGAAATTAGTAAGAGCAAACTTTTAAATTTGCAAAGAAATATGTATTTACTTTTGTTTCACCTGTCTTATGTACCAGCCTTATAGCTCACTGTTAGGACTTAGAACAACAGTAAAACAACCGCCTAACCCCTCTCTTTGCTACCACATTAATTTTATTTTAAACCCTTTTCTAAATCCACAAGGAAATGGACATAGTGTGGTAAGTGAATTGTGTTGCTAAGAGTTAAAGAAGACAGGATTTTGGGATGGAAAAATATTGTATCCTGCTTAAATTATAGACCAATTTGCATTGGCTAATTTCAAATTAGTTATACTTCGTTAGTTCATTACTTATCTATTTGTAAGAAGGAGAATATGGTATCACTCTCTTTTAAATAAACTAGGCGATGACCAACACGCGCGTTATGACAGGTTAATTTTAGTGAAAGTGCAATTTTGCATAAATCATAGTTATCTAAATTAAAATTCCTTTTAGATTTTTAAATGCTAATAAATGAAAATCCTTATTTTGAAATAAATTAATTAAAATCCCATTTGCATTTTGAATGCTAGTAAATGTTATTTTTTAAATTGATTAAAATTCAAAATCTTATCCTATCATTTTTTATTTTAATTCTTTTTTAATATAAATATACATATTATTATAATTTTAATTTATTTAATTATAACTTATTATCAAACAATAATATAAACTAAATTTTAATAATAAAACCTAATATATTATTATAATTTAAAATTAAATAATTATCTAAAAATTATAATTTTTTTAATTGTTTAGATATTAATTTTTTATGAATTTAATTTTAATTATATAAATATATATCTTTATTCGTGTATTATGCAAGTAAATATACTATTTCTATTTGTGATTTTTTCAATAATAAATTGTGAAAGCAGAACTTGTTTTAGAAAAATTAATATATTTAATTAAGATATTAATGATTAATAAGGTTTTAGGTTGAAATTTCAGTATTTGCATTATAAAAAAATAATTTATAATCCATTTACACATTCCCTCACATCTGTACATAGAATTTAATTTCATGATAAATTTTTTATTCAATAATATACCTCCTTTTTTTTTTCGAAAATAATATACCTCCTTGAATCCTATGAAGTGTAAATATTGAAATGGGTTCCCTCGACAACAAACTGACTGACCCATCTATCAAAGTTTGGTTTTGATCAAAGACAAATTTATTCTAGAGTCTAGATTAGGGATTACAACAAGAATTTGAAATTGAGACAAAACGAGACTTAAGACCTTACAAGAAGCTAAGACTTTGACACGAAGGCAGTCTCATATGGCCTTTTCGTACGCTGGAATTTTGAACCTTAACTTTGATCTTAGGCAGCGTCTAACGTGAAGTAGCGGGTAGGTGAAACACTGGTGTTTCACCCCCTCAGTACCGTTGGATTTTCTGTTTTTTCAATCGACGGTCAGGAAACAAGACTTGCAACCGGTTATGATAACAATGTTAAAATTGAGAAAAGGTCCCTCCGTGTTTCTTTAATTTGGACTGTTAATTTATTTTGAATTGTGTGCTGGCCCTTTAAATGAGAAACATTTGCTACAGAGAATGGCTTTCGAGCTGGTGGTCTCCATTGGGTCGTCGTCGCTCACTGTTCAAAAATGGCTCTTTTCACCTTTCTGTAGTTTTCATGTGATGGATGGAGTCACATTTTCTACAAGGTTTATATGTCTCTATTTTGTGCTTAGTGACCGTTTGTATGGTGCTTCCAAGATTTGTTAGTTGTATGTTATTATTTTTTAGAACAGGGTATACACCTGGATATTGTTTGGTTGGTATTTGTCCATTGAAGGATGACATAAGTGTTCGGTTTGTGGGCAAATGAATAATGAAAAATAGAAATGTTGTAAATGTAATTTCATTAATGGATTCCATGATATGAGGAGTGAATGAAGGAAATACATATAGTGAGTAGGGGGATATGGTCACTGTGAATGAATTACATTAATAAGATAGTTATGGTCACTATATTGAAAGCAAGAGATAGGAGAAATGGTCGAAGAGGATCGTTTTGTTGCGTCTCTCAAGTTGCGGTTCCATTTCGAGCTTTTCCACCATCAGTGTCCATGTTTCCAGTACCATATTAGAGCAGTGGGCACAATGAGCATTGGAATGTGAGTGAGTATGAGTTTCATCGTCCAACCATTGGAAAAAGTTACAAGAATCTTGCCTCTGCAATGTACTCCCTCCATTCCATTTTGACAGTCGTTTAAGGTTTCTACACACAAATTAAGAACAATAATAAATGACTTAAAAGACATAGTAATCTTACTAAATTGCCCTTATTAATTTACTACACACTTTTTTTTCATTTTATCTAAATATATTAATGAGTAGTGTGGTGCACAGTTTTTTAAGTTTCTTTTCCCATAAAAGTGGGAGGGTAAAAATGGAAAACTAACATTAATACTCACATAGAAACTAGAGAACGACTAATATTATGAAAAAAATTTATTTTCCTAAAACGACTATCAATATGAAATGGAGGGAGTAACAAATAAATTTAGAAGATTGATGGTGTACAATGCGGTTAAAAAAATATTTAAAAAACGAAAACGGAATTAAAATGGTGCTAACCCTCCAGTTTCGACATCGGAGGAATTTTCTTCCTGGGTTCTTTGAGCTGCTTGATGTTAACAGGATCATGGTGTCTCCACAACCACACTTTATGTTGCAAGTGTTTGAAGTTGAATGGAAGGAACTGTTGCTGGGAGGCATGTTATTGTTTGAGAGTTGAAGGTTGTGATTCCTGTAAGAAGCTCGTGATAGTAGTATGAGTTGTATGTGATTTAAAAAAAACTTTAATAAAAGTGTGGACTGAATGTAGCAGATGACCGTTTTTACAACGGCACTGTACCTTTATCGTTGAAAGAGATGACAACGCAATTACTGAAATGGGTTGAATTTTTTTTCTGGACGAAGTGATGGGTTGATTTGTGTGTGTTCGGAGTGCTGAGTTATTGGTTAAGTGAAAGTAATGATGGGCCATGTTCTTGTATTAAAACCCGATGGGTTATGGTTTTGTGGAGTGAATAGACTTGTAAAAGACGTAATGGGCCAAAGTGTAAGGCCCAAAAATATAAGGAAATTGGTATATGAGTGTTATGTCCTTGGCCCACGTAAAAAGAATGTGTTTTGTATAAACATCAATTTAAAAAAAATATTAAATCTTGAAAAAAGTGGTGTTGAATTTATGGTGAGGTTATTGCAAAGGTAAGAATATATTAGTGTTAGTGGACGCATGAGAGACCTTAAAATCAGATTTGGTGATTTTTTGACTTAAAATGAATTTATGGTGAATTAAATGGTGGAAAAAGAAAGAAAACTCATTAAAAATAGGCAGAGTGTGAGAAAAATTTTGGAAAATTGAGGTTAGTGTCCTTTATTGGGTAAAAACCTTTGGTGAGAGTTTAAGTTTGATTTAACAAGAGATGGATAGGAAGTGATAGAGAAGTACATGGTGTAAACCTTGGCAATTTGAGTTGGTACTTTTGGTCGTGTAGAAGAAGATATTTGGAGAGTGTTTGATAAGGGAACATGGTACATGCATGAAGTGTTCACAAACCAAGTTTGGTGATTTTTTGACTTAAAATGAATTTACGGTGAATTAAATGGTGGAAAAAGAAAGAAAACTCATTAAAAATAGGCAGAGTGTGAGAAAAATTGTGAAAAATTGAGGTTAGTGTCCTTTATTGGGTAAAAACCTTTGGTGAGAGTTTAAGTTTTATTTAACAATAAATGGATAGGAAGTGATGGAGAAGTACATGGTGTAAATGAGTTGAGCTAAGCCGAGTACTTGAAGCTCAGGCTTGGCTTGTGATAATAACGGGTGGCTCAAGTCTGGCTCATTTATAACTTCATTATTTTTGAATTTATTATTTTGATAAATATTTTACTATTAAATGATAATATAAAAATCAAAGTATATATATATATTTAAGATAGAATTCTAAAATGTTATATTTTTCAAAATTCAATACATAACTTCTTGACTAATATAAGAAATATTTCAATACTTATTTTTAAATATATAGACTAATTATTTTACTTTACTATTTAATTTTAAAAATAAATTTATAACTGTATTTTTTTTTTATATTTTTCATTAATGTTACTTTACTTTAAATATTTGTATTATTTAATTATTATAAGCGAAATATTTTCATTAATGTTACTCTTAATGTCAAGTTTCTAATGCTTGAGCTTGGCTCATTTAAATAATCGAGTATAATCTTAAGCTTGGACTTGTTTGTTTAATTAAACAAACGGGCTTGTTCGAGCATTTAACGAGCTTGATCATACATGATAAAAACTAATTTGAGATGATTTAAGAGTGAGACTCAACACACTAATTTTAAGTAATGAGAACCAAAATAAAATTTATTTAATTTCATATGGTGTAATTTACCTTCGTTGTATTTTACCTTGTGATTTAGGAGAAGTAAATTTACTATTCTTTTTTTTAATTTTTACATGTTTAACAAATCTTACCTGAATGGATTTGCTATGTTAAGTGATGAGATTGTAAACGCACATGTGGTCGTATGACATCAACAGTGCATCAACAAATTAATTTCCTTGTTCGAGTACAAACGCTCCATCATAGGAGATGAAAAGGTTTCTGCTACACGGCTAAGACTCAGAACAGTGGCAGCAGCGCAGACCTATTGTACGTGTGACAGCTTTATGAAGGCAATGGACCATCCATAAGTTGACAAGTGTCCATAACAATTGACAATCTCAGAATCGGACAGCAACCCAAGGCCATCGGTACATTCTGAGATAATCACAAACAATGTTTTCATGAAAACATAAATGTAACACCTGAGTTCTAATACATCACAGCCAACCATATCACCTTTAATACTTAATTTGCAGCAACCTGCACACAAAAACAAAGTCAAATTAATGATTTATTTAACAAATACAAAAAATAACACAACATAACAGCAACAATAGAACTTACACTGCTGTGATCAAAACCCTCAGATTCATAATAACCAGTTTCATCATCTCCATGGTGCAGGCTAGACGTAGTGGTATGTGTCATTTGTGAGTCCCGGATTTTTGCTGGGCACGTAACCCTATTATGCCCACTTTGTTTGGAATATGAGCAATGGGTCCTCCTCTTCACTCTCACACCCCAACTTGCTGAACTTGGAGTACCCCTACCTTTTGTACTAGCACGCAATGGGTTTCTCAATACATCATCATTAATTGAATTTGTAGACGTACCAGTCATGTTTTGTTGAGCTTTCTTTGCCTTTTTTTCCTCAATGTCACGTGCAATGCTTTCCTTTGCTTCATTAAATTCTTCATATGTATCAGCATTTAGCTCAATCCATATGTTGCAATATTCAGAAAGGACAACTTTTCTGCAAATCTTGTGGGTGTCCCAGCAGTTTGTGTCCTCAGCACCACAAGTCCGGATACCATCCTTTGCACCTTTTGACCATCTCCTCAAAACTAATGACTTTGGCAGCTCTTCAATGTTTAGATGATGCATCACAACAATTATATGCTCGCATGGCAAACCTCGTGATTCCATCCACAAACAAGAACACTTAAACTCATAGGTTGACGGATAAAAAGACACACGCCATACCTTCACATCTACTCCCCTCTTACACACCGTATACATTAAACTCATCAGCATTTCTTTGCAATCAGAAATAATCATTTCACCTGCCTTATTAAGAAGAACCCGAAAGACATTGAGCACCCTCCTAGTATAATGCTTCCCTGCCGACTTTTCAATAGCTGGAAACTTCGATTGTAATACAGGCACACCATGTAAAGAACAAAAATCATCTGCCATTTCTTTGTATCGCATATGACTAAGGCAACGATGATAATGTTGCAAAAAATCGGTCAAGTTATACCGGGAATGGACATACTTCCCTAACTCAGCATGCAAACTTTCACATCTTGAAGTCGTTCTAAAGCCAACAAAGAAATTTCCACGAAAATAAGCACTTGCCCACTTTGACCTTGAATCATAGATTTTTTTTACCCATGGATGCTCTTGCAAGCCAAGCTTAGAAACCAACTCGATCCACTTTTGACGAAATTCACCCACATCATAGTCACCTAACATACACCTCTCAAACCCAGCTGTAAACTGTGTATTTTTAACATTTGCAGTTGCATTTCGAGCTAGATGCCATGCACAAATACGATGCCGAGCATTGGGAAACACAATTTTGATTGCATTTCTCATGGCAACGTCACCGTCAGTTATAACAACACTTGGCTCTTTCCCCTTCATGACTTTAGAGAATTGTTCTAAAAGCCAAACATATGTATCTTCAACTTCATTTGTCACTATAGCAGCCGCAAAAATGGTTGACCGGTTATGGTTGTTGACACCTGAAAAGACCACAAGGGGCAGTAGGTATTTATTTTTTCCATACGTAGCATCAAACGCAACCACATCACCATAAATCTGGTAACTTTTTTGGCTAATTCCATCACTCTAGAACAAGTGTTGAAGTCTACCTTCCTCATCAATGGCGTGCTCACAGTACATTATTTCATCCTTCTTACCTAACTCACCCAAATATTCTATTGCAGCCATGGCATCCGAACATTGCTTTCGTCTTTGGCGTTCAATCTGATTATATATGTCCTTCAGCCTAAACCCAACTTTCTCATAACCTCCGCATTGCAAAGCAAAATGCCCAAAAATGTGAGCAGGGCTAATACCTGCCTGCAACAAGTTGTTCATTTGAATTATATCACTTTCAGACATCTTGCGATGTCCGGGAAGCATACCAGAATACCTTTTGTCCAATAAAGGATGACTATGCTCATCATAAAAAACCGTTGCATACCAACGATTTGTAACTTTATCAACATGAATTCGAAAATTTGCTCGACAGTCACATCTGGTTTCTGGTCTTATCTCGCGCTTCCTATCTTCCATTTTAAGGCCCCTATCCTCCCACAAACCTTTATTAGAACACCACAAATCTTGCTGTAGGGCCTCCCCTGTTTTCTTGCTGCGTAAGATTCTTCCTCTTCTAACACTAAACCCATTTGCTTTAGCATAGCGACAGTAGAACTTGTATGCCATATCCAAACTAGGAAAGTCATACTTGGTTATCAGATGAGGACTAAAAGTCACCAAGTCTATCTTACCAATATCACTCATACTGTTTATCCCAATTTTCGTTGCATTTTCCATATCATCATCGTTAAGTGTATCATGTCTACCATCGCTAGCAGACCACTCTTGATAATCGGACACATTACCATCATCTTCAGTCCATGTATCTGAATAACCTTCATTACCGCTTCCACCTTCATCACCAGTTCCACCTCCATCACCTAAACCACCTTCATCACCATTTTCACTTTCAGGACCAGTTCTGCTTCCATAATCTGTGGAAAAGGATAAATTATCCAGTCCCTACAAACAAAATACAAAAAAAAAAAAATTAAACTTCCACAGATGTGTTTTCAAAAACTATATGGATAATTATTTTTCCAATAATTTTTAACATACCTTCACCATTTCATTTTCATCTGAATCAAATTGAATTGACTCATCCATCTGAGTATGCTTCTCTTCAGTCACCTCCTCAGTCTAAACCTTTTTCAATAAGATGACATTCCAATTATTTAAACAATAACATGCCTAAAACTATTCATCTACCATCTATAACACTGTTCAGCAGAGCAATTGTTTTTTTGTTCAACAATTATAGAGTCAAAACAACGAATCCATCGCATCATCCCGTGATACATTTCTATAACAAATTCTATACTTACAGAATCCCAATATTAACATCTGTTATGAACAAATTAACATTGTAAAAGAACAACTTTAAACCTACATACCTCTCTGATATCACCGCCTCGCGCAGAGATATAAACAGCAATACGGTCTCGGACAACCACAGAGTTGGGGAACACCAATGTCTGAGACAATCACTTCAACGAACACCACCGCTCCGCTGTCAGCTGTGAACCATGCCTTCTCAGACAACCACTGCGACGAACACCGCCTCAGCTTCTCAGGTAACTCTGATTTTTACTTTTTGTGCGCAGATCTACACGACGAACATAACATCCATTCCGAAGAAGATCGACTATACCCTTTCCAGATCTACACGAAGAACACCGATTCCATTTGATATTTTCCCAAATCTATTTCTCTATCATACATTCAACACTCACTCACAACCACTTCAAACACTTACGGTGACAAATCCCCAATGAGAAGCTTCCAAACTCCAAATCCCTAATGTGAACCTTAAGATTGTATGTTTCGTGTGTGAGACTCACTTTTTGGGGTGCCCACTTTTCAAGTATGATATATGTCTAGAATGCATACAGAAAGTCAGTTTTAATCGGGTTTAAGTAAAATATTACCCTGATCTGACTCGCTTTTAATTGGAGGTAGTGGGACGGAACGAGTTTGGGTGTAAGAACCTGCCCTCGAATCTGAACTCACCCCGATATAATAATTTAATAATTTTAATTATAAATTATAATTTTAATTATACTTATAATTAAATAATAAAGATAAATTTATATATTTTATCTAAAATATAATATAGTTATTAAGTTTCTTATTTTTTTATGATTATTAATATTTATATTTACATATTATTTGAATTAGAATATATTAGATATATAAGACTTATTTAAAAACATGTATTTAAGTTATAATAAATAAAGAAAAAAATGAAAAATAGATGAGGTAAAATCCCCGCGGGTTTCCTCGAACCCGACGGAGACATGCGGGGATGGGGTTGGTTTCATAATTTCATACCTACTCTCTTTAAACTCGAACTCGAACCCGCCCCGATTTTTACGGGACGGGGAGAGCAAAACCCGCTCTCGACCTCGCCCCGTTGCCATGCCTAACTGTCACTAATTGGTTTCTTTTACCCTGTGATTGGTTTATATTGATAAATAGAGAAGAGAGAAATAGAAGAGAAATTAAGTTGAATTAGAAGTTGTTTAGTATTAGAGAAATATGAGAGGGATAGAAGAGAAATTATTTTTGGTAGTTGTTTTGTTGTGGAGAAATGAGAGAGATTTGTAAAAAGTTAAAAAGACTAAACTACCCTTCCAAATAACAATTCATTTTCATCACAGTATGTATACACAAGGGTGAGATAGTCAATTCATAAATAAACTCTCAACTCTCCACTTTCTGTGTTGCGGTGAAGAGATCAACAAATCTGTGGGACCCACACAAAAACTCACCTCAATTTCTCTTTCGCGTTAGTGACCAAACGTGGTGGATGGGCTTTCTCACCTTTATTTCTCTCTCTACTTTCTCTTCACTATCTCAACTTAAACAAACAGAGTGTTAGTTTTATACTAACTTCATATCACTTACTGTATGTCATATAGTGATACTTTTCTTTTTACTAACACTAGTCGTGTACCTGTGCTATGCACGGACATTTTGTCGTATTAGACATACAATAATAATTTGATAAAAAAAAAACATACAATAATTTTTTAATAAATAGAATTCATAATATATGAAAGTTAAAAATTATATATTAACGTGATGGATATACCCGCAATGGGTGCCCGCATATTAATTAAATGGGTGGGGATGAATATTATACTACCTGTCCGCAGGTACCCTTTTATTCATTAAAATATAATTTCTATTAAATATACTAAAATATTAAAATTTTTATTATTTTATGATGATATGAAAATTATATTTTATTATTTTATAATTATATTTTTAATATATTAACAGTAATGATATTATATAATGTTAGTTTATATTATATAATATAAATATTATATGATATTATAATATATTATAAGACATTTTCTCTTTTTCTTTCAATAAAGTTTGAATTTTTAAATATTAATGTGTACCCGTGGATATCCGCTACCCGCATGGGAACCCGTTAATCTTAGCGGGTATGGATGCGGATAGTGTACTACCCGCCCCCGCTCCCGCTGACATCCCTAATAATATATCCTAACAAACTCAAGTTACTTCCCTTTCTCTTTTATTCCACCCCAACATGTAAATTTTTTTATATTGTCCGTGTATATCCGTTAAATCCTATTTTAAATTATATATATATATATATAAGAAGTTAAAAACTATATTAACTTCTAAAATTATTTTAATTTATTGATTACATAATATTTTCCAAAAAATGATTATCTAAACATTCTAAAAGTTTCTTCAAAAGTACACTCTTAAAAAGGAACTATTATTCTTTTTTGTAGTTTGTCAAAGAATTTTTTATATATTACATTTTTAATGAGATACCTAACTCTTTTTAAATGTCGATAACTATTTGTCCTATAATTGCTTCCCCTAACCCATTTATCTAAATTAAAATATGTCTCACCACCATTTTCAATCATACTCTCTACCGACTCTTTTTACATGGAAGCCATATTTTAATTTTTTGTACATATCCATGAAATTGACCAATTTTTAAAACTTTTCCTCTCATACCCCCTTTCATACATAACGGAGTTTTCTCCAAAGAGATCCACTTATGATTAATATTCCCCATTCTCATTTATCAAATAGTGTTAAATTAAATGATTACATCTTTTATTCATAACACACTCTTATATCTTATAGTTTTTTATATCTTTTTATTTATTTGTAAAGATTTTATTTTATTTTATTTGTTATCTGATCTATAATAAAAAATTCATACAATATAACATATAATCCGTTATCTCTAATGCTTATGGAATGACCCATTAGTGAGATTTTTTCTATTGCTTATGGAATGCCTCTAGTACATACATGATGTAAAAAAAATGAATAGTCTTTTAGAGTATTCTTTCTAGTGCTCCAAGAATGTCTCCTATATAAGATAAAACTTTAAGATTGTTGGAATTGCTTTAAGACATAACGTTTATTATTTTATTTTAAGGTTTAAATTCAAATAGACCGAACTATAATATTTCTTTCTAAACACCAATAATTTTCTTGCCAACTTATATATGCCTGCATTTGGCAATATAATTGAATAGAACTAAAATTTTATGGATTATAGGCATTGCTCAGTTCATCAACCACTTAAAAACTTTGGTAGCTAGTTTTACCCATAACCAAATAAAATTTTAATTTTGCTATCAAGTGAAATTTTGCAAAATGACTAAGTTGTTGCAACACATACAAAGATAAGTCATCAATTAAAGAAATTATGCAACATTTTCAATCTTTCATTTATCATTGTCAACAATAAAATTAAAAAAAAAACTCAAAAACCAAATGAAAATGGTTATAACCAATCACAATTTAATTTTTTTCAAATATTTAGTTGGGACTTTGACATTTGCAAAGCATGAAAACTAAAACACGTTCTTTATCCTATATCACAAAGACCATTTAAACAAGAATAGGAAACCACAGAAGAACACTAATTAAATAATTATTATAATTACTATTAACGTAATTATAAATTTTTTTAATATTATTTTAAATTTCATAGTATAACTTTATTTATCTTATAAAGCTTTTTTAATATATTTAAACTATTAAAATGACCTTTAATACTGATATTTGATATTTTGATATAATAATTTACTATAATTATTATAACAAAAGTTTTACATTTTTTAAGTGTTTGAGTATGTTGCAAATTTCGTATTACATTTTTAATTTTTTGAAATGATTTTCTAAATTATTTTAATATTTTATAAATTTTGTATTATATTTTTATTTATGTTATAAACTTTTTTTAATATTGATTTTTAAAATTGGCTTTAATATTAATCTTTGATATAATAAAGGTAACTATAACTAAATAATTAATATAATTACTGTTATTATAATTATTAAATAATTTTTAAGTGTTTGAACATGTTTTAAATTTCATATTATATTTTTATTTTTTTTAAAATAAGTTTTACCTTTTTAAAATTATTTTATTATGTTTTAAATTTCGTATAATGTTTTTATTTATGTTATAAATCTTTCCTTTTTAATATTGAAAATGTTAAAATGGGTTTTAAATAATATTATTTTTTATATAAAAATAACTATAATTAAATAATTACTACCAACGTAATTATAAATTAGTTTTTTAAGTGTTTGAGAATTTTTTAAATTTCTTACTATTATTTATTTTTTTAAAATTATTATATATGCTTTAACTTATCATTATTTATATTTTTTATTATCTTAACTTTTTATTTTTATAGTGATATTTACTTTAATATAATTATTATAGTTAATTAGTGGTGATACATATATTAATCATTTAAAATGTCAAACATACTTTCTATTTTTAGAAGTTTTGCTTAAAGGAATTTACTATTGTGCCCTCACTTTAGATTTCATTTGCCACTTTCACTACCTTACTTTTATATATATAAAGATAAAGATAAAGATGTATTGGTCTGAGTGGATGGGGCCCGGGTCTCTTAAGCATATGATTTTGGGTTCAATCATTGGATTTGGATCCATGTGTATGAAAAAATATTGTTGGGAGGGGTCCCTGCTTTGCGCCTACCAGTACCCCGAGAGATTAGTCTCTCACATACCGGGTGGGAGGATACTATGTGAAACCAAAATAATATATAGTGACACTTTTTATTTAATATTAATTGAATGATAAAATTTAAATATTAATTAAAAATCTGAAAATATTTTTTAAATTAAATTATTATATAAAAGTAAATATTAATCAATGTTCTAAAGATATTAACTAAAAAAATTAAAATATCTTTATTGAAAAATGTAGTATTTAAAGTTACTAATATATTAAATCCCATGAATTTTAATAAAAAATTATTTATTAAGTTTTTATATTATGACCATTATTTGAGAAAGTAAAGAATATTTGTGGGGAGATTAAAATAAAGTGGAATTGCTTTATGTGAGAGATGAATTTAGAGGAGGCTGGTAGGGGTCTTCGTCTCCATCAACCATTAGTTTTAGACTATTAGTAAATATAAAACAGTTTGTTCCTCTATTTTAATTTTAGGTTTCTCGTAAGATAATAAATTAGATTAAACAATAATAATCATATTTTTTTATAAATTCTTTCTTCGTTATACCTTGTATTTGTGTTTTTATGATTATATAAAATAATAATTTTTACTTAGCTCTGATAAATATATTTTATAATAATATTATTTATATAGTTTGTATATGATTTTTTTTTCAATTTTATTATTGTCACAAGATTTAGAAATATATTCTATAATTATTTCTAACATTAAATTTCAATTTCAAATATCAATTTTTATTTTATCAATGATATTATAGAATGCGATCACGTGAATATAAAAAATACTGAAAAAATACCACTTATAAATGATATACCGTATAAAAAACTTAATAAAACCTTTTCCCAAGTTGTTTCTAGGAATGAAAAATAGGAAGGACGAAAAATATGAATTCTAAAATACTTCCCATCATTTAATTAGGAAGAAGTACTGAATTCAATATATTTTTCATTCCTTTCAAATTTTTTTCTCATTTTTTCTTTTACTTTCCTTTGTTCTAAATAATCTAAAAAATATATATTTCAATTTTCTCTCATTTTCGTTCCTTCTTTTTTTTCTTCCTTTTTTTTTCACTTTTTTGGCTAACCCGAAATATCAGCGTGACTCAACCGAGTTTTGAGTTCCAAGGGTGGGGACCTCGACTAATTAGTTGCTTAAACCATTACAATGACGGTAAAGTATATAAGGACAACATCAATCCATGGTTTAACAGGTTTTGTACACCAAACGATGTATTTTCCAATATCAAATTTCAGTAGTCGATGTCGGATGTCGACAACTTGTCCCTCGCTTCATAGAGAATGCTCGCATCCCGGCTGATCTCGGCCTGTGCAGTGGTATCCTCCAACTTCAATGCCAATTCCTCATCCTCGAGGCTGATGTACTCCTCGGCCCTTCTCAGAAAATCTTCCATAGTAGGAGGTTTCTTTTTGGATAAATCAAAATCCAAAATGGCGAATGCGGGATGAGGCCATCCTTGGCCAGCATGAGTTGCGCCCCGGGTTGAATCCCTTGCACCAAGAGGGCTTCCTTGGTAAATCTACTGATATAATCTCAGAGGGTTTTTGTCGGTCCCTGGCAGATCTATTTTAAGCTTGCTTCTGTCTTGGGTTGGACCTTGCTTGTAGTGAAGCTAGTAATGAATTTTCCGCGCAATTCGGCCCAGGTGTTGACGGATCTGGGCGGCAAGGATTGAAACCAACGTAAAGCAGTCTTCTTAAGTGATAATGGAAATACTCGACACATGATAGGTCCAATGGCTCCCCTGATTGACATGGCAAACTCATACACATCCAGGTGTTCTAAAGGGTCCTCAGTACCGTCATACTGCTCGGATACAGGCAGTTTTTCGAACCTGCGATCAACAGAAAAAAACATTATTCTATCAGAAAATGGCACAATGGCCTGGATAACATCATCATCAGTACAATAATCGTGTTGATGGTCTTCATAGCGGTCACGGTACGCGGCGGATGGCGGAGGCCTATGATGCGACTTAGCGGGAGATATTGAGTGGACGGATGCAGGAGGCGACAGACGGTGCTCCCGGGATGGTCTCGGATGTGCCTGCGACGGTCGGGGTTCTCCATGCAAAGAATCTCTTCTAGGGGAATTTCTTGGCTCTGCAGAATGGTGAGATGAAGCTGGCGGGACAAGCGGCTGGCGCTGTTGCGGCTGAGGGCGCGGTTGTGGCGTTTCTTAGGTAACGATCTGGGCTGAGAGGCGGAGATGCTCCGCTTCGAGCTTAGAAAGGCGTTGGGCGTAATCTTGCAGCAAAGAATCCTGTTTGTTGATAAAAGCCAGCAGTTCTTGACGCGAAGGTTGGCTTGGTGGCGTGGAGCCAGAGGGTTGCTCGCTGACACGCGGCGGAGGAGTAGGAGGTAGCCGATTGTTAGTGACAGGAAGAGACTTTCGTTGGGTGCCAATGGCCTGCGAGGCTGCCACTATGGCTGCCGCTGCCGCGACAGTGGCATCAGCTGTGACGGTCTAAGATGTTCGGCCTCGCTGAGGAGCAACAACTGGGGCAACGGTGGCGGCTGCAGCGGCGGTAGGGTCCGGGGGGCATTTGCGGCCAGTGCCTACGGCGGAGTTCGCTCGTGTATCAACCATGTTAGTTAGTAGCAGAGGTGGCAGAAAACGATAGTCGTTTTTTCCCACAGACGGCGCCAATGTTCAAGTGTGATCCTTTGAACGATGGTTTCCGGTGAGAAGTAGGTTGTCCATGGCAGTTGACGGCAAACTCCGGTGGTGGTGTACCTCCAGACACTCCGACGCTCAAGTCAGCATGTGTAGCAGATAAGGTGTGTGTAAAATTCAGAATAATGTACCTGATTTCGGCTTACTCAGCCTTATTTATATGCAGGTAAAAGGGGGGAAATTCCGTTGGGCCGTTGTAACGGTAATTTAATAGGAGTACAACGCGCCTGAATTATGGTGGACTCACTCGCCCCGAGACACATATATCCGGACACCGTTCCATGTCGGTTAGAGTCCATATTCGCTTGTTGTGCATAGCCAAGTAAATCCGTGAGGTGGATGTCGGCACTTACAAGTCGGATGACGGTCCAGAATATAGTCCATACTTGTTATCCATATGCAGTTAAGTCAATCCACGAGGTGGATGCCGACATTCCTAAGCCGGATGCCGGTCCAGAACAGTAGCCTCAAAGGTAGCAAGTTGGTATGCCCCCTATGCCGGTAGGCACCTGTATTGTAAGCCAGCTTCGGTTGACCCGTAACGGAAATGACATGAGGCATACGTATGCCGGATACCGGTCCAAAATAGGACTAAGTCCAGATAGATGTCGGCGGACGTTGGTCCTAACAGGTCTGATCAAGGGATTGAGCTCGAAACAATATCGGCGCAAGCAAACCAGAAATTGGTCCAGAACACTTTTTAACCAAACAAATTATTATTTTTGTTCTAAACCAAACAAATCATTTAAGTTAGTCCTTTATCAATGCTTTTAATCTCCTTTAAATGGTTTCTTGTGTTTTAGCTTACTTTTTCTTTCATCCTTTCATTCCCCTGACCAAACAAAGCCGTTATTATTATTATTTTTTCATATCTATCCTGATAATTTCTCTCTACTCTAATTCTTTTTTTTTTTTTAACCACAGATATCCTCCACGGGAGACAATCCTGTTCGAGTCGGGAACATCCACATTATGGTGGGGCTAACTCTCCCAGCGGGGATTTTTTCCATCCATAAGATTCGAACTCAAGACCTTGCTTAAGGGGAATCAAGTATGTATCACTTGAACCAACCCCATGAGTTACTCTAATTCTTTTTGACTAAACATATAAAAACTTTTTATATATAAAAATGAATTTCAATTTTCAAGGCCGAAGCCGAAGCCGCAATCAAAAGCCATCATTCACGGTCACGGATATATTCACCATTGGTTGGCCGTTAGAGCGTCACGGAAGCAGACGCTGATTTGTTTTTGTTGATTCCATTCCATAATTTCCATTTCCATTCTTTTCTTCTCATCCGCTCATGTTTTTTTAACTTTCGGCGGAAAATGATTGGAAAAAGAAAAGCTTCTCGCGGGCCCATTACGCCCACCACTATCTATACTCCATAATTTGTATTTGTATTTTGTACAATTCACTATCTTCTCTCACCCTTCATTTCTTTTTTTTTTTTTATATCTCTTCATTTTCTTTATGACAAATGCTAATAATTGTATTCAAATTATCGGTTTAGAATTATTGAATAATTTTTTTAAAAAAATTAATATAAAATACTATAATTTTATTAATATTTTAATAACAGATCCCACTAATTAGCATTATAAAAAATATTGTTCAAGAAGCATTTGATACATCTATGAAATACTTTTAATTACTAAAAATTATTATATGAGTATTTTAATTTTATAAAATAAAAATTAAATTAAAAGTACTTTAAAAAAATTATTCAAATAATAAAATTATTTTAACAAAAATATATACAAGTAAGATAAAATGAAAAAAATTATAAAAATAAAAAACTTTTAATTTTAAAGAAATCTTAATTATTGATCTCAATAATCTATATCTAAATGATGATTTATAAATATCCAATTTTATTAAATATTGATTAAAAATTGAAGTATTGAAAGAAATTAAAGAAAGTGAATTATCTTTTAATTGAATAATTAATTTAAAAAAATGTCAAATTGATTTAATGCATGTTATAATATAAGTAACAACTAACAAAGTAGCTTCAGAAGGAGAGTATGATGTAACTTCATAAGAAGGATAATGCATATTAATATCATCCTAAATGAAGAATGAATACTTGAATTTAATATAAAGGGACAAATTATTCTGTATAAATCCACTCTATTTTTTTGGCATAAAAATGTTTTAATTCAATTTTACTATTGTATTTTTTAACATAAAGTATTGGTAAAAATGAAGAGATAAGCATAAATCATAATTACTTTAATAGGAAAAGTGTTTTATAATTTTATTTAAAAGTGAATAAATTTGATTACTTAAAAAATTTATTTAGATGAAAATAATAATATGCACTAAATAAAATAAATATATTTTTACTTGATCAACACTTGTTTTGGAAGTAATGTTAATATAAAAAAATTACATTATCAACTAATGGTATGTTACCATGTTATTTATTGAATTTAATAGGGTTAAATATGTTTTTAGTCCCATGTAATTTAAAACTGGTGATTTTGGTCCCTTAAAAATTAAAAATACACCAATTTATTCCTTATTATCTAGTTTTGCTATGGATTAACTACAAATTTTTATCCATAAGGACAAAATTGATATATTTTTAATTTTTGATGAACCAAAACTAGCAGTTTTAAATTACAGGAATTAAAACCAAATCTCGACTATATTTCAAGGACTAAATACATATTTAACCCAACTTAATAATATATAAAATATTATATTTATTAGATGATGTTGTGACAATATATCATTGGATGATCTTACAATTGATTTTTATACTAACCATGCATATAGTAAACTCTTAATTTAGTAAGTTAGATTATATCATTGTGAATATATATATATATATATATATAACATTTTGAATTAAAAGTTATACTCATATATTTTCTTAAATTTTCGTTATGTAAAATGTTTTATTTTTAAAATGGAGTAACTTTCCTTTATAGAAGCGAGATTAAAATTGGAAAGATTTGTGGATATATAACAAAGCTAGATTTAGAAAACATAAAGAAAGACAAGACCCATGGTAAGTGCAATGAAATGACTTTCTTATATCATTTTTAAATGGTAAGCAAAGCAAACAAAATAAAATTAAGTGGATCCCAAAATATAGTAACTTCCCCATAAAAAACCATTTAGATAGAAGAAGAATGAATTGGGAAAGAGGAGTAGAGGGTCAAATTAGTTTAGGGCGAATTCATCGCATGAAAAATGTGACGTGTATGTTCCGTTGGGCAGTTAAGCGCGGTGATAAAAACGACTCTATTTATAACACAAAATACACAAAACAAAACAAAACAACGTGTTTCAAATCCGAATTCCCAAAGGGAACAACGTTTGCTATTATCGGCGTTGTGTCTCTCTGTTCTGTCTCTGTGCTCCCATTCTCAATCAACCTTCCATTTCAAACATTCTTCATTCTTCCTTATCCCTTTGACCCACTTTCTTTCCCTTCAAATCATTTTCGTATCAGAATTCAGAAACCAAATCTGTTGAATTGTCGTTACTTTCTTTCCACAAAGTAAACCATTAAATTAATACAATAATAACCACCACTGTCTGTCTCTAGAGAAAGATAAAGAGGGAACAAAACAAAATAATGTCTTCGCTTTTGTGAGGAATCGTGCACATATATTATTATCATTATCAATATTTATATATAGAGGCAGCAACATTGGTGGGTTTAGACGAAGAATGGGAACGGCTAGGTGGGCTAAGAGGATGGGAAGGATTTCAAGGATTGGGAGTTTTGCAATTGCTTCTTCCATTAAGGAAAACCAGCAACAACCTTGCATTACTTGCACTACTTTTAACATTCTTGCTCCCATATACAAACGCATCAACGATGAGGTTGTTTTTTCTTCTCTTTCTTTTCCTTCTTTTCTTGCACAGTGATTTGATTACCTTAAAAGGGTAACCTCAAATTTGATTCTTTTTTGTTTTTCTTGAATGATTGAAAGTAGGACCCGAGTTGCCGTGAGAGCGACTATAGAACATATTGGTTGGCAAGAAATCACAGGATTTTGGATTGGCTGTTGTATGAGAGGTCTTCCATTATCTGTCTTCAGGTTTGTGTGTGTTTGTGAATTATGATGATTATTATTACCTGAATATTATGTCATATTATCCCTTTCTACCCTTCTTTTTATTTGTGCTGAAATTGATTGGAGTGAATTGTGGGATTCTATAATGGGCCAAAGGCTAATAGGGTGGGTTTTTGCAGGAGTTTTGGGTTGGAAATGAAGAGCTTGTTAATTTGTATGAGAAGAGACTTGGTGATGCTGGGTATGTTAGTTTCAAGCTTGGAAGGACTAACAACCGTGGGGATGGTATGTACATTCTCCCTCATATTGAAAAATACCCTTTTTTGGATTATCATTTTCTTCAGGATTTCATTATTTCAAATAGGTAATTACCTTTTAGAAAAAACTTATGGAGGAAGGAAAAAGGCATTTAAAATTGTTTTTATTGAGGAAACATATGTTCTGTTTTTTAATTTTCTTGCAAATATAACTCTGGCTAAATGTTTTCTTGGGAATGAAATTTCAGTCAGTTAGATGCTATTCAGACATTATTTGAGGGTTTGGGTTCTAAGAGGTTTACTTAAGAAGGATAAAATGTGAAAGAATAAATGTTAAAATTGTGAAAAGTTACATATGTTTATATATAAAGAAATTATGAACTCGTTAAAATCTACTCTATTGATTTTCTAATCAATGACTGTGGACTAGTTTGAATAATCTTCTCTAAAAGGACTAATGAGAGAAAAATTAGAATGGATCAAAATGGTAAAATGACTTTAATATCTCTCAGAAGTTGAAATAAGTCTTTACAACCCAATTTTTTCAAAAGTTTTTTTATTTAACTTATAAGTAACTAATATCAACTTTGCACTGTGCTACCACTAGAGGAGTCAAATCCTGTTTTCTATATGTATAAATTTGTTCTGGAATTGCTAGTTGAAGATTTACATACAGAACACAAAATTGCAATTTCTCTTATAGTGTTTTCCCTGGGGTCTACAGGTCTTCTGATAGCAGTGCAAAAGGAATACTTCAATATTCTTAATTATAAGGAGTTGCACTTCAACGACTGTGGTGATCGTGTAGCACAGCTGTTACATGTTGAACTTGCCTTTCCAGTTTCACAGTGGCGAAACAGTGATATTAGGCAGGAAATTCTGATTGTTAACACTCACCTGCTATTTCCTCATGATTCAACTCTGTCCCTTGTACGACTGCACCAGGTATCTAAACATTTTAATTGTGATATCCAAACACTTACCAATTATTAGGCTTGGTGTCTCACTTAGACTGACTTACCCCAAAATTTTCTTTTATGCAGGTCTACAAGATTCTTCAATATGTAGAATCTTATCAGAATGATTTCCAACTCAAGCCAATGCCAATCATGCTATGCGGGTAAATTCCATATATGTTCTTCCATGTACTTTGTTTATTTAAAACTCTTGAATTGTGTTTTACTTACAACTTTTTATTTCTCAGTGACTGGAATGGAAGCAAACGTGGACATGTTTACAAGTTCCTGAGGTCTCAAGGTTTTGTATCATCTTATGATACTGCACATCATTATACTGATGCAGATGCTGACAAGGTCATAGATTTAGCATTGCCTTCAGAACTTTTCTTACTAGAAAATATACCAATCACTTATATTTATTTAATATTATGTCAATGCAGTGGGTTAGCCACCGCAATCACCGGGGGAATATATGTGCTGTTGATTTTATTTGGCTTCTAAATCCTGACAAATATCGAAAACTACTAAAAGCAAGTTGGAGTGAAGCAGTGTTTGGCATGTTCAAGGTAATCATATGCCTAGACTCAGTTATTAAGCATATTATTTCTACCATCTTTGCAAGGAGTTTTGACATGTATTAGACCACAGGTGTTCCCTATAAATTTGATATTATTTTCCATTTTAGCATAAGGAGAATTTGACACTGAAGTTAATAAGGCAAAGTTTTCAATGTTGGTCAAGCATCCTGTTTTTTCAAATTGTCTCCCAAGAGGCTAAAATGTTAATACACCTGATTGCCTTTGTTAATATATCTTGTTCTCTGGTGTATTACTACTCTTCTTGTCTTCTGTTTGATATTATTACTCTTGGTTTGTGTGATGCTTCTTCATGCTTCCATTTCACTGCAAGTATAGAACTTCTTCTAAAGTACCATTATTATGAAATGTATAAAAGGTGTTATTTTATTCAGTCAAAACTAGTACCATTCCTTTTTTGGTGGAGCAGAATTGTCATTGACAATAAATTTCTTCATTTTCAGTATCTATTGCGGAGAGCTTCACTGACAGAGAGTGATGCATTTGCCTTTTTAAAGGGTGATAATGAAGATTGTATCACCTATTCTTGTTTCTGTGAAGCACTTAGACAGGTATAGTTTGCAGTATTAACTGTAGGATTAACACTCAAAGTTCAGTTAATGCACATGCTTGTCTGAGAAATCCAAGTGGTTATAAAAGCTTTTTCATTCTGTGCAGCTCAGTTTAACTGGTCATTGCCATGGGTTAAGTGATGAAGAGGTGAAGGACTTGTGGGTCATAGCAGATGTAGATGGAAACGGTGTTCTTGATTATAAGGAATTTCTGGTAAAGTATTTCACTTGAAATCATATCTTATATAAATATATCATACAAGAACAAGTCTTCAACTTTTTCAGTAAAAATTATATTTATGCTAACTAGAGTTTAACACTGAAACCCAAATGCTTTTCTCCAATCACCACAAGGCATGTAATAATGTACTAAGGAGTCATAAAATTAATTTATGATAGAATGTTATATTGAATTAGTCTATATGATAATCAGCATTATAGTTTCTGAGTTATTAGACATAAACATGTGAACTAAGGAGTCATGTAATAATTAATTCAGAGAAGCCATTACTGGCATAATTTGTCATATGATCAGGAGTGAGTAATCCAACAAGAACAATTTAATCTGTATAGGCATAATATAAAGGCAAATACTAACCAGTCCTCTAAGGAATCAAAAGTTATCAATGCATTGAATGTTGTATTTTTCAATTCCTTAACCAGTGTTTTAGGGGCTTGCCTTGTTTGTGGGACCCTAATAAAAAATATGTCATTTAGTGAAGTAAAATTTTTCTGTAGGGTGGGTGCTAAAGTTCCTTTTTTGTTTTGTTGTGAGCAATAGCTTTGCTTGATGCATGTAGGTAACACCACCTAGTGAGATAACCTTGTCTATTGTTGTTATATAGTGGGCAATGAAATTCCATGTTCCCCCCTTCCTTTTGTGCTTTCACCATAGTTTGTTGGTTCATAACTCATTGTAGTCTTGATATTATGCTATTGCAGCATCAAATCTGGAATTCAACAGTGACTGATCAGAAAGATGACAGCAAGAATGGGGAGCAGGAGGACTGTTCAAATGATGCTCAGGAACAAACAATTGGTTTTAGTGTAAAAAATGCAGTTCTGTTCCCTCCAGAAGTGGAGAAAGGTAGATGGCCTGAAGACTACTCCCTCTCTGATCATGCCAGACTCACTGTAGTGTTCTCTCCAATAAGAATGCCATGCTCCCAGATGATTTGCTAACAATGCTTGGGGCTGCTCTAGCTTAGGATTTAGAATTAAGACTTCTGTACATACATGTCACAGTAAGGAATGGGTAAGGGAAGGTACAAAAGTTCTTTTCTGGGGAGGTTTTAAACAGCCCTGTGTTGTGATTACTGCATTACCATTGGCCAGGAGTGATATCACACTCTTGACAAGGCATAGCACAAACAAACAAACTCAAGTTTATTTGTAGTGAGCAAAACTCTGTCACCCAGTTTGTTTTCCCCATTTATTCTTCACTGGTGAAGGATTAAACAAAAGAAGAATGATCTTGTATAGTTGTTTTATTATAGGTCTTAGGCATCAACCTTTTTGTAGCTTGGTAAGATGCACCGCTCCAGCTAGAGCTTCTTGAAATAGAGGAGAGCTCAGGCACATTGTATATCTTGTAACATATTTTGCTCTTTTTAGAGTTTTGTCAAATTCAAATTCTATAAAGCTCGTTAAACTAGTTTCTCTTTAGAACTCAATCCAGCATAGTTCACTATTGTAAATTGTTGTAACAAAAACAAATAATTATGCTGTTATGTTGAGGTTGAGCGATGAAACATAAGAAAAATGAACTTCATAAAAGAATTACAAGAGTTATAAATTAAACAAACATGGTTACACCCCAGAGAGGCAGGGTAACACTAACTAAAACATGCGGGAGGGTAATAGAATCTATATGTGCCCCAAAGTCCAAAGCATGGCCCATACCAGGGCCCTTACTTTTCCCACCCCCATTTTTGCTATTTCCACCCCCAAATATTTTACCCCACCCACCCCACTGATCCCCATCGTCCCCAACGTGGTAACTATTTCTGAACAGTCTTATCTATAAGCCAATTAACTGAAAGGCAGTATTGGGTTTTAAAATTTTTTTTTAAAAAAATGGGGTGAAAATAGCAAAAAATCCGGTGGGAAATACAATAAAGGGAGTTCCTTTTAATATCTTTTTTCTATGCGCACCATTTTCATTTTTACTTTTGTCAAAAAAACCCCTGCACTTCCGGAAATGCAACCATACAACGAAAATTTAAGAGGTAGGGGGTGGGTGTGAATAGTAAAAATGGTGTTAAAAGCAACCCCTACAATGAAATTTGACCCAGAATAACTAAACAATTTCCACGAAATGACGAAGATACTACCAGCAGAACAATAGATTGTCATTAACATTAGGGTCAATTGTTAGAGAAGCTTGTTTAATTTTCTTGTGGACTAGTAACTTCTAGAATCAAATTGTGCGTTTTTCTAATTATCGCTATTAACTGACCCTTTTTGGCTAACAACCATGACGACCCTTTAACATTTTAAGATTGGGAGATATTAATTTCTATATAACTCTTGTATTATGACTTGGCAAGGCATTTATCCAATGGTTATTAATTTTTTTTTTTTTGCATGTTGGTTAAGAAAATTAAGGAGAAGTGAGTAATGCGGCACATACTAGACTCATTAGTAGCCAAGAATTGCTTATTCAGACGATGGTGAGATGAAAAATCTCATATTAGTTGCTCCTGATCTTCCAATCCAAAAGTCAAATGGAGAATCATGGACCTATTGATATGAGTATTTTCAATATTGTGGCTGAGATTTGTAAATGTTGAGTCAGCAGTAGTTGGTTAGGTAGTTATAGTTGATGTGGTTAAGTAGCTATTAATAGTAGTTAGTTAGAAACTACTCAGTACAGAATTTTCATGAATTGTACCTTATCTCTTATTCTTCTTCTTCAATAACACACCGGGAACCTTCAATTCTTGGATTCCCTTTCCCATTTTGATCCTTCAAAGATTTATCTTCCTAACTCTAGAATAAACTCAACAATTTCTTCCTAGCTCTAGAATACACTCAACAATTGGTATCAGAGCTTGTTCGATCCATTTCGGAGTCTTCTTCCATGGCAGAAGCGACAAGGAATGCTCAGGCGATGAAAGAAATGGAGGAGCGTCTCTCATCTCGTTTAGATAATCGTTTGGCTGAGCTAGCAGGGACAATGCAACGAACCATTGGCGAATCTTTGAAGAAAACCATGGACGACCTCTTACAGCAGCATCTACACGGCTCTCTAGGGATGCATCGTCACGAGAGTCGCAATTCAGGTTCGTATTCGTGTGGTACCCGTCTTGCTCGCATTGACTTTCCAAGATTTAATGGTGAGAATGTGAATCAGTGGTTGTATCAGTGCAACAATTTTTCTCGATTGACAACACCCCTGACCCAATTCGTGTTCAATTAGCGATAGTTCATTTAGAGGGTCGTGCTCTTCAATGGCACACGACCTTATCTAAAACTCTAAATTGTTCTTCTCTGTGTTGGGTGGATTATGCACAATTGGTAATTGCAAGATTTGGGGATCTTTGTGATGACCCCATGGCTGAGTTGATGAAGCTTCGGCAGAAATCTTCAGTTGTTGAATATCATGAGGAATTTGACTCTATTATCACTCGTTTATCTTTGCCTGAGAATTACACTTTAAGTTTCTTTTTAGGTGGGTTAAAACAAGATATTCAGATGTTGGTAAGAATGTTTAATCCCACTTCTGTTCAGAGAGCTTTCCAATTAGCTCGAATGTATGAAGCTGCCAATGCCCCTACAAGCTTGAGCAATGCTAAGAATGTTGCTGGATCTTCTAACAATGATGGGATAGTCAAGAATCAGAAAGGTCTATTGGGTGTCAAACCTGTGTCTGCCCCTAAACCTATTCCTAGTACAAGTTCTCAGAAGGAAACTGCGACTTCTAAGTTCAAGACTGGTAAAACCTTAACCCCAGCCTTTATGAGTGAACGAAGAGCCAATGGGTTGTGCTATTTCTGTGATGAACCGTACTCCCATGAGCATAGCTTAACTCACAAGAAACTGCAGGTGCATGTGTTAGAAGTGCTTGAGGACAAGGAAACGGTTGAGGAGCCTAGTGTGCTTGCTGAGTTTTCTGATGCGGACGAATTGCAAATTTATGTACATGCTTTATCAGATGTGGCTAATTTCAAAACCATGCGTGTTACTGGTCATTATCAAAAGCATCATGTTCACATTCTAATTGATAGTGGTAGTACCCATAACTTCTTAGATATTGGATTTGCTAAAAGATATGGTTGCAGAATAGAGGATTTGGACCCTATTAATGTTGCTGTGGCTGATGGGTACAAACTTCCTATTTCCTCTATAGTCAGGAATTTTACATGGAGGTTGCAAAACACTATTTTTACTTCTGACATAATGCTTATTCCTCTAGGTGGATATGATTTGGTGCTGGGCATTGAATGGTTGGTCACTTTGGGTGATATTGTCTGGAATTTTGAAAAGTTGCAGATGGAATTTAAGATCAATGGAAAAAGGCATGTTCTTAGAGGTTCTGCTCAAGGGGGAATTAAAACTATAAGGAAACAGCATGTTGGGAAAGTTTTAGCTGAGGGAGTCCACTTATCCATGATACATCTTTGTGGAGGGGGAGAAGGATTGTTGCAATCCCTTACTGCTCATGCCAATCAACCCCATCTGCCTCCTAGGATTGTTGATCTTTTGACTGAATTTGATGATGTATTTCAAGAACCTAAGTCCCTCCCCCCTTTCAGACCTGAGCATGATCACAAGATTCCTCTTGTGCAAGGAGCAAATCCTGTTAATAAGAGACCCTACAGATATGCTAAGCATCAGAAGGATGAAATAGATAAGTTGGTGCAGGAATATTTGAGTAAGGGTGTGATTCAGAACAGTTGTAGCCCCTATGCAAGTCCAGTGGTGTTGGTTGGGAAGAAGGATGGCTCATGGAGGTTATGTGTGGATTATAGGGAGTTGAATAAAAACACTGTGAAAAATAAATTTCCCATTCCTTTGGTGGATGACCTTTTAGATGAACTCCATGGATCTACAATCTTCTCTAAAATAAATTTGAGATCTAGTTATAATCAGGTGAGGATGGCTCCTGATGATGTTCCAAAAACTGCTTTTAGGACACATGCTGGTCATTTTGAATATGTGGTAATGCCCTTTGGTTTATCAAATGCACCAGCTACCTTTCAGGGCCTCATGAATTCTGTGTTCCAATCATTTTTGAGGAAATTTTTGCTAGTTTTCTTTGATGATATATTGATATATAGCAGGGATTTGGAGAGTCATGTGAATCATTTAAGGCAAGTACTGTTGACTCTTAGGAGCAATAGTTTGTATGTTAGGAGATCTAAATGTTTCTTTGCTGTTAACAAGGTCGAATACCTTGGTCATTTCATTTCTGCTGAAGGGGTCTCTACCGATCCGACCAAAGTTGAAGCCATGAGAAACTGGCCATTGCCTCAGAACCTCAAGCAATTAAGAGGCTTCTTAGGCTTAGCAGGGTATTACAGGAGGTTTGTGAAGAGGTTTGGAGTGGTGTCTAAGCCCTTAACTGAAATGCTTAAGAAGGATGGTTTTGTATGGAGTGATAAGGCTAAAGAGGCTTTTCAATTAATCAAGAACCTGCTCTGTAGTGCACCAGTTCTAGCATTACCTGATTTCTCTAAAGAATTCATGGTAGAGGTTGATGCTTCAGGTTATGGAATAGGGGCAGTCCTCATGTAGGAACATCATCCTATTGCTTATATTAGCAGAACTTTGAATTCAGAGCAACAAACATTATCCACTTATGAGAAGGAGTTACTGGCAGTAGTATTTGCAATTCAAAAGTGGAGACATTACCTTTTCAATAGGCATTTCACTGTAAAAACTGATCACTATAGCTTGAAGTATTTGCTGGATCAAAGGCTCATTACTGTGTTTCAACAGAAGTGGTTAGCAAAGCTCATGGAGTTTGACTTTTCCATAGAATATAAGCAGGGGCATGAGAATGTGGTTGCTGATGCATTATCAAGGGTTGAGGAGTTAGAGTGCCATAGTTTGAGTACTTATCAATTGCAGTCTGATTTGGTTGATAAGATCAGGGCTACTTGGTTAACTGATGTGAGTTTGAGGAAGTTAATCAAAGAAATTCAAGAGGGCTCAGCTGTACATAAACACTATACTTGGCACAATGAAGAATTAAGGAGAAAGGGAAGGTTAGTGGTTGGAAATGATAGTAAGTTGAGGGAAGAATTATTGCAGTGGTTGCATTCTTCAGGTGCTAGTGGTCATTCTGGTATTAATGCAACAATGTAAAGAATCAAAGTTGTGCTACATTGGAAGGGTTTAACTACTTATGTGAAGAGGTTTGTACTGCAATGTGATGTATGTCAGAAAAATAAGTATTCTACTGTTTCTAGTCCAGGACTGTTGCAACCATTGCCAGTTCCTGATCAAGTTTGGCAGCATGTGACTATGGATTTTATTGAAGGATTACCTATGTCTTTTGTCAGTACATTCTGGCAGGATTTGATGGCTTTCCAGGGAGTTCAGATTCAACTTTCATCTAGCTATCACCCTCAAATGGATGGCCAATCGGAAGTGGTAAATAGGTGTCTTGAAACATACTTGAGGTGTATGTGTTGTGACTCACCTCAGCAGTGGAGCAAATGGTTGCCAATGGCCGAGTGGTGGTACAACACCACCTATCACACAACTACCAAGGCTACCCCATATGAGATTGTCTACAACCAGCCTCCTCCCATATATCTCCCTTATCTGCTTGGTCAGTCCAAGATTGAGTTAGTAGATAGAAGTTTGTTTAAGAGAGAAGAGATGTTGAAGATGTTGAAGTTCCACCTCAGAAGAGCCCAGGAAAGAATGAAACAATAGGCTGATAAACACAGGACTGACAAGGAGTATCAGATTGGTGATATGGTATATGTTAAGCTTCATCCCTATAGGCAAATTTCTGTGGCTCGGAGGAGCAATATGAAATTGAGTCCTAAGTATTTTGGTCCCTATCGAATTATTGATAAAATTGGGGTTGTGGCTTATAAGCTTGTACTACCAGCTCAGTCCAAGGTTCATGATGTTTTTCACATTTCACAGCTTAAGAAACATGTGGGAAAGGTCCCAGTTTCAAGTGCACTGCCATATCAATCAGAAGATGCGTTGGCAGACAAGGAACCGGAAGCTATCCTAGATAGGATGACAGTTCGAAGGAAGGGAGTAGCAGTGACTAAGGTTTTGGTTAAATGGAAGCATCAATTGGCAGAGGATGCTACCTGGGAGTTTTACTATGATTTGAAGAAGAAGTTCCCATCTTTTCATCCTTGAGGGCAAGGATGCTGCAAGGGGAGGGTATTGATATGAGTATTTTCAATATTGTGGCTGAGATTTGTAAATGTTGAGTCAACAGTAGTTAGTTAGGTAGTTATAGCTGTTGTGGTTAAGTAGCTATTAATAGTAGTTAGTTAGAAACTACTCAGTACATAATTTTCATGAATTGTACCTTCTCTCTTATTCTTCTTCTTCAATAACACACCGGGAACCTTCAATTCTCGGATTCCCTTTCCCATTCTGATCCTTCGAAGATTTATCTTCCTAACTCTAGAATAAACTCAACAATTTCTTCCTAGCTCTAGAATAAACTCAACACCTTTTCATGAAACACTTGTGCAGTTGTGTGCAATTTATGCACCTGAAAATTTGTGTGTGCACACAGTTTTTTCAATACAATCCTCTCACACACAAGATTTGGCAAAAAGAGAAAAAAGAAAGATACTTGTGCAAGTTATGTGAGCTATTAAATAGAAGAAAATTAAAGCGCAAGACCATAGTGCTAGTAACTAGTAAGTAGTAACTAGTAACCTGCACAAGAGTATCTGAAAGAGCAAACTTTACCAATAATAGTGTGTTTGGTTAATGGATTCACGCACGAATAGCATTAGCTAGTATGATTAAAACGTGATTTTGATGAAAATTAAAACACATACTAAGTTTGTGGTATTATTGTTACGATAAGTATGTATTTGGTTTAGCGTTAAGACTGGCTAAACTCAAGTTTAGATTCTCCAACGCAACTATTTCTAACATTGGAAACGTGAGTTTATCACGTTTCAATGCTAAACCAAACATTCTCTAAGATTTTGATGGTACATTAACCATCATTTTGAGTGTGAGTACTATTGCTGATGCTCACCTTTTAAGACAAATTTTGGTGATGGACAAAACCCAAAAAATGATTGGGGTGCATCTCTTTTATATGTAAGACATCATATATCCTCTACAAAAGAGTTACTTCGATTTGAGATAGATAGGATATTTATGAATAATAAAATTTTTCATTAAGTATTTAACGCAGCTACATATTATATTACTGTCTAAACTCAAACACCCCCTATCAGCTAATTCCTTGCCGGCTGATCCCCGCACTTGCTTGTTCGGGCGCATATAATTGCTGGAAATTTTCGAGATTTTTTTACATATATCTGGCAGTCTATATTGCATATAAGGATTGAAAACCTTCATGTTGGACAAAGTGAACTTGCAAGGTGGTGTATGATAATTGATAACTGTATCATTCTAATCAAGTGTCATATGGAATACGGGAAATGATAAAGTTACCAAGCCAAGTGTTATGAATATGTTGAGCAAAATTCTTTCGCAGGTAAAAAGTGGTCAACCAATATGATGATCTTTCTGCCATAAATGTGTGATATTAAGCTTCAGCCTTGTGTCAATCCATGCTTTAATTACCTTTATTAAAGAGTATTATTAAAATTAGATTCTCTTATACCCTTTAACTTTCATTAAAATAATTAAGCTCACACAAGAGTTTTTTTCCCAGCCTTTTTCCTCGTAAATTGCAAAGGATTTAAAAAGGAAGTAAAAGTGCTCTGAACAATTAAATATGCTTTTCCAATCCTTAAAAAAGTATAAAGTTGTTATTTCCTTTCCTTTTACTTTGAGTGAAAAGAATCATAGTGGAATGGCCTTGCAATGTCTCTATATATCCTTCCTTGTTTACTGCCAGAAAATCTGCATGTTTGGTTCATATTTTTTAGAATGCAAACCGGAAAATACTAACACTTTAGGATGCATTTTTATACACACATCTCTTATAACATATTAATTATGAAAACCCAATTTTGACTTGCATTTTTTTCTAATTGATCACATTATAGTCAATATCAAATTGGAATTTATCATGTAAATTAAATACCACTAAACTGCAGCCGTATAAGACAAATGATGTAAAGCTTGGCATTACCACCAACTTCAAAAGTGTGACTTGTTACCCATAAAATTAAAAGTAAGAGAAACACCTTCCTCTGGGACTGGGTTATGTATTTCCAAAGAAAAGATAATGTGAAATAAAGTCTCAGATTGGAGATGGATAGTACGTCCAAACTCAAATTCCTTCTCCGAAAATTATATGAAATTTCTTTAAAAAAAAAAGAAGAAAGAAAGCCAGCAAATTTGTAATTTTATGACTTGAGTAGTTTAAACTTGTCCTGTATAAATGACAAGGCTAATTATCCTCCACTAACTTCTATATAGTTTATCCAAGGAAAATTCATTTGCCAAAGTTATCAACCAACAGCAATATCTGGAGACCAGGAATTTGGCTGGCCAAATTGGTGGATTAGAGGCAGTGTTTACTCATCAACACCAAGGACAGGGGTTAATTAGCCAAATATGCCAAGGTCTGTTTTAACTTTCAACTTGTAATTAACCTTACATATTGACCACCGAGCACGTGGAACAACTGGTAAGTCCAGATTAACTAGTGATATCGAGTTCAAACCGCAGGTATTCAACTGTGTTAAATACTCGGAACGATAGCTTTGTCGTTCATAGAGGTCCTATCCGAATCAAACAGAATTGCTTCTTGTGGAAGATACCCGTGGTCTTAAAAAAAAACTTTACATATTGTGTAACAAGTTAATTAACAATACTTAATTAGTTCAGTTTGAGCTTAGCAGTTATTGTAAAAGGTATTTTAGTTAGGTTGGAATTGGTTTCTCCATCATTTAGACAAGATGTCAATAATTTAGTAGTGGAATGTGGGCGCATAACTTTAGCTTTAATTTAACTTCCCCTTTTTATGCTAAGTAGGTTTCTTACTTTTCTTTTTCCCTGTCTTTACCTTTATGGCACGTGAGATGAGATGCTATCATGCTCATCATTGCAGCATATTATGCTTCCTGCAAGATATAAAAATAGTTATGAATTCAGAAACTATATTTTATTTTTTTGGTAAAAAAATTCAGCATCTAGATTGACATTTCTCCACCAAATTCAAAAGGGTTTTCAAGTTCACTCTAAGCACCGAAGAAGGATAAGCTCTAAGTAGGGCCTTCTCTGTCAGGAAAAACAAACCAAAAACAAGCACAAGAGTTGTGGACAAAAGTGGCTTCCATTCATAAAATAAGGTTCCTTCGCCTTCCAAAATATGCCTAAGATGTCCACCTTAGTTACCATGGTCCTTGTTATATTAGGACTTGCTAGAGGATAGAAATATGCATATATGCTGATTTAAATGATCAACGTCAAGCATAAAATGAGACCAAAATATGTGCTATTAGATAGGAGAGGAGTGTGATCATTAGCAACTAAATAATTTCTTATTATCAAAGAGAATGATCATACACTCTCATTTCTCCATGATAACTTTTTTCCCCAAATTCTCAAACAAGTGAAGGTACGTCATTGAATATGGCATTACAGGCTATGCTAATGAAATTTCTCATTCTTTCATCATAAGATATAATACATGGGCTCAAACACGTGGAGGGTATACATAACAAGGACATTTCTTTTTAATGCTTTATCATATTCCATATACATGGAAATGGACCCTTCTTTTGTTTATTTTTTTAATTTAAACTTGAACATATATAATACTAAGAGGGAAAAAAAATGTAAATGCCAAAATGGAATTAGAGGGGAGAGAGAGTAAAATGGAACAGTTCTCTCCTTCAATGAAATAAACACAATCACTCAGTTACTCTCATATTGTTCCAGTCAACCTCTCATTTATAATTACAAAGAATTCTAGTATTACAGTGATTATAGATGATATGGAAACCAAGCTCTGCTTCAGTAAGTGTATAGAGAACAAACAGGGCATAGAAGCTAAATACATACATTAAATAACTAGATTCATTACCATATAGCATATAGCATATATATACAAGCATAAAATAAAGATACAAACAATCTCAAATGCTGCATTTATTTTGGTGGTATAGCATTGACACCCTGCATAAAGTTCATCCTAGAGAAGTCCAAGATTCTCCTAGGAAGGGTAATAATTGGAGTATAGTTATTGACCATCCTAATCATTTACCTGCATAATCTGGAAGGCTGATTCATGGACCCGTGGTTCCATCAGTGACTTCGTATCAACCGATGGTTCTATTTCCATCATTTCCATGTCAATAATACCATGGTCCATTGGTTGCTCAAACTTGTCACCATACCATTCAGAAGTAATCAAAGAAAAGTCTTATGAAGTCAACATTTAAAGCTAAGTGGTTGGGAAATTATCTTCCTCCTTCATTGCAAGGAAAACCAATGGTTCTTGATGCTACACTTTTATTGATGAAAAGGAGTGAAATGAAATGGAATGGAATATAATATAATATAATGAAATATATTTCATCCAATTGATTAAAGACAATACATAATTTGATAACATTGTCAATGTTCTGTTAGCAAGACAATGCTAATTTTTTTTTCTTTTAATTATAAATTAAGAGTATCCTCAAACTCATAGATAGAGACTAATTCATTTTGAGGTGGAAAAATCATCAAAGTAGATACAATATTTTCAACAAAGTTTTTTTCCACATTAAAGGTCTATTTGGTTAAAAAAAAAAAGGGGAGAAGATATTGGATGAGATGATATTTTATCTTGTTTAATTAGAAAAAAACAGTTAAGGTAAAATTAACTCCTACTTATTTAGTTCAAAGGGGGGAAAAGATAAAATAAAATAAATTTACTTTCATATCATTGTATTTTTACGACACTCAATTTTATTAATTTAAGTGAAGAGATATTTAAGCCATTTTAGTTAGTTAATTTTAAACTCCGTTCCTCTACCTCCAAATCCCTCAATATTAGAGGGGAGCAAAATGACTCGCTCCATTTTCCTCCTCTCCAAATCTCCCAACCAGACAATATGTAAAAATCATCAACATGCTAGGGAATTTAGTTATCTACGAATTATATCAAGCTTTGTTGGTATCAAACTCATGCAATTGCGAGTCAAGACATGGTTTGTTTGAGACATTGTTTTTATTTATTTTTTTTGGTTAATCCCACTTGATGGCAACTGCCAATGGAGCTCTAAATTGGCAACGGAGATTCTAAGTTGCACTCCAACTTAGGCCTGTTCTGGGTGCTTGGAGCTGAACCAAGCCATGGTCAACTCTACCTTTAGTCAACCTCATGATCAATCTTGACCACCCATGACCAAGTCAACAAGAAGACTTCATCTTAATTAGGAAGGATTAAATAAATCATTAGGATTACTTATTGCTTAATTAGGATTTTAATTGTATTTAGTTTAATTGTAATTTTCCTAATCCTATTTAGGCTAGTGGGCGCTAATTTAGATGGTTTTATTGGCTAAGAGTTAGCTTAGCTGAGTGGGTAGGAGGTCATGGGTTCAATATCCAATTAGGATAGTTTTTTACTCATCTTGTGTTTTCCTTCCCACCACCTAGCCACCTCCTTTTCCTATAAATATGAGACCACCCCCTGTATTGTAACTTTGAATTTGAGTAAAGACATTATGCCAAAATTCCTCCCCAACTTTGTGAGTAGAGAAGGCTTAGTTGGTGTCATTTAACCCAATCAATTTCCCAGTGGTGAAAGCCTTTGGAATCGGCTCAGAACATTCTGAAGTTCCTTGGGAAGCCATTTTAAAGTTCCTGAAATAAAAAAAAAATCGAAGCTGGGCAAGTTAGTGTGAGAAAGTGCATGTCAGAAAATGGAGAACAAGCTTTAAAAAATTGAAAGAATCTGAAATAAAATTGTTCTATTACAAGAAAAGATTGTTCATTTCAACAGATTAAGAACAATGCATGAGGAAAAAGAAGTTCTTGATTGCAAGATTCACCAGTTAGGGCAAGAAATTTTAGTTGCTCAAAGAATAATGGTCCTTCGCAATGTCAGAAAAAGCTTTACAGCAAGAAGAAAGCAAGAAACATGATGATAAAAATGAGAATAAATGAAAGAAAAGGAAGTTTATGAAGCGTTACCTTAAGAGATTGAAGCTCTTGATCACAGATTTTGATGGAGAAAAGAAACGAAGAAGGCGGTGAAGAGCAAAAAGACGAGTAGAGAGAGAAGCTGATAGTTTTTGTGAAGAAAGTGAGAGGTTGAGCAGGTTGGTAACTATTCATATCCTTATATACAACTTGAGATAAGTGGGTGCAGTCAGTTACATAAAAGTGGTAACTGTAATTTTAAAAAGTGGCGCACAGTAATGAGCTAATAAAAAAAAAATCTTGCTGCCAAAAGTGAACCATTAAAGACGAAGATGAACAGTTAATCGAAAGAGGTAATATTTTAGAATGCTTCTTCATGTTATTAAAATATTAGTTTCTACTGAAGTTGATATGTTCATCGAAACTAATATTTTAAGGGGGCATCTGTTGGGGTGAAATTTATAAGGTTTACTAAGTTATTACAGGATTAGTATTTTCGAGTTCGAAATATACAATAAAAGATTCGAAAAGTATATTATGAATCGAAATACATTATAACTTAGTGAAGTTTGAAGTTTGTCTTCTGAATTCGAAATATAAGGCATTATGTTATACATATTCAAAAAAGAATGCAAACGCTTGATTAAATTCTTATTCGAATTCAACATGTCTTTTGAAAGCATGAGAAGAAGGAAAAGGAGTTCTATAGTCTATAGAATCTGAAGGATAAAAAGATAAAGAAAATATAAGTCTTTTTATTTATGTACAAATGAAATTCGAATTACATAGCAGAGTTCGAATGAAAATACAGAAAATACAAAGGTACATGAAAATAATAAAGGCAATTCTAAATCTTCAGGGAACTTGATTCCACCTTTGTATCCTTCACTTGATCCTTTTATTCCTCCTCCTCTCCCACAAGTTTTGATTGAGCCAAGGAAAAAGCATTATGCTGACTTGATTGCGCAATCCTTGATGCATGGGGTGATAACAAAGAAAGCCTGGGAAAGTAATAAAGAAGATCCATTTATTATATAAATGAACCTTTAATTGGCTAGTACGTTCAACCTAAGAAAATCCTTAATAAGGATTGAAAAATCTTATAGCTTTGGCTATTTCGTCAACCTTATCAAAAATGAAATCAAGAAAGATCAGGTTGAATGCGCAGTAGCCAAAGGAAGAAACTTCTTCATATTGAGCAGAGAACGAAATGAAGAAGAACGTCAAAGCTCAGGAGTATTTATACTGAAGGAATTGGACGGTGCCATTAATATGCATACAGAATTGTCCAATCAGTTTGAAGGTCAAACCTACGTGTGGTCGGTGGTCAAATCCACCAACATCTTGACCAAACAGAAATTCAGCATGTGGAAATACAGGGAAATAATCAGTCAAAATTTGGTTAAGTTTCCCAACGTAGTTCGAGATTCAGATGAAATCGAAGACTCGTTCGAAGTTGAAAGAAGACCAATAACTTAGAAGAATTCATGAAGTCAGAAGCCTGAAAAGCCATTCGAAGAACCATCAGATTTCAAATGAAGCAATCATTGGAAGTTACTATGTAGAGACAAGTGTCAAGACCTCAAGACGTCAGTTATTTCTCAAATAGAAGACCATTGCCGCCTTTTACACGTGTTATACTTAGAAATTTGACACCTCAAATAGGCTTGTAAACGTGTCAAAATCCTGTTAAGTGTCCGTTAGAATAGAAGTCTATAAATAGGCAGAATTCTGATATAATAAGGGTTGGATTTCATTTTACTGAAACTCTCTGAAAACACCCAACGTCTTAAATCTGAAACGACTAAGTGGTTACTAAGGAGATTGTCCAGTATGTGTATCCATACCAACTTTTCATTAATGCAATTTATAATTCTGCAATTTTCTTCTCTTTGATTACTTTCTTGCTTTTAATTTTCTGCAATTTTTTCTTTCATTTGTTTAAATTCTGCATTTAAATTCCTACACTTTATCTTCAGTTCTTTGCTGTTTTTACTTTCATTTCTTTTTAATTTTCAAATTTTTGTTTTTACTCTTCTTTTCTCTTTGAAATTCCATTTCATTTTGTAAATTGATTTTTTCGAATTCATTTTTTTGGAAGAAATCAGTTGTTCAAAATTCTGTCACTCTGAATGCAATTTCTGAGTAAACCTAGTTCTAAAAAGAACCTTTAGAGGATTCAGGATCTAGTCCCAAATTGTACTTTCAGAATCAAGAAAGTTTTCGAACTTAATTGAAAATTTTCACAATAAACAGCAATGCAAGTACTTTTTACATGGTATTAAGAAAATTTAATGAGTTTAACTGACTTTCTTAATACGTGTGAATTTAGTTATTTTTGCTTATATTCAAGTCCGGAGTAGTATATTATAGAGTACTAAATTTGTTTCCTATTTTTTAAATAAAACTTTCTTTTAAATTAATTAACAAATAATTAGGAAACATTTTTTAAATATGGGAATCGTTCGATGGTGATCTTTCAACTGAAAATTTTCATTTTCTCCTGTTATTAAAACTAATAAGATTTTTTTTTTTTTTTTTTTACAGAAATGAGACAACGACGTTTCATTTTATTTCTTTCATTCAAAACATTAAACCTCTCTTCACAAACTTAATAATTAAGAAGATACAACTAAGAAAAATACTTGACTAATGTTTTTAAAATCCAAGGGTGATTGAATTGGTTTATGGTTATTAATTCAACCACGGATCATGGTAATTAGCTATGTATTTTTAATATTATCTAAAATTATAAAAAATCAAGATATATAAATTTATATAAAGAACTTTATTATATTTAATTAATAATGATTAATTAAATAATATATATTTATGTGTAATTTTTAAAAAAACTATCTTTATTTATCACAAAACATTTTAGGTTAATTAAAAAATTACAAATAAATTGAAAGTTTAAAAAATGATTTGTTTTGACTGGTTTTCTGATACCAATTTTCACCGACTGTTTTTTTTTTTGTTAAATGGATAAGATACCAGATCAATTCCCAATTGGACCAATTTGTTCAATTCAGGCTACACTGGTGTGAGTTACACCAAGTATTACACCGTTGAATAAGTTTTTTACAAATAATTATTTTTTAAAATCTACTGTTGGATTGAAAGTTAATATCATATAGATCAAATCTATAAAATTTTACATTAATCTAAAATTATTTAATATATCATCAAGATATGTCAAAATTAACGTCATACATACTTTTGAAATATATGAAAATATGAACGATTTGATTATCAAATTTTTTGTATTAAATTTTACGAAATTTGGAACAAATAATCTTAATGATAAGTAGTTATAATTCAACGGTTGGATCAATAAAATTCACATGTAATTTAGACTTATTAATAGTTTAATACTTGGTGTAACTTACACTGCTGTAAGTTGAACCCTCATCAATTAATATATATATATATATTACATTACCCATCATATCTTATATTTCTCTCTTTTCTTTTATTATCTCTTTTTATCATAAAAATTAGGGTTAAATATGTTTTTAATTCTTCAAAATATAGCGAAATTTGGTTTTGCTTTCTCATTTATTTTTTCATTGGTTTTAATTTGGTACCTTCTAGTTTTTAAAATCACATGATTTTAGTCCTCGTTGTTAGTTATATCCTGCTAAGTGATGACGTAACAATATTTCTTGTAGATTTTTCTATGGATTTTTCTTCGAAGTTTCATGCAGATTTCAAATTTCAAAGGAAACTTTGTTCAGATTCTAAAATTTGCGGAAAATTTATTATAGAATTTTTTTGGCTTAAATATGTTTTTAGTGCCTATAAATATAAGTTTTTTTTGTTTATGGCCCTATAATTTTTTTTTTGGTTTTTCATTCCTACAAAATTTTTGTTAGCTTTTTTGGTCCATGCTGTTAACTTTAAGCTGATGTGGCTAACAGAATGGCACATCAGTTTGCCACATGTGTTGTTTCTGCCCAACTTAAATTTGTTTTTAGTCTCTATAAATATGGTCATTTTGTTTTTTAGTCCCTATAATTTCTTTTACTTTCACCTCTATCTCATCCTCATCCAACATCAGTGTCATTTTACTTATACTGCATTGTTACACTTAAAATTCTTAAACTCCTCTTGGGTTCAATAAAATAACTTCTTTATTTATTCAATTATTTGAAATTTCAATGCACTTGGGTTCACTCTATAAAGGGGAAAAACATGTAACAACTTTTTTTTTCTGTTTATTGACTAACAAAATTTTCATTTTATTTATGTCTCTTAACATGTAACTTAATGAGATTTGTGCTGACTAATAAAAAAGGTTTGTAATTGTAAATCAAATGAAAATTTTGTCAGTCAATAGACAGAAAAAAGAATTGCAGAGAAAAAAAAGGTCATTACAGGTTTTTTCCCTATATACAGTGAATCCATGTGTTTTGAAATTTCAAACAAGTGAATACATAAAAATTATTTTTTTTAAACCCACGAGAAGTTCAAAATTTCAAGTGTAACAATGCAGTGGAAGTAAAAGGACACTGTGATGTTGGATGGGGATGAAATTAAGGTAAAAAATAAAATAAAAATTGTAGGGACTAAAACCAAGAGGATCATATATATAGAGATTAAAAACAAATTTAAGTTGGACAGAAATAACACATGTGGCATGCTGAGATGACACTCTATTGTCACGTTAGCTAAAAGTTAACAGCATGGACCAAAAAGGTGAACATAAAATATTTTAGGGGTGAAAAACTAAAAAACAAGTTACATGGACTAAAAATAAAATGACCCTATATTTCGCTTGGTAATTCAGGGTCTATTGGTTTTGGGGGTTTATTTCGCGATTCAACAGGGAGTTGAGTTCTTGGATATTTCGCGCACATTGGTGAATCGGATATCATCCACGCGGAGCTCCAAGGGGATCCTACATGGTCTCAGATTAGCTTGGGACAGAAAATTCATCAATCTAGCTTGCACTTCTGATTCAACCCATGCAATCCATCTTATAACAGAGGAAGAGAGATCACTTACCATAAGCATGCTTCGCTCATTACAGAGATTATGGATCTTCTCAACAGGGATTGGAATGTCACCCTCAGCCACATTCTCAGAAAGGGGAACCGCGGACTACCTTGCAAAGAGTGGGGCGAACAACTCCGACCACCATTTGCAGATTTTGGACTTCCCTCTTCCGAGAATGGGTTCAGTGTTGATCGCTGATGCCATGGGCGTTTTCCATCAGAGACCCTAGGGTTTCTTTGCCCTTTTCAGCTTTTTTTTTTTTTTTTTCTGTCTTTCGTTCCTTTCTTTTTCGTTTTTTCTTTGGCTCTTTTCTCTCAATGTACCAAAAAAATAACAAAATGACCTATATTTATAGGGATTAAAAACATATTTAAGTCGAATTTTTTTTCACAACAAAGCAAAGAAATTTTATAATAATATTTTT